>JAOXJK010000012.1:58808956-58827796 GCA_025774025.1 Xenus cinereus | reverse complement strand
AGGGATGGGGCAGCCACAGCTTCTCTGGGCAACCTGTTCCAGTGTCTCACCACCCTCACAGGAAAGAATTTCTTCCTCAGATCTCATTCTCACTCTTTCAGTGTCAAACCCTTCCCCCTCGTCCCATGGCTCCCCTCCCCGATCAAGAGTCCCTCCCCTTATGACACCTTTTATTCTTAGGAGGTTATTTGCTTAAAAAGTATACTGTAATGTTATTCCCACTTAGAGAGAAAGCAAAACTCTATTTTTTATCAGTATTGTGATGGGTGCAAAGGAATACTACGGGCTGTAAAATAAATTAACTCAAATCATGTAAAAACCTGTCTTGTTCTGAACTGTGTTCAGCACGAATATCTAAGCATTTATGGAAAATCATCTACAGGTTTCACAGTAACTACAACAGCAGCTCTTTAGCCTTTAAAAGGAAGATGTTCCTACATTATATGTATCAAATACAGAGAAGATATGAAGGTGACTAGCATAACCTCAATTATCTTGGATATGTCCTTAACCTAAAATTGAATCTTCCCATTTTTCCCAGCCAACAAGGCGTGTAGAGTACAATCTGCTACTGCTGGCTGAGGGCTCAGGTACACCTCTGTTAAGAGAAAATGTTCTTCCTGTATGTTGTGGATCTTCATTTCAAGCTATGCCTGGCACTTTCCTTTAGTGTCTCTTTATGGCCTATTTTTTTTTATTTTTATGAGGAATATTACACAATGTTTTCTCAAAACCCCAAACCAATTACATTAAGAGAGGTATCTGAGTCAAATTCATAATCTAAATACTCTCTGTTTTTTGAAAAACAATTCTAAATTTTGGTTTCCCTTTTAATATGGTAAAACAGAAGTGATCCGACAGGGACAAGCCATACCGCAGAGTCAGTTCTTCGGGTCATTCTGTGTGTAAGAAATAAGGCAGTGCTCGATTGCCTCTGCAGACGAATGCAGAGACATTGGAAAGGAAAATTACAAGAAATAGCAACGCAAATAGGGAGCATATACTCTCTTAAGAATAGCAAAATACCAAGAACACAATGAAAAAAAACCCGAACAATGAAACAACAAATGTCAAAAGTAAAATAAAAATAAATTATGATACTAAAGTTACATATTTTCGCATGTAGAACTATCTGTTCCTGCTCTGTAGGAAGCAGGAAAAGATAATAAAAAATGGGAAACATACTGGATTACAGGAGTTTGTTTTCTGGGTGGAAAAGGTACGTGTCATGTGGAAATTTTATCTGCTTGTTTTATTACTGTTCTGTTTTACTTTAAATCATGGCAAATACTATTTATACAGGCTTAAACGGAATATTAATTAGAAATGACTGTTAAGTCTGAATATAAATCAAGATCTTAAGTGAGTAGTCTCAGTGGGCATTTATAATTAGCATTTGAATGTATAAGTAGATATTAATTGCAAAGTACACAAAGAACTGTAGAAATATCTACAGGTCTGAGTATGAAGGTGCCTGGATTTTATATGATTGCATTTACTCATGGAACACATTTGGATAGAGACGGATTCCCTCGGCTCCCCGTTCTCCTGAACCCACAGCAAGCAGAGTCTCTTAATCTCGTCCAAGACAAGGGCTAGGTTTATTTTCAAGTCAAACACCGAAAACCCAGGATGCTGGATGGCCTTTTCACAAACCCTCCAGCTGCGTGTGTGCCGGCTGGTGTCCGAGCCACACGTTTAGCTGCTGTTCTGCCGACGGCCCCCCAAGAAGAGCGTGGGGTGAGCGCCCCAACGGAGTCTCGCGTTAGCTCTGTCCCTGTCATCGCACGGCGCTGCTCGCTGCCGTCTGACAGTCATCCCAGCGCTCGCTCCGCTTCGTGGACTGCCGCTGCCGGGAAGGGAATTTAGAATTTAAATGATAATTTCATTAGGGATTCGCAAGCCTCAGTGAAACCCAGCTGACTCTCCACGGGCTGTGCAGCTCTGCGGTGCTAACAGCAGCGAAGGGTCTAGCTTAGTCTGCGTGGCAGGCGTGTAAAAGTCAGGGAGAGAAGACATCACCTAGTAAAATAGCATTTTTTTAAAATGTTGAAAACAAAGACTTAACATCCTTTATACCATCTAAATATGTCATAAATGTAGTGTTCTAAAAATAATGCCTTAATTATGAAGGCAAACATTTTCATTGCAGCTTTTTGTAAAAGTGTTATTTTTCTAACTAGAAACGTGCTTCCAAATCAATATTTCTACATTGCACTTTTCCCTGTACTAACAGAACTCAAAATTATTAATTTAATCCACTGTCATTATTACCAGCACATAACCTGCAGTAATTTATTGGGTATGTTAAAAATACTACTTAATCCAGAAGGAAAGTATTATAATACACTACTTGATTTTCCTGCATAAAGCAGCAAAAAAAACACTTACATGAAGCCAATTTATACCCTGACAGCTAATTAAATTTTACTTCGATAACGAACAATGATTGAAATTGAACAACAGTAAAAAGCAGGAAAAAATTTTAAGTGCAGTGAGCTGTCATTTTTCATTATTATTATTGTTGTTGTTATTATTATTATTCTTTCTATTTTCTTGGTGTTTATAGGGAATATTTGGTATTAAAAAATCATGTGAGAAAATTAAAATAACTTTTAGCTAATAATGATTAGCTCTCTGATATTCTGCCATCCAAGGTTTTTTAAGTGTTTTACAAAAACCTGCATCATCGGTATTCTCCGATTCACACGTAAAAGTGCGAATTGCTCCAAACGCCACAATCCAGCTGCGAGAGCAAAAACAAACCCAAAGCCTCCTGACTCGTATCCCTCTCCTCTGCTGTGTCACCAACGAATCCCAGCACCAGCGAGAGACAAAAAGGACATGGAGGCTTTACATTTCCGTGAGTGGATTCCAATAGGAGGTAATGGGGAGAGAGTGCTGGTACTTCTTTTCTTTGTGGCTGGTAGATGAGCTGGTGTCCTTCACCAAACCCATCAGCACCTTGCAGAAGATGTTTGGAATACACAGATGTGGTAACAACTACGGAAAATGAGACCAAAAGCGAAGAGGGAAAATGAAATCAGCATTATACCCCACGAAGTAATCCCCCAAAGACTGAAGTGCTACTAAGATGCTATATTTAGGGCAGAAGTCTTGAAGGTTACCTTCTAGATCCTTGAGTCTGACACTCTGGTTATCACTAAAGTACCCGTAATTTATGCTGCAACCCTAGCTGGGTCCATAACTCTTTCTCCATTCACCTATTTACAACCTACTCAACATCTCAACGCTTTCCCCTCCCCGTTCTGCACATTTCCCCTCCCTTTTCTCAGATTTTCCCTCATTTACACTAAAACGTTAGTATTTCCTTCTTCTTTTCCACGCTTGCCTCCCTGTCTGAGGAACAGGGATGCAGAGAAATCCCTCCCTGCTGCTGCTCTCCAATTAGTCCTTATCATCTGCATCAGAGCTCATCCCTTTCAGGGAAAGCCCTGCCCCGGACAGAACGTTTAACCCTTCAATGTATTTGTGGAACAACAGAGTCACTTAAAAATGCTCCAACAAAATGAAACCCTGGAAATGCCCAGCTAACTAATTATTTCTTAAATGATCTCTTATTGTCTATTTACACAGGATAAAATTTCCTCAGGTGGCCCTCCATTTGCACCTCATAGCTGAAGCGATGTCTTGGCTATCTGTGGGTTCTCTAGACTAGGGAAGGACTCAGAAAAGGGTGTTCTGATTTATTAAATTAATGAATTTACTACTAATATACATAAGTAGAATTTTATTCCATCAGTTAAAGATGGAATGAAATACTTTATTTAAAATGTGTTTGCATCCATACCAAGTTAGAAAGTGGACTGCTAGTGTATTTATTAACTATAAAAATAAAACATGTGTGTGTATTTGTGTCACTGTTTTAATAATTTTACATATAATTGACCTGTTTCAGTCATCAGTTAAACAATACATTATCACCAGTCTTGCATCTGTACCAAAGCATAAGTACATCTTTTATTCTAGAGAAGTATTAAATGACACTTAGCTGTGTCTACAGTATCTTGAGTTCCACTTATTCACGCCTTGTCTGTTTCTAGCCATTTTCATAACACGTTGTGGATGACTTTATGTCTTAGTACATGTCTATGGGTAAAGAAGATTTTCAGTAACTTGGAGACACCGACTTCTCCAGCAGGGAAGTCCGTAGCAGATCGACTCTGGAGCAGATAATTCAGCCACGCCAGACTGTACATCCTGATATGAGCGGCGAAACTCCAGAAGCCATGGACACGTACGACCATGCTTTCTTCTGGTTTTCACCTATGACAATACATTTCCCAGCTGTAAACTTTCCCCTGTATGTTTCCCTTTCCATCAAATTCTTTGGGTCTAGTTAGGCGACACTGATTTTGCCAAAGTTTGGGGCCATTCAGTAGGCTGAGGTTGACAACACACACATAAGGGCTTACTATAAAAGTCCTTTTCTATCCACATCACTGGAGGGAAGAAAAATTAGAAATAGCCCTTGCCTTCTATTTTTCCATATCGTCTTGAAAAATACTTCCTACTGAAATACCTGAAAAGGTTTAAAATTACATTTTGGTAGAACAAAATCCTACCTGCAGGTTAAGGCATATATGCCAGACATCCCTCTTAAAGGTGTCACTTCAGCGACTGAGCTGTTTCAGAACCCGTAGGAAACTTGAAGGTTGTAACAAACGTGACACCCATTCAGCAAAGCACTTCAGCCTACGTCTATTAAGTGTAGACTTTGCTGAGTAGGGACCTATAACTTTAAGATATCACCATTTGTGCTTTGTGTATGCCTTCGTCGATACATACAGGTACACGAGATGACAACTTAAGCTAGAAAAAAACCCACCTCTCTTTTTTAATTTTAAAACATTAAAAGCCAAGTTTTGATATTGTTCCCTGATCCCCTACAAATATGCATCTTTCCTCTCCTCTCCTGATCAGTTTGGAACTAGCAGAGATGTACAGCAGGTCTCAGTATGTGGAGCCCAAAGTCTGGGCACGTGAGAAGCTGCTGGCTGGCTCTTTCAATAAAAAGAGGCGAAGACAAACAAACTTGATACCGTAACTTAAAAAGCAAATCGAAAGGGTAAATACCTCTTTCATCTTTCAACAAAATCTGACATTCTATAATTGTTTTAAAGCAGCTGCACAGCAAATGTTGCTGTAATTTTTCTCTACGGTGTATATGCTTTGTAAAATCCCAGAAAGGTTGACCAGCTGTACTCCGAACATCTTCCACCCTTTCTGGTCCGTTATACGTTTCATGGCGTATTTTGAACGTCTATACAATATGTCGTAAGAAGATAAGAGGTATTGGTTCCTCCTTGGCCGTTTCAGACCACAATGTAATCGCACAAGTGTAGTCTCGAAGCATCTCATTCACTCGTGAGGCCTGAGCTGCCATTCCTGGGAGCGACTGCAAGGATGCTGGGGCAAGACAGAAGGAATAACCTGTGGATTCAGCCGTGCCTGGGTAAAACACTTCAGCAAAGTACAGCAGGAAACAAAATCAGGGACAAGTAGCTGAAAACCAAGGATTAGAAAGGTTTATAATCCAATAAGAATCTAGCGAAAAGTGTCAGTAGTTCTAAAACCGTACCTGTCACCCTCATTAAATTGCAGAATGAAGTGCTCTGTGAGAGCATTGTGACATCTGACAAAATCGTAGCTTTCAAAGTTTTGGACCAAATGGGTAATTGTAATTTTCACTTCTTTTTAATGCTGTTCTTGCTTTTCCCCTAGTACAAAACTGTGGGGGGGATTTGCACGGGTATGCTAAGTCTGTCAAGAAATGGGTCTAAGAGTCCAAAAGCACTGAAAATTATTAGTCTATAAAGCGAAATTGTGAAAGGGTAAATGTTACTAAAAATCCTTTTTTTCATAACTTGGAAGACATTATTGTGTGCCATCCAAAAATCTTCGATGAGTTTATACTTACAGAAGAGGTGTAAGTATCCGTACAAACCACTTGGCTAATACACCCCTGAAGCACTTCAATGAAATGAAGTGTCATATTCTTACGATATAAAAATTCCTATGAAGTATCAAGGAAGACAAACGTTTTACAATGGACGTGGTATGCTTGTTAGCTTCCAAATTTTGACATTTCAGCTGACTGATCTCCTTCAAAAAAGAAATCATTTGGAAACAATCCAGAAAATTGTTGGGATCGTTCTATTTACACAATGCTAAAGTTTTATTCAAGCAAGACAGATACCAAGAGTGGTTTAAATTTTGAAAGGTGCTGAACTAAACTGCTGCATCCATTATTGCTTTCCAGTAATAAGGCAGGTGCACGGTCCTTTCCAGAATTAGTCTCAGTATCTTTGACTTACAAATGTAGTGCTTTCACTTTTTTTTTATTTTTAAAAAAAGTCCTCTTATTAGAAATAAGCTGCCCCTTTCATTTATTGTGGAAAATTATTTCCCTTAGTGGTAAAGCACAAGATATGTATTCTTACAGAAAATGTTATTGACATTAAGGAAAGAAAACATGCATTATTTTTGGTTTTTTGCGGCGTTAACATTTTGGCCTAATCCATTTTAGATCTCTGGCAGACATTATTTCCTAAATTAGGACACTGGCAGCTTATGGGGTATGATCACATCTCACTGCCACGTGCAATGCTACATGAATTTAAAGTCAGGCTGTGATTGCACGATACCATAAAGTCAAATTTAACACTTACACCAGCACCAGATAAAACCCCCAAGGAACACACAATTTGAAACACTGACCCAACACAAACTCCCCAAGTTGGTTCAAATGTGTTTACGGCCTCGGATGGAGACCTTTGCAGGGGCAGCCTTTAGTGCCAGAGCAGCTCCTCTCTCTCTCTCTGAGCTCCTCTGACCTTGGGACGCCGTACGGACTCTCCGTTTTTACCGTGGCTGATGCCAAGCCTGCCCAGAAAAAAACCACCGTCCAAATAAGCGCCTGCTCGAAGTGAGGCCCCAGAAACCTGCTCCGGCCTGAAGAGACACCGGTGGGGATCCGGCTGCGACCATGAAGGCTGAGGGACCACAGCTTCGTGAGAAACAGTCAGCTCCACAGCTGCATTTCTGAAAATAAGATTGCCATCTGAAGCGTCAGCCAGCCTTCGCGCAGCCCCCCCTTGAAAGATGGCAGCACTGGGCGGAGGGGAAACACGCGCGTATATACTTCTCTTACACGCAGAGGGGAAAAAGATATAAGGCCGAGCAAACACAATTTGTCTTGAGAGAAATTTTGCAGAGCAGATGTTTATCTGTTCTCCCCAGCTTTCACTTGTTAGGACAAACGGAATTTTAATGTAAAAGAAAAACGGGGGGAAAAAAAAAGTCTGTAAAACCGCAAACTTCTTTCTTCAGGCCTACAGTATATTTACACAGCACATCCAATGTGGCAGTACAGATATTCATAAAGAAGCCACAACAGGGCCCTCTATAATTTTTCAATTATACCTAACTCTCCGCTTTTACACTCATATTTATTATTGTATATATATTATTCAATTTGTATGGTCCTGGGACTAAGTCTGAGCGTTTTTCAAACCTAGTGCCAAAGCAGCCTCTGATGATGATGAGATCAGTGTCAAAATCTCAGCTATTCAACAAACGGGACTAAATCCTCCTCTGATCCTCTCGTTTCTTATTCTATGGATGGCATGTGCATGGGCCTTGGTGGTTTTCTGTTTAAGTAAATGTTGTAAGTTCTAGATGTTTTTCCTCAGGGAAGTCAAGATTAATAAAGGGTCAGATTTCTGAAACGAAAATGAATAAAGTTTATGGTAAATTGGTATACTCCATAAACTACACGCATTATAAAAAAGAATTGACTCCTTTACACACGCATTATGTTTTGAAACGTATAGATGATTACAACTTTAGAGACTCTGGTATGTTGCATAGATGGAAATGAAAGTGCTGTCGTACCAATTGTTATATTGCTAATCCCATGGGAAATGGTCAGGGTTCATAAACGTTTTTACTGCCATTGGCTGTGGACAATCAACACCGAGCGGCCAAATAACAGCCCCTCTGGCCTCCCCCTGCCTTTTCCTTTACTCAGCACCCACTGCAGACTTACAGGAAAAATTTAGGAGCAGCTGTTTATTCGAAACACTCCCATTTCCAAGGCATGCTTATTTGCAAGTTAGGGTGCAAATCCAGCTCTAACATACAAGACTGTTTCTACTAAACAGATCCAAATTACGTGTTTCTTGGCGCACGTGACTCCAACTAGAAGACATGAGGAGCCGTTGGGGGCAGCAGCAGAGTGTTTATCCTTCTAATATAATTGGAGATCTTCTATTGGTCCTTTCAGTCAAATTTAGTATCTAGTATTAAATTCAGAACAACAGAACGTAGCAAAGGTTCAGATGTTTCCTTCCGTAAAAAAGATAAAAATTAACAAAACAAGGAAATCCCACACAATATCTTTTTATGAATATACAATGGATAAAACCAGTTCAAGTCAAATTCTTTGTATATTCAGCAGAGTATAAAATTTTAGTGATCAATGATACCATACAAATGCTTTAGAAAGATTGCTAACCACTTAACTCAGGTGCCAAACTTATGTATTTAATTTAATTTAAATTTAAATTTATGTATTATTGTGTGCGAAATTTATTCAGGTAATAGCTTGCCAAATATCACACGGTTATTTAATGAAGAACATGCTAATTAATACAGATCTCTCAGCAGTCATTAGAAGAGTATAAATGTCAAAGCTCCTTCAGCAGAGAGGTGCTGGGAAACCTCTCTTGGTTAGTAACTTTTGGCTGTTGTTCACTTTGGGCTACACATAGAAGATAATTTAAAAAAAAAAATAAAACAGCATAGAATTGTTCTCTAATTCACTAACACAGGATGTTAGCAACCACAAAATGCAAATATTAAGCTTCTACAGCAATATTAATTTGGTCTCAACGTACATCTGGTTTATTTATTTAGTACACACTAAACAGCAAAAGTATAGCAATCAATGTATACAGTTAATTTTACTACTGAGTTTTATTTTATTATTAAGCAAGGCTCTGATTATATTTTTTTAAACAAGTGTGGGCAGCTTAGTTGGTTTGTTCCAGCTGTTAATATCTCGTTCTCAAAAAACTATGAAGCTTCCGCAGTTTGAGTTGGGCATAATTTTACAAAGAGGGGAGTGAATAAAAACACACCACCACCACTCTTTATGCAGCCCGACGAGGCTGATTTGGAGCTTTGGGTGTGGAATTCTCTGTACGCTGGGTAAGGTGCACGGGGATAAACGGTTCTCAGCTGCGCAGTTTAGAAGAGCCCTCTCAGCTGCCAGTGTCCTTTGGATTCAGCTCGAATCTCAGGATTAATGAAGTTTCTCTTTACCTGCCTTCACGCAATTTCGCAGGAAAACACTGTCCATACTATAAATAATTGAGCCACAGCTCTGAGAACGTGTAAAACGTACGCCAAGACTGAATCTGAAACTCTTCTTGCCGGACGTTCCTGCAGCATTGTACAAACTGGTTTTAAAGACGCAGCTTTTGTAGCAGTTTTCTGGTCCCTGGAGTCTAGACACAGAGGAGGGCAGCAAAAATTGGTGAAATAAATTTGGGTACTTATAATGTGTCGATGGGCAGCTCTCGGATGGCAGCAGTTCTTTATTACCGATCCTCTCTCTTTCCACGCTCATGCGAGCTCTACAGCCAAGCTCCCTCCACGGTCCGTGGTAGGTGTCGAGCCACTGCCAGACCGTGAGCTTTTGAAGATCTGCAAGAACTACACGCAGAAAAGGATTTGCTTGCTGTGTGGTGTAACCAACATGGCACATTGCCCGTTCTTATCTGAAATGCCGATCCAGCTGTGGGCAAGGTTTCTCTCTCCACATATTTGGCCACCCAAAACAAATAGGACATGATTTAACTCCTACTTATCTTCTGTCACTGCATTCACATCTTCCAGTACAGAATGTACTTTGAAAATAATTTTAAAATGACACGAAATTTTAAGATGTCACAAACAGTGACAACTCGCTATGAGAAGTTTCCACTCTATTCATGACATCCTGAGACGCTAAAGCCTCTTTTTCTTTAGGCATCAAAACCACTTTATAGACATTCCTTAATCCTATCCTCATTTTGAAAATGGGAGAATTAGGCACATGGAAGTGCAGCTGCCAAAAATCACAAAGCAAATCAAAAGAAGAGTAGATCACTTCTGTTCCCTTATCCTGTACCACCTATTCCTCACACCTCAAGTTACCAGCAATTAATCCTAAAGAACTAGATTGAAATAACCCCGAAATCATCTTCTTTGAAACGTAAACTTTTGCCTTTTTTATCTCCAGGTTTGATCATTTTTGTTATGAGACCTGAATGGAATTCCACCCTGGTTTTATCGCTGCCTGGATAACTAGAACATACCTATGTGACTTCCATCAGAGCAGAAGTCACAACTTTTTACCTTTGGAACTGGGCTTGCCCATACATCAGTGACTAATTTTGCTCATAAAGCCAGATAGCTCTTTTGGCTAGGTAAGCCCACAAAAATCCCCAGAGTCACAGAGTTTAAGGCATCCAAATCAAGATCAAATACACTTGGAAAGATGGCAGCATATGCGTAACATCAGCATTTTGCTAAATCACAGTTTTCTTGCCAAATCATGTCTCCTTCTCTGGAGGACTGCCATCCCAAACCTGGAGGATATAAAAAGGAAAGGATTCCTGTTTTTTAAAGAATGGCAAAATGTTGTCAAATCATAAGATGTATGAAAAAGTACTGCCAGCTGCTCAATTTACTGAAACATTCTGAGAGAGTGCAGTGCAGATGAGAGGGCAGATTTTGGCTTAGAATCAGAAAATATCTTCTACTGGAACACACAAGAAATAGCCTGAAAAAGTGTAGGATTAATTATGTAATATACACATTTCCTATAACCTCAATTTTGATATTCAGAATAATTTACAATAATTAAAAGCTTTCCCAAGCTCAGACATCAGAGACAAGGCATCAGAGTTGTTGAAATGCTGGTAACTACTAATGCTCAATATATTTTCTTCAACCTTTCCTGCTACTGGAAGTTACGTATCTATTTATTTGAGAGAGAGGGTGAGGTAATGAAGGCCAGTGAGCCTCCAGAAATAAAAATACATAGGGAGGAAAAACCTAACTTTTGCAAGATTCTAGATCATTTCATTATATGGACACATCACAGTGCTGACTGCTATTCTCTTAATTGCATGCAGCTATGAAATGAATCATAGAATCATAGAATGGTTTGGGTTGGAAGGGATCTTAGAGATCATCGAGTTCCAACCCCCCTGCCCTGGGCAGGGACACCTCCACTAGAGCAGGTTGCTCAAAGCCCCATCTAGCCTGGCCTTAGACCCCTCCAGGGATGAAATGTGAACATGATTTATATATGACAAAACAGAACAAGGTTTCATTCTGCTTCTGGTTTTGCTATTTGAAGGAATAAGCTTTTAGAGTGCCCAAATTATTGCTAGCCTTGTTAACTACTTTGGAAGCAAAATAGTTGACATAAGGATAGCCAAGTCTGTTCCTTTATGAAAGTGTAATAGGACAGAAAATAATTTCGTTGTCAGAGAATGCTTCGGTTTCTATTACCCAATTAGATTTGCAGATTTGGTAGTGTCCCTTATAGCACTAAGCCTAGAAGAAGGACCAGTGTACCTTTCCACTCCCAGACACCAGTGGGCTGAGAGCGTCCTGCCCCAGCCCCGTGGGTCGCCCGGCCCACGGCCTCCGGAGCAGCTGAAAACAGATGGCAGCGACTTATCAGCCACGTGATAAGTTTGGGTTTTTTAAATTTGTCTCCAAACTACGTAACAAGTTTAGCTCCAGTCCGCATGCATTAATATTCCAAACACTCGGTTCATTAGTCTAATCGAACAATGGAAAGACCACACAAATGTGTGGACTGCTCAGCAGCCCCGACCCCACTCATTCACACGCATGTAATACCCTGCCAGTCACTCATGCATAGAAATGATCACAAAAGCAAACAATGCCGTGCTCACTCATTCACTTAATTAGTTAGTCACTGTTTCACTCACTTGGTTGACTCAGCCCTTCATACTTAGAGCCTTAGAATCTCACTTTCCCAGCGAGTAGTGCCAATTAAAATTCACTTAGGACTGACACGGATTGGGAAAATCAGAATTACACCCTCAGTCGGACAGATACTAAACTTCATGAAGCAATCTCCTAATGTGAATTGGAAGTATTTTAAGGTCTTAATTAGAAATATAGTGCTGCATGGGCCTTGCCTAGCCTTCTGTTTCTCTCCTTTTTCTCTCCTGGTTTTGAAAGCAAAAGATGTGATTCTGCCCTCAGTACTATTTATTTAAGTAAGCATTATTGAGAGCGAAATGAGGCCTTTTGCACATAAATTATAGACAAGGTTTTAACACATGTAGTTGTCAGCAATGTAGCCTTCATAAAGCATTTCTCAGCATCAGTCTGTGTAGACACTCATTTATTTAAAAATTTTCTTGGCTAAAGTTCAGTACCCTTAATTTCTCTTAATTCTGTGTTTCATCCTCAGTGTGAAAGCTTCAGAGAGGAAAGTGATGTCTAACATTTTTAAACTGTTAAAACAACAGCCTTTTTTCTACTATGATACGAATTTGATACAAATTCAAATCGGTGATTCTTTCCATTGTGTATCTGAGCAGCACGTTCAGCTGACACCTAAAATGTAACGCTGTCTGTCCACCTCGTTACCAAGTCCTGCATCGCCGCCTGACAGACTTCAATGTACAGGTCAGTCTATATTTGTACATGCACATAAATCACTGCAACGGGGATTCTTTCTGTCATAAAGCACAAAAACCTCTTACCATTCTCTGATTTTAGAAGTGGAACATTATTTTTCCAGCAGTAACTTTCTCAGGTTGGGAGGGGAGTGATTTTTGGTTTTACCAGTTTGACGTTCAGAGATACGTATATAAAAAAGAACCACATATTTGGCAAAAGACTGCCAAATAACTAGAAATCCTTACAGCTAGGAACCAAACTCATTGAAACGATGTCACAGCAGTGAATGGATGAGCATAATCCTTTTTTTAAACTTGCATTTATTTGTGTATGTTTTCATCGAGGGCTAAGAATGGAAAACAAAAAGGCAGGGGTACTGGAAGGCTTTGCCTTCTGTTGGAAGGGACCAGCATCTCAAATCACTATGGGCTCTTCACAAATGCGCAAAGAAGGAAGAGGAACCAGGTAGCAGCTTGATATGGTCCTGAACTTGACAGAAGCTTTCTGAGACCCATGCCCGAGGGATGAAATTTGGAGTAAACCATCACATAAAAAGGCTCCCGAATCATGAGAACCCAGAAGCACATTCAAAGAGGATACACACTTTGTACATCTCCATAAACTTTTTTGAAGAACATCTTATTTTTATGGCTTGCCTTAGATGGAGTTTATTTAATGTGTGAATGAGTATAATGAGTATAATTAACTTTCATTGTAAAGTCTTTACCAGACATCTCCTTAGACTGACTTTTTTGACAATATAATTTGCTAGTCCTGGCAAGATTTAACAGATTATCAAATTCACTTTCAAAGTGTAGGTATTCCCCATCTTCTCCCATAAAGGCGAGAAGACTAGGATATTTTTTTTTTCAGTTTAAGCAAATTTATGTTGCTAAACAATTGTTTCATTTTTACCTTAAAGAATTTACTAACCTTGAGCATGTCAGATCATGTGTATATACACATAAATAATACGCACTGCTAAGGTTTTTAAAAAGGTAAGTAGGCTCAGTGCGACTGCAAATACCTCCTACTATTTTAGATGTCAGGATTAGGTAATTCTAGGAGCGGACAGGACTGCACCTTTACAAAAGAAGAGCTGAAAGTAGGCAAGCCATAAATATGAAAGAGAAAATGAGGAGGGGCAAATGATGCTAAAAAATGGAGGCCTATGGAGGCAAATTGACACACAGGTGGAAGGGTGGCTACATTTGGAGGTAATACTTCAAAGCAGTGAAATGATGAACAGAAAGAAAGAGATTTCACGTCTCCAAACTTCTGCAAACAGTCTGACTTGCCACTACGCGTATATTGTGCTCCGCTGTCAGAAGGAGCAGCTTCTGCAGCCAAACAAGATTTGGTTCTAGTCAGTGAACTCTGTCCGTCTGCGAAGGTAATTTAGCTGCTGCCGTGGAAGAATTTTGACACCTCAGAAACAGAATATTCAAAGAGAGTTTGGGCTTTTCAACTTGGATTTGGACCGATGGAAGAGCATCCATCAACACTCATTGAACGCATCCATCAACACTCATTGAGCATCCATCAACACTCATTGAATGCCCACTTGAACCTTTACATCTGCAGCTTTTTCTGTCCGAGCAAAATCCTCCCCCGAGAGCGGCAGCCGGCAGCATCACACAGCTGCGCTGCCACACGCGCCTGGAAACGGGCATGGGGCTCTGGAATTTAAGTTCTCAAGCACATGCTTTCATGGCAGTTTTGTTACATGAGACCAGTTAGACCTTTAAGTGGTTCGAATATCACAGCAAATGTAGGTCAGGTAAAGAAGAAAAAGAAAAGGGGAAAAGCAAGCAGACGAGGATGGGAAAGTATTTTTCTTACACAGTTTAAGCAGCTTCTGTGACCACAAAATAAACAAAAGTAGACTCTTTAAAGTCAAATCGTTACCTACAGGTAGTTTTTAAAGCAAAATTATTTTATTATTGAAGCCAGGGGAAGTCAATTAATCTCTTTCACAAATTGAAATGCATGCCCACGTGCAATAAGCTTTATCTCTGTGTGTTAAAAGAAAATCACTTAGATTGCTATTGTTGTTGTACAAAAACAACACTGGAGTTTTTCCTTCTGGCAACATTTCTCCTTAGCCAAAAAGATACTGTCCTGTATTTGATACGGAGCCATCGTTTGAGTTGTTTGTGTCACTTTATTTGTCCTGCATCCCCGTCCCTCCAAAAAATCTCATTGAACTCCATATGATAGAGCTGAGGCGGCCCAGCTACCGAAAGGGCTCGTACTTCGTATAAAATACATTACGCACTTTCATTGTGATACGTGAGGCACACATTCAGTGAAAGGTTGTTTTCTGTTCCTTGGTGGGAAGGGGACAACCAACGCTTTTGCAGAGCTAAGAGCCAGCTGCCTGTGGTGCCACCATTGCAGCACCAGACCCAGAGAGCCCCTAAATGGCACAGAATAGGTGCGTTTCCCCGTAAGAACACCCCAGGAACCCTCGGTCACGTCTAGCGGTGTACTTACTGCCGTACCGTCTTCCGGGCATGTTTAATCGCGATGGTGCTCTGGAGTAAGTATTTTGAGCTGATAACTGCACTTACACCTGCCACCGTACACGTTTTGCACCCTCACGGCATAGACCTCCCAACCTGCTTGTGGTTCTGCGAGTTTCCCCCGTATCGCGCCTCAAGTCGAACGGCGACCGCGCGTCTGGATGCGTGACGGGGAGAGAGTTTACGGCAGGAGCAACTTCTGCCGGCAGAGACCCCTTTGAGCACGGTGCCTCTCCTGGAGGCATGCCTTCCCCTGCCGTGGGCCCATCCTGCTGCTTCTTCCCGGCCCCGAGCCCTCGGCACGCGCGGTGCCGGAGCAGCCGAGGCCAGGGAGCTCCCCCCCGGAGGTGGGAGAAGCCGGGGGGGACACAGAGCAGGGATCTGGGGCACGGCAGGCGGGATCGGACAGGTCTGAAAAGCAATGCAAGGTAGATGGTTGCATCTCGCAGCGATTTGGCTCCTTGTTCTCTTAATCCAGCCTGCTGGCCACCGTGCCCAACCTTGCGTTGGCTGATTATCTGGTTATTAAATTATCTGGTTATTAAATTCAGAGAGACATATAGCAAATAGAAAAGAAAAAAAAGGAAAAAAAAGAGGTCAGAAAGGGTTTGCAAAACAGGACATAAAGTCACGGAAATTGGCCCGTAAGTACCAATAAGATATTAATGGAAAAAACACCTGAAAACATAGTTGGTCTCAAAATGGCTGGTTACAAAACATGGTCATTAACTGTTTTAAAAAAGTTAACACAAAAGAACTGTTTTTTTATAATAATGTAACAAGAGGCCAACACTTTAAAAAGGGTGTGTGCTGACTTCTCTGTAATCATTACGGTGCGTAACGCTTTAATCCTACTACAGATCTACTGGTTTAGGCTGGAAATACATTTCCATGTATGTAAACGTTTTGTAAAATTTTACCAAATTCACATGGACTAAAATGCAGAATTTAAGCCGCACAACAAGCCACGGTGTCAGGAACAGTGCAGATTAGTGTTAGCGGCTGAACGAGTAGTGTGTGAAAGTCACATCTGCCAGAACAGACATGGAATACATTTTTGAAAAAAAAAATTTAAAATTAAAAAAACCCCTGCTAACGGCCGGGCAGCCACGCCACGCTCCTCCTTAATGAAGTTGGGCACACAAGGGGCAAACTGGCTGGCATTTGTGGCTACTTCAGGCTGAGGCAGCAAGGCTCGGACCAGGCTGAGACTGATCTTTGCTTGGTTCCCCCAGTCAGGTGGAAGGAACGCCACGCTTGATTCTGACTGCAAGGAAACGCACCAGGATAATAATGCATAAAGAATAATCTACGCTGGGGAAATAACACCTTATTTGAGACGGCAAGATCTTTAAAAGAAACCGCTCCACTATTAATTTTGCTTTGTAGCGCTGCACCGCTTTTTTTTTTAACCAAGTGCCGCTTTTTTCAAGGGAGAAAAGCATCCCATGACTACACCCCGATGTAAGCAATCATAATTAGGAATATCCTGTGATGCTCTTTAACAATTACTTTTATGTCTAACTGATATTAGTGATCCTTATTCTACTACTTTAGTCATACACACATTATGAACATGTATGTTTCATTCACGTTAGGAACGTGGAAAGAGCTCTTCTACAATGTGTTAGCTATAAAAAAAAGGCAAAAGCTTTCAACAGTTCCAGAAGGGTCCAAACTAAATCTGGTACTTTTTTCCAGAGTCTGATTTTATCTTCACTGTCGTGTAATACAGGTGTTTCTTCAACATCGACTACTTTTCTCAAAAGCCCTGTTACATGCTGCCATCAGAATTCAGTCCTTTCAGAATGACTCACTCAAAATACCAGATTTCATAATTATTTCAAAAATTTTTGTACTATTTTTGCCTGAAGATCCGGTCCGAATGCCTCTACATAAAGCAGATCTCTGTTCAAATAGGTGTTCTTTAATCACAAAAATACAGCAGGAACAAAACCATTTGGGGGGGTTTACTCTTGGGCGGCGTGAAAACAGAAGGTCTGTCCGGAGCTGGCCGCAGGATTAAACATCCGCCTGCAGGAAACACCAGCCGCTGGCGTTCTCCTGGTTGTTTGAGGCAGAAAACCCGCACCGAATGGAGTTCCTCGCCGAGGGGTCCATTGCTTTTAGAGGCTACAACGGAGCCTGGGTGGAAAGGTTGTTTCGCTACAATGCAAAGGAGAAAGAGTAACGTCAGGAGAAAGTTCAAAATGTGTTTAATTTTCTAGTCTCAGGTATAACAGATGAATAACCTGCTGTGCAAGACAGGAACACAAAGTGATCCGCGCCGAGGTCGAGTTCGCAGCCTAGGTTCTACAACGCAGGCTTTTCCAGCTTGCGGTGGAACACAGACTTTCCACCTTGTACCACTTAAGTTCCCTTCTGCTTATTTAGCAATGAGTATTTATACTTGCTGACTAAAACCAGATCCCATGAAGTACAAGTCTAACAATCGAAATAAATTACAAATTCTAAGCTGTGAAGGGGCCGGTAGCCATTTTGGTAGTGGCAGCCATCTTGGTGCAGAACAGATTCAAATAGATGAATTTCCAGAGATATTTTGTGAATGTGATAATTTTAAGATAATCTTACCAATTGCCAGCTACTCCACTAGAAAGGGTGTGGCAATCTACCACAGTATGACATGTAACAGCAAAAGGAAATAATTTCTGCTGCACATTTTTCGCTCTTAACTCACAGAACACCAGAGATTTAAAAATAAGCTATTGGTAGAAACTGCTTTTCAAGGCCATGAGCTAAACTGAGAACACAGTGTAGGAATGCCCGCTCTTGAGATCTCATTGCAGGTTTAATATGTGATGAAGTTTGGAAATTTCAAGTACTTACACACAGAAAGACCAGAGACTATACAAGCACGAGAGCACAGCACTTTCAAGTAGAACACTGATCCCCATTTGACACGGAAGCCAACTGTGTGATTTGGGAATGGAGTTGTACTTGTGATTTACTCCCCCCCCCCAGGATACTTTTATTACTCAGGACCTCATTATGATTTTCACTGCTCATTTTCAGAGCTTCAACTCTCGAGATGTACCAAGGCATTCACAAGGGAGAGGGGAGCTGGGGTTTGGTAAGGAAGGATGGTGGGAGTGGGGACGCGGCTCACATTCCGGCACACCTGGATGCAGGATGCAACAGGAAAGGGATGCGGCCACACAGAAAGGCCAAAGCACTGCCTTGGGAAACTTATGGTTGCAATTTTATTTTTCACTGCTGAAGATGAAGAAAGGCTGGATGACAGCCCTCTGAAGGGCCGGAGCGACCGAAGAGGAAGACGACAGCAGGCTAAAGGAGCACGAATCCTCAAGGTTTAAACACAACTTCGGCAACAAGATTGATGAGCTCATCTGGCAGATTAGAAACGAAGGGAAACGACAGCAGCCACAGGAGCTGGAGGCAGCAGGTAACGAGCCTGACGGGCGGCGGACACCTTGCTGCCGCCGCCATCTACCGTCCCTCCCACGGCAGGGACAGCGAACCGGCCGCTCCGGGCGCCGAGGCAGGGAAAGCCAGGCGGGATGGCCTGATGCACGGAAAAGAAAAAGACACCCCC
>JAOXJK010000012.1:58786703-58807751 GCA_025774025.1 Xenus cinereus | reverse complement strand
GACGCGGGGGGGGGGGAGCGGGCTCCCGCCCGGCGGCGCGACAGGCGCTGCCGGCCGGTGACAGCTGGAGGGGGGAGCCATGGAGTCTGAAGTGCCCTTTGTCTAAGTTGGCTCCCTCCGGCCCCGCCGCCCGTTCCCCTTCCGACCCCAGCCCGGCGCAGCGCGGCCCCGGGCCGGGGGCGAGCTCCTCGGGCCCCCCCACACACACCCTCCCCCGCCCCAACCGCCAAGGCTGGGGGGCGGCGGGCGGGGGAGAGGGAGAACGGGGGGAGACCCGGCGGTTTCCTTCCCCTCCTCCCCCGTTCCTGCCGGCGGCGGCGCGGTGCGGTTGAAGGGGCAGAGGGGGTGTGTGCGCCGCCGAGCCTTCGCCGGGCGAGGTCTGGGGGCTCCCGGCGGAGAAACCCCGGCGCCCCCGGCGGGGAGGGCGGTACGGAGCCCTCCCCCGCCCAGGCGGGCTCCCGCGGGGCTCGCACCGGGCGCGGGTGCTCCGCAGGCTCCCGGACGCTGGGCGAGCCGGGCGGGGGAGGCTGAGCGCTCCCCGGGGCCCTCCGCCCTGGAAAGCGCTTCTGGGCTGGGGGCTCCTCGCCTCTCGGGCTCCCGCGCCCGGCCTGGGAGGGCTCCTGGTCCGGGGAAGGCGAACTGCGAACTCGCCGCTCGGTGAGGGAGGGCAGCCTCGCCGGCCCGAGCGCCGCCGGAAAGTTCCGAGGGAGCCCGAAATTCTGGGCACGAGGGCCCTCTGAAAAGCTAATCTGGTGTGAGGTGCGAAGGAGGGTACTGTCCCGGAGTAACACGTGTGTGTTGTGGCGTCCTGTGTACGGGTGCATTTGGCGTTAACAGGTATTCGTGGCGAGTCAGGAGTTGTTAGTAGCAGACAAAAGGAGAGCACCCCGCGCATGGATGCAGCGGGAATGGGTTAGTAAAGTTGTACATCACTCAAGATGCTTATTTCTAACTTTAAAAGCGCTATCCTTATTTCACTGAAGCTAGAGAAAAGTTTTGGATTTTTAATTACGGAGCTGGAAGCTCGGATTCTCGGTGGCTCTAATAAGAGGCGTGTAACAGTTTGAACAAGGTTGTTAAGTTGTTGCAGGACAGCTTCCTCTTTGTTGAATTACACCAACTGTAGTTTCACTATTATGAGTTTGGTTCTTAGTAATACAGATCTTAGTGAAGAGTGTTACAAGCATTTTTAGTGTAATCCTCGCTTCTAAACTGGGGTTTCCTCATAGATAGGTTCGCCTTTTTTTAGGAGTTGGCACATTCTGATTATTTACGTGATTTACAAAAATTAAAAGGTCATTCTTTGTGCCCAGCATCTATATAAAATTGGGAGTCCGGGGAATGTTTATTTGTGGTAACAATAAAGCATCTTCAGAAGGGTGAGTAGTACTTGTACATAGTGTACTATAACTACGCTCGCTTTAGATTATTAAAATGTGAATACCGAAGATCTACAGAGTATTTCAGAAAGCATGCTTCCAGTATTTTAGGAGATACAACTCAAAAGTTTCGTGTGACACAGTGAGTGTTTTTAACTTCAAGAGCTAGTACTTTACCAAGTACTGGCTTTAAGGTTGTTCTATCAGAAATGTTACATTTCTTCTTGTGGAGTTTCCTTTATCATAAAAGAAAACCCAGAGGAAAAATACTTTTTTTTTTCTCTTCCCCCCCTTCCCTTCCTCGGTCCACATGAGGAATGAGATTAACAATTGAAGTTAAACAACCTGTGGAGATACCAGTGACAGTAAAATGTTCCATGAGATGCTAACAGCATTTTTCGTCTGGAACTGTGGAAGAACTCAATAATTAAATTTAGGACAAAAATTGGGGAAAAAAATATTTTCAGACATTTTTAAAATATTAATTTCACCCTGAAAAGTGCCAGACACTTAAAATCCGCATCATCAAAAAGTCGCAACATGTCTTTGCTCAGTTTAAAATGAGCTAAAGCGGTAGTGTGTGAACTTAGGCCAGTGACTTGAAATTCGGGCTCAGTTGTTTTTTTTCCTTGCTGCGTTTTTTCCTGTCTTGCTAGAATTGCCAATTTCGTTGAAGATACTCATTCAAATGGAGTTTTGTTGGTTTGTTCTGTAACATTGCAACATTCATAGGGGAAATGTAAATATCTCCTGCACTTCTGCTTAACTGCAGAGCAACTTTGGCTTAGCGAGAAGGGAATTTTTGTATTTGGTTATCGAATGCATTAACTGTATGTTATATGGAGCAAGTGCAAGCTAACTGCTGATTTCTGTAAAGTCGCTTATGTCAGAATAAGCTACATCTAGCATCTAGTGCGCTCCAACAGTGTTCCCAGAAAAGTTGGTGCACTCTAAAATCCCTCTTGAAATTAGTCAAAAATATCTGTTCTTGTCACCGTTCGCGAGAAGATCCAGCTTCTTTCGCTGTATATATAATTTATACATTTTAATAAGTTCACAGCTACAATGTTAAAATCAAACAACGTTTTTAGATGACAGTACTATGTTGGTGTGATTGAACAGTGAGGATTTTTTTTTTTTAAATGGCTGCAATACTGACAGAAGGCGTATTTAATAAATGTTTGCTTTATGTTGTATCTGAGCAAAAATACTGTGGGAAGCTTTAGTGTTGGCTGTAATCTGAAAGTTCTGGAAGTCTACAGTTAGTGCTTGAGATGCATCTTAGCTTACTTGAGGAGAAGTATCTCTGAAACTTAAGGAGGAATAAAGTTTTCCCCAGCGGGGATGCCGAAAGTCTCAGGAACAGCACTTGGTCTTTGCTGTGGAAGGAAGTTTACTGTGTCAAGTTGGTCATCTTTACAGAATTACCTATCCAAGCAAAATTCAGTTTACCAGACACTTTTAAAAGTGAGGGAAATGGATTATGGACTGTAAATACAATTCTTAATGATTTTATGAGGTGTTTGAATAATACTTACATCAGGAAACAAGACGTCTGTTAACAGAAGCTGCAGGACAGTAACAGGAGGTTTATTTTAATGTTAAAGCTGCTGCCAACCTTCATGGAGAGCAGCACTGGGCTCATTGAAAAGGTGTCTGATCGAAGACAGCATCGCTGCTGATCTGTCTGATGTATCTATACATTTAGCATCTATGTATATGACTTTTACAGCTGCTCTAGAATGGCTAAGTCAATCTTTAAATGGATGAGTTACTCCAGTAGTTTAAGCTGTGACTTCAGTTAAGCAGCTGTGTCTGGGAGGAAGAATGGTGAGACAAAGAAAAACCTCGTATAAAATGGATGCAAAACGGAGAGGGTGTTTCACAGGGGAACGAAGAAAATATTGGTTACAAATTAGCAGGGTGCTTGGGTTTGTTCTTTAGCTCTGAGTATACGCCCAAGAGTTTTGTTGAGCTACAAGATTAAAAGGAAAATGACGTACAGAATTATTAAATGGGTATTCTGTCTGTTCTCACCGAGCTCAGTTAAAGGCTTTGGGATGGTGCTGTGTACGTCTATTTATGGATGAGGTGAAACTGAAGAGTGAAATTTGTTGGAGCAGGGAAGAGGTTCTGTTGAGCTCCAAGCAAGAAACAGTGAAGTTTTCTAAAACACGGTAGTGACAACGCTGCTTTCTGTAACTGATAATAGCAGGTAGTTTGATTGATACAGGCTTTTTCTAGTTGTGTGCCTAGATTTGCACTCACATGTGTCAGACTGTGGACTTGAGGTCTGGATCCTCAGCAAAAGTGAGAAAACTACTTCCAGTGTCACAGTCAGAATATATATTATGAATTAAAAAAATAAAGTAACACCGGTAAAATTGGGTGGAGGCAACTCTTAAGAAGAGTGAAAAGTACAGTTTGTGTATAATATTGGCAAATTATACTTCTTTTAAAAATAGTAAAAAAAGAAAAAAATTCGTAAATATATAACTAGTTTTTTGACCACAGACTTGTAAATTGGTTGTCATTTTAAAAAAAAATGGGAAAGAAGAGGATGTCTGATAATGTCCCTGCTGTGTCCAGAAAAAATTGTAAACAAACGCACCCCTCCATGCCCTTCCCCTTCCCCCCCCAATTAATGTGGGTCATGCCCTTATTTTAGGACTCTTTTGACAACCTGGCTGAAGTCTGAATATAGGTTTTTTTCAGTAATTGTGCCTCTGCGCAATTTGTGAAAAATGCTGTTGTCTTGGAAGGATTTATTATGCATACTATGCTTCCTTTCTAATGGTAAAAACCGGTAGTACTTTTAAGGTGAGAGGGCTATTTGGAAATCTAGATAGATATTGTGCACGTTCTGAATGCTGTGGATAAAAATAACAATGTCGTGGTGTGAGTAGATCAGTGCAGTATTGCCACTTGCTTGAAAATATGATGTAGTACTTCTAAAGCTTCTAATTTGGATATATATGTCTTCATTAACAAATGAGGTAAAACTGACGCCTTACTGTGTGCAAATAAAGACTTCCTTGATACGCAATCGCAGAAGAACTTCAGAATTTGCTGTAGATTTTCTTTTTCTTTATATATGCACGTGGTGCCTGCTTAAATGATGTTGTATGTGTAATAATGCAAGCAAAGTAATACAAATTTCAGTCCACATTCTGGGCTTTCTAAGATGTGAACTGAAAATAAATCTTTAGAGGACAGTATGATTTCTTTACACTTTCAGATTATTTTTTAATCTAGAGCTAGGCCTGTTTCCCTTGTCAGTTTTTGTTGTATCTGGCTCCTTCCCATTCTGCCTTTTACGTGGTTGGTTCAGTTTTTTCTCCCAAGCATTCTCTTTTTCACAGCCTGCATATTTAGTTTAAATCCTGAAGCCATCAGATTAATTTAAAGAAACAAAGTATTTGAAAGGAAGGAAACTCAAGCCTTACAATATAATTTTTATATATATATTATTTTTTTTTAATGTGAGCTGACTTCCTTTCCATCTTTCTCAGCATGAGTGGATCTGGCAAGCTTTGTGTTTTTGGTGTGTAGTTGTCTGATTTCATTTTCTACTAGTAAGATAAAAAAAATTCTAGAGATGAAATTCAGTTTGCTGCTTCTGTCAGAAATCAGGCAGATGAGCGTTAGAGATACTTGATTTACCTGCGAAACTATACCATGACGAATGAGTTAAAGTCATTAAGTTATTATTGTCTCTTTTTTTAATGATAGAATTTATAACCAGGGACAGCATAAAATCTGTCCTTTGTGATAAGTTCTTCCAGCTATATGTCCACTAGTTCGTGCCAGGTTCCTAGTGAGTATTTATTACTAATGAATTAGTGAAAAATTAAATCCACTGTTTAACTATTGGAAGAAGAGATTGACATATGTTGTTTTATTCTTAAAATAGTTTAACCATTACTGGTGTTCAATCCATCATTTCTTTGAAACCAGGAGACATAATTGGTCCCAAAGCCTTACTATTTGTAATTTTCTTCCACAGCCTAAGGAAACTGATATTTTTTTTTTTTTTCCCCCCACAGGATAGTGGTGGAGTTTTTTGGGTTTGTTTGTTGGTTTTTGTTTTGCTTTGGCTTGGTGTTTTATTTTGTTTTTAGACAAACTGTTTCTCATTAATTTTCTCCATTAAATCAAGCTTCTGCAGAAGTAGTCTCCCTGTTTCTTCTCTTTATAAGCAACATTTAATTTAATATGCTAATGGATTAGTCTCTATATACCATATAGAATAGGGATGCCATGCGTTAGACCCAGTTATTTTGGGGACTTTAAAATGAGAGTTGTGTAAATAACTCTTATGGTTGCTTTCATCATGTGAAACTTATTTTGTAATTTCTCAGACAATTGGCAAATATCGGTTCAGCTCCAAAATTTGTCAGACTCTTGTCCAATAAATTCTGTGTTCGTGGAAGCATAATGTCTTTCGAGGTTTAGGCTATTTGCCTATGCAGGGAAAGAAGTATGGAATAGCTGTTGAACCAGTATGGAATAGCTGTTGAACCAGTATGGAGCGTGGGTTGCTTTTGTGCATGTGGACTGAGCGGAAGAACTTGTGGCTACTTTTGAGTTTTTAGAGCAAAAAAAGGTGTGTCCGTAAAACAAATTGAGGTGGAATAGTCAGCGCGCTTCAAATTCACACCCTAAATTATTTTGCCTGTAGAGACGTGCCTTAAGTGTTCCCAGCAAGTGTTACTTTTTTGCCAGATTTATCCAGGATATCAAAAAGCTAAATTTTAAGATATAGAGGTGTTGGGCAGCAGAGGCTATTTAGAATGTGGGTGTGAATCATTTAACCCCTCTGGGCATCTGTGAACGAGTGTGAAAGGAGAAATTCAGAGGTGAAGTTCAATTTTTATACATAAAACTTTACTTTCTCTTAACAAATACCTGGGCTTGGTCTTACATAAGAAATACGGCATGGTTTTAATGGTGACTTGTAAAAAAGCATGATCAAAATTGGGCTTGAAACTTTTTGTTGCTGTTTGGAGTTTTAAAATGTTTTACTTTGTTTTTGATCCAAATAGTCTTACTCATGCATGCAAATGTAGTTAAAAGTATTTATACATGCAGTTATCCAAGTAAATAGCTGCGTTACCTGCTGCATAGTATTCTGCTGATGTTGCCCAAACTGAAGTGAGATCTCAGTTGATTTCAGCTACTGCCCATTTTCTGTTTGATCTGTATATAAAATACTTGGTTATAATCTTTCCGTTCTCTCTTTCTCCCTTCCCCCACCCAAGTGGATGAGTACTTGAACTCCTTATTTTTATTTCCATACCGGTATTTTTCTAAAAGTATCAAATGTTGAAATGTTCTGAAAGAAAGAAATAATATAGAGGGTTTAGAATTTTTTTTCTTTGAAATGGTTACTCTTACTCCTTACGTGGTATTGAGTAATTATTTCATGTTTGATTTTGTTTCTCTAAATCCTGAAGCTGTAGGGATGCAGAGAAGGAACTTTGAAGGGAAGAATACCTTTGAAAGTTGAAGGCTTGCGTGTACAGACTGATTGAACATTCTAGTAAGGATTTGTCTTTCTCTTTTAAGGGGATCTGAAAGCGAATTATACTACACTACATTTTTTGTTCTACTCTTGTATTTGTTTAAGGAAATATATTGGAAACCTTATTATTTATATTGAAATCTTATTTTGTTACTACAGACATAACAGTTTTATTTTTCTCTACTGAAGAGAATGAAACTCCGAGAAGTACTCGGACCATTGTTTCTTGATGAGTAAATGTTCTAAATGGACTCCCACAAAATGAGATAATGTCCAAATAAATCCAAAGGCAGTGTGCTGTTAGGAAAAAAAGAAGTAATCAAACTGATTACTTAACTTGCCTGATAAGTTAACATAAGTTATAACTTATACTTAACTGATCCTTCTTTATGACTGGTAGAAAATCCAAAATAAGCTCGTTTTCTAGAACAGTTCTATTGTTGGATCTTACTTAGATACTTCATGTTTAATCAACCTATAGTTAGTGCCCAAAACTTTTAAAATGATCAGGGGATTTTGCCAAAACCAGGTGAGTTCTTGCTTTTTTTTTTTTCTTCTTTTTTATTATTTAAATTTTTGAAGCAGATTGATTAAAAGCATTTTAGATATTGAGAACCACAGACAACGTTGGCTATAATTTCTGAATACTTCTGGGAGGCCTGACTTATTTATAAACTCTGAGTGGCAAAGTTCTTAACATGCTGGCAGATATGATAAGAGATGTTGAATACCTGGTAGTTGCTTTGCTTTTCTAAGGCAGAAAAATAAAAAAATTCTAATGTAAAAACAACCAGAAGATAAATTAAGATTCCTCCTGTTTTTCCATGAAGGCAAAGGGACTGAAGGAACATTTCCTTCTCTTCTCTTTAATATCCAAGAGCTGCTTGACTCTTCATTATTCCCTTTCTCTCCTTGTCGTTGGTAAACAGTTGGAGTTTCTAGTATCTGCCTGGTCAATTTATAATGGTGGAGGAAACTCCTGAAAAGACTGTTCAAGCAATGAAGTGTTAAACTATCACTGTGTGTGAACTGATAGGGGAGAAAGCAAGAAATAAAATATCATGGGAGGCAAATTAATTATTTTTTTTTTTTAAATCAGATAGGGGGCATGATTGAAGGAAATGTGAGTTCTGTGAGCCCTAGAGTTGACCTGTTTCCCTCCTGTCTTGTGTGTCAGTAACTGAACTGCTTTGATTTACTATGTGAGTTGGGCATTTCAAATAACAAGTGGTATGAGTTTCAGCATGAATTGAGCACATCCAGAAATTGATCTGCTGGCTTAGGCATTTAGTACTCTCACAAGGAGCTGAAAATTGTGTGTCTAAAGCCATAGTTCACACTGTCTTTAGGTGGGGACAGTGTGGCTGGATCCTCACTTTTCTTTAGTCAAAAGTAGCAACGTATTTTCAGGCAGAGGACTTTTCTGTCAGTGTCTGGCTGCAAAAATACTCATGCTGTCAGGAGGGAAAAGATAGGAAAGGTGCAGGAACAAATGGCAAGTAAAAATGGTTCTTTTTGTAGCAACGCAAGCATAAAGTACGGGTGACGCTTGAAAGTCAAAGCCTTCTGGTCCTCCATACAGTTTTTGTCTGGTGTGTTTGGGCAGCAGTGAGGAACTGTTTGAAAAGATTCACTTAACCGTTAAAAACAGACCAGAAACAATAATTGATGAAGGTAGATTTCGTGACCAAGGCAAGCAGAAGTCAGGAGTAAGTATGGGCAGGGAAAACTGGGGCTCCTACCAAACCTGGAAATTGGACTGAAGGTTACAATTCCTAATATCTAAGGTAGGAGCACTCCCTAGCAACATCTAGGGGTGCAACGCAGGATTGTAGTACGTATGTAATTATGTTATGTATTGGAGCAGAGAGCAGGTATGGCAGCGAGTCTTCTGAATTGTGACATTGCTTGGGTAGGGATCTGCTGCTATCTGTTGATACATCGGTGTCTTCAGCCCTAAGTGGTGCTTCTCTCTAATAATTGGTTTTATTTTTCATGACTTCCCTGATATTTTATTTTTTTTTAATAAAATGTGAGTTCACACTGCTGCTTTTTCTAGTGCCAGAGCATTTGCAGTCCTTCGTGAATCTGTTGCAGAAAACATACATAACGTAGTGATCTGTAAGCCATGTTACATTTGATATGTTTGCCATTTGTGTCAGAAGGTAGAGTATGTGTGCAGAAGGATGCATTGGCCTTGTTATCATAGGAAGGCTCAAAATCAGCCATTTAGAGGAAATTCTAATTACATTGATTAGCTCAGAAGGTATTGCCTACGTTATAATAATTTGGTGACCGCTCCAACTAGTTTTAGTTTGGGGAATAATACTACAAATAAAAATATAGTCATTACAGTTAATAAGTTAATTTGGTAGTGGTATTACTACAAATAAATAGCTTGGTTGGATTAAGTATGTCATGAAACTGTCCTCTTAGTTCACCGATAGGTTTCATGCAGCTGTAAAAGAAAAGGGTGTCTACAGTTATTTTATGATAGATAGATAGCGTGTGATGACCAATTGTGAATTTGCTGTAAAATGGTGGGGTTTGGTTGTTTGGCGTTGTTTTTTTTTTTTTTTTAAGCCTTTTTTGAAAGAAGCTGAAATTCTCATTGAAAAGATACAGAGAAGTGTCTCGGTAATCTTGAATATCCTGAAGTATCAATTGGGAGCTATTAACTTAAAGAGATGCTGGGATAGTAACAAAGCCCAAAAAAACATTGTGCTTGGGAAGAAATAATTGAGGAGGTACATCTTTTGAGTTGTGAGGAAGCAGGTCGTGGAGTAGTTGTTTATTGTCAACGTGTGTCCCACTTGACTTGCTTATTGATATCTTCTAGAATGTGTTCAAATTCATTTAAAAATGGAGGAAAAAAAAAAAAAAGTGAAATTGAAGGCCTGAAACCTTCAAACCCCCAAATCAAAAACAACCAGCCATTTAATGTCTAGGGCAGAGATCGGGCTCCTGATCTTAAGTACATCGAGTGCAAGGTAAGGCTGTAGTCATTTAAACAACAGAAAGTAAAAAGTCTGAAAAGAGTGACACTTCAAAGGCACAAAGGTTGGGCTAAAAGAGAAGCAGAACCCTATTAGGGTAAGAAGACAATTAATTTGAAAAACCAGCCCTTTTATGGCTTCTTATTTTAAACATAATGGTAAGTTTATGGAGAGTATGTAGCGCTCTAGTTAGACTACATTCTTAATTAGTGAAGGGCTTTCTGATCTGTCTTTTTTTAATTATGATTTCTAAGAGGTAGAACTGAAGGCTCCAACTGTACTATTAAGCAGAGAAGGCCTCTCTCAAATGAACGAACACATGGAATAGTAGTGGGAAGGAGTGTGTGAAATAAGTAGTTGATGGAGTTGTTAAAGGAGACTGTAACAAATGTTTCTACTGATTAGAACAATCAGTGATTTTTCTAATCAATCTGACCAAACTGAAGAGTTCAGTCTGATTAAACTCCTAAGCATTTTAATTCACAAATTATTGTTCCCTTAATAGTAGTAGTGTTTTCCCAATTGTACCTGTAGCTGATGGAAATACCAAGAATTTTAGAATGCAGTAGTGATTGTTTTCATCTTTTGAAATATTAAACTGGAATTTAAAAGGCAAGCAAACTCCGTAGCATCAGCATTAAAAATAGCGTGGTCCTTGGTTTTGAGATGACGGGCCCATTTCAGAGTTGTATTGACTTGTAGAATAGTTTAGGTTGGTCCAGTCTTGCACTCAGGCAAGGCCAACACTGAAATTGTCTTTTCCAGATGACTTTTCTTAAAAGGTTTTCAAAAATGGAGATCCTGACGCCTCCCTACTTAATGCATTCCTATGCTGAACTGTACTCACAGTGAAGAATTTTTTTCCCTCTATTGAAATGAAATCCCTTGCTGAGTCTTGTCTGTTGCCTCTTGTGCTTTTTGTTGAGCGTAGATTAGCATGTCTCAGTAGAAGGGCTGGAATAGTGCTCAACTTCTGTGATTGTGCGGGTTTAGCTCTGATTTGTGTAAGGGAATTAATTCTTTTATGGATTGGTTGACATTCTTGAAGTGACTAGTCTAATTTTGATAAGGCCCGGAAACAGGCAAAAACATCACATGCGGTTTGAAGAGTTTGAGTTTGTGAGCCTACGTGTAGTGTTCTTAAATAATTTTGTTAAGAATAAACACGACAAGCCTTGAAACTCATATTAATAATATGAAGTGGAAAATAACCATTGTTAACCATCGATTTGAATGTATGCGGTTGCGAATGGCTGCAGTGGGATGTATAAAGCAGAGCTGAATTGAACAAACCTACACTAGCTTTTCGTTTGTTAAAGACATATTTGTCTTGACAAGTTACTAATGGTTGCTGCTGCTGTTTTGCTGCTGAATACATCTTTTCAGAGCAATCTTTGGTTGATCTCGAGATAGCAGGAAGCGCGGTTCTTGAAAGCCGCTTGTGCAGAAGTAGTTTGCCACCTTTAACTGCTTTGATTGTGCGAAGTCTTGTAAAAAGGAAAAGCTACACACTGTGAATAGCATGTTTGACATGGTAGGGAAGGTAAATGTTGTGGTGGAAGTCAAGTGTATGATCTGCTCTGATGGTTTGCTGACGTGGACAGGAGAAGGCTTTGCTCCTTTCCGCTGGCGCTGGTTGCATGGTTCCTCCTCTTCCCTGCAAGCTTGGCTGCTTCTCAGGCCAACCATGAGCAATTTTGGTCCAGTTGGGAAACACTGCTTCTTTTAAGAGCAGAAAAGATTTGATCTAACTCGTCACCTCAATCAAATTGATCATATTTGCCATGTAAATTCTATCCGAGATGCTGAGTAGTGTGGATGGACAATGAAGCGAGGAAACGTATGCCGTTTTAAGACCCCACTTCCTTTCCCAGTCCTTTCCAGGAAGTATCTGAGATTTGGACATCTGCTTTCACACGCAGACATTACTCCTCAATTTGAGGTTATGGCATTGGTACATCTAAGCCTGTTGACGGTTGTCCTCCTTCCGTCAAGTTTGTTAAAATTAGCAGTGTTGTCTTTGACAATGGCTTGTATAACAGTTTCTATCTCTTGAGTAATCAATAACATTCTTGCAGAACATGAAATCTCCTTAGGGTTGATCACGGCTGTTTTATTAACCTACATCATCCACAGCCACTGAAGCCTGTCAGGGTGAGGAAGGACAGGTGAGCCGTTTGGAGTTACTGCTCATGAACTGAGCAATTGCTTTTAGATACCACCAAAAAGAACCCAACAGAGGCAAAACCTTTGTAGGACAATAGGAGTCTCTTGGCATTTGTCTGCTTAAAGAGTTGCCCAACATGGATGGCTTAGTCAATGTTTCCTGTTTCTAGCTGTTAAGAATAATTTTTCTGTACTGGTAAAACTGAGTGGCAGAGACGTGACATGGCTTGACAAACACTTCTGTTGAAGCCTGAACTGCTGCCCTCTCCAATTTCAGTTCTTTGCCTCTTGTTCCTGCCCCGGTGTTGCCCCCCCTTCACTTGTGTTGATTCAAGAATTCATGTGGCTGCTGAACAAACCAGCTCGCGGAGCTAATTTTTGTTGAAAAATTGTATTTAAAAACTAAGTGTGTTTATTTTCTGGGCTGTTCAGACAGGTTGTTTTTTGTTTTGGTTTGGTTTTGTTCTGTTTTTTTTTTTTTTTTTCCTGACCTAGTTTGATTAACAGAATCGTAAGCACTTAAGTTTTCACAGTAGAAAAGGCTGAGTAGAGGTGGAAATGGGTGACCAGGGACCACTGATACAGCAGACAGATGATGTCTTTTCCAGGTAAAACTGTACCACATAACATTTGAGGAAGGTGGTTGAACTGATGGTAGCATTTGACGTAAGTTCTCTTTCTAAATTTCAACACCTTTTAATGATACAGAACTTCAGCGTATGGAATAACAACCTGATGTAAATTTTAAAGCATAGACAAGTATTTTTAGTTATTTCTTGATTAAAAAATAGGTTGAACTGCACTGTAAACTTAAAATACAATATTTCTATAATATAGAATAGTAAAAAACACAGTACAGTTTACTCCTATCTATTTCTCTGTGACTAATGCTGTAAAAGAGTAAATGTGCTGTAATTGTTTTTCTAGTGAAATTAATAAACTTTGTAGTGAATTCATAAACTATGTTAATCTTTCCTGTGTTGTTGTATTTCAGAGCTAGGGATTTTTGTTAGTCAGTCTGGTTTGGTATCTGAAATACCCAAGATGACGGTGGCCTTGGGAATATTTTTCTTCCCATGGAAATGAGAATATGTTGTTCTACATAGATAAGTTTGAAAGAAAGCCATGTTTTGGTTTGCTTTAGAAAATCCAGAAATTAGAGTAACTACAAAACTTCTAGGCACGTGGTTTTTTGTGTGTGCTGACAGCACGCGTAAAAAGCCGTTTGAGGTGCTAGGAGTGTAATTCTTTCCCCCCCATCCCTACAGCTTGCATAACTTAATGTGGAAATAGTTAGCAGCTCTGAAATCACAGCAGTGAACAGTTTTTCTTACTTAACCCAAGAGAGTAATATTGTTTCTCGACAATATTTTTTTCATGAATCTCTCTGCGCTGTTAACAAAAGTTTGGTATAAATTAAGGAGACGGATGTGGCAGATTACAGCATTAATTTATAATTAACTTTCAGATCAGGTTTGGTGTTTGTTTTGAAGTCTGGCAATATGTACGTGTGTTATTGATAGTTTATTTTGAGGTGCTAGATAATTGTAAATCGAATCTACTGGAAACTGCTTGCTTTGGAAAGTATATGATAGGTTCATAGGGAGTATTGTCTTATTTTGTATTTAGGGTGCATAAAGTAAAATAGTAAAAGTAAATTTCTAAGAGTTTCTAATAAAATTTAGTTTAACATAACTAAAAATACTTAGCTGCAGTTGAACAATCAGTTAATTGTATTGTGCTGTGTAAAATCCTGTAACATAAGAGGTCATTTGAGGTTTTTTTGAGGTGGTTTTAGAAAGTTAACTTCAGGTCTAAGCTTAATGCATTGATTTTTTTTTTTTTTTTTAATACTTGAAACGTATTACCTTTTGGGTTGGTTTTTTTTGGTGTTTTCTAGCAAGTATTTAGTTTTTTGCAGGTTTATGGAAAAATCTTGTTAATCCATTCTGTTGTTAAAATTCTCCTTTTTGAGTTGAAAGTTGTTCTAAATTCTAGTGTCCCAGCAAAATTTTTTTTTAGTGTGAGGAAAAGCATAGAAGGGCGGGGTGGGGTTCGGTTCTTGGTTTTGTTTTTACTAAAGCCCAAACTTTGTAGATGCTTGAAGAAGAGGCTCAAGGATGACTTCAGATAGGGTTTAAGATATAATAATTTCTGCACTAGTAAGGCTGCAGGTAACAGCTTAGAGCTAAAGAGCACGCCTGCTGCTGCAGGGCGGACAGAAGGATGGACACCAGTGCCTGTTTGAGGCGGAATTGCCTGCACTAGTTTTCTTTAGCCTTGGTCTGAATTTCTTAACAAACCCTTCCCGCTTTATAGTTGTGCACGGGAAGTCCCGGTTGTGGATGGGATCGTCAAACTGATCTGTGTTTCAGAAAGGAAACAATCACAAAATGGAGCTTTTTTGTTTGTTTTTTTTTTTACCATTGGTCGGTTTGATCCGGTGCACCGTGCATCCCTGGGAGAAGAGTGGCTGCGGCTCAGTGAGAGGAGTATTGGGGTGAGAATAACGAGTCGGGATGGGTGGCTTGACTGTAAGATGCCATCGCTGCTGAAGTCATTTCTTAGACGAATATCTTCGCTATATAGTGTTGAATCTAAATTTGAATATGTTTACGGTATCTGAAGTGGAAGATCGCAAAGCCAGCCCAGATGCGCGCTTTGAGCTCACCGGCACATCCAGCCCAGAGGACTTGGAGGAAGAAGCATCACTTTTCGGGGTGCTGCGGGGATGCTGAGGGTATGGTTGAAGAGGCCGAGAAGCGGCGTGGGGTAGCTCACCGAGCAGAGCCGTGCCGTTCCATGTCCTCCTGTGGAGCTCCAAGTTCTGAGAAGCAAATGTGAAAGCGTTGGGCTTTATGGGAGGTGGTAATAACACTTCCCCACCACCTGCCCCTCCCCTGCCTGAATTCTTTCACTGCTTCATTACTCTTTCGTTACTCTAGGCAACAAAACCCATGATGACTTACGTTATTGTTCAGTTTGCGTCAGGTCGCGTATGCATTTTCTCTGTTGGGTTTTATACTCTACTCCATCCTCACCCTTCCCACACTCTTCCCCTGTCCTGCATTGAAACTGTTGGTTAAGAGTGCTCTGAAGTGCAATATTGTATCAGTGTATGCATATATTTAAAGTATACGATTAACCTTTGGAGTGTAGATTAATTCACAAAAAAGACCTGAGAAGTTGTACTGTATACAGTATGTTTTAATTCATGACTATCTCCAAACAGAAATCCTGAGTAGAGGGAAGGTAATATAATATTGTTACAGTTTAAAATATTCTATAATATTAAGCATAATTACAAACTAATAGCATTATTTCAAAAGAAAGCTATTCTTTTAACCCCCTCATTTTTTCTCCCATGCTTTCCAGTTCAAAAATTTTCATTATTTTTTTTTTTCCCTGAAATTTGGCACGATAGCCAGAGGAGCTTAAATATAGTCTTTGACAGCAGTGTAACTGCTCGAAGAGACTGCCTGATTTAGAGAATTATATGTGTGCTTGTCTGTCACTGATGGATATTGCCAAAATGATCGAAGGAAAATGGGATGTTGTCTTTAAGGCTATTTCTAGGTTCTGTAGGCAAAGCAGGAGCAATTTGAGCTGAAATTTTTCCACATTTCTTTGTCTCTCATTGTGAATGCTAGATGTATTGTACATGCTTTGGCTGCTAAAATTAAGTATTGGCTGATTTAAGCTTATAGGCATAAAGTTTCTTTAAAACTTGTAAAGAATGTGGATCTTGTACATAACTTCATTATGAAATGCTTGGCAAAGTTTATTTAAAACACAAACATATATGCTCTAGGACATTGCCATTTTTTGTTGTTTTTCATTTCCAGCTATGCAAGCATGAGCAGAAACTGAAAATAATAGCTATCTGTTTCTTTTTTTTTTTTTTTGTAAGTTTTTTTAAAAACTCGGTATTTAGGTGGGTTCAGTATGTCTCATTCTGAATACCACAGTTCAAACTCCTTTTGACTCAAAAGCTTGACCACAGTTCAAACTCCAAATTGCCCGGTCTGGAATGAGCCAGTCCATCTGCCTGTTGGCTGTACCAGGTTGACACTAGAATGGCTTGGGATGTCTCTCCACGCTTCCCAAGAATGGCTTGGGATGTCTCTCCACGCTTCCCAGCGTTCCCTCTTCTGCCAAAAGGGTGCAGGGAGTTAGAGCAAGGTTTCCCTCCTCAGTGTGATGCCGGATAAGGTTTGGCAAGATTACCTCAGGTTCTACATAGAAGTTTTGTGCTTTGGGAGATGAGCTTTCTCTGGAGACAGGATAAGCGCTGTAGAGTTATGCTTGCTTTCTTGTATGTATTTTGGAGATGAGAAAATCTGCCCATAAATCACTGAGTTAACCGCTACGTAGTCTCTTTCTTTTGGATAAAAGTTCGCGGGCCTGGGATCTTTAGCAGTTAGATGGTTTCTGTAGGCCCTTTGTATGAAGACCATGAAAAAATGGGAAAGAAAAAGATTTTTAAAACAATAGAAACAGCTAGCAGGACTCAGAAGGGGAAATGGGGACAGAGAAGAGCCTGTGGGCTCTGGGAATCAGACCACTGCGCTAAGACAATCCAGTATCATGTTTTTATTTCTTAAAGGGAAATTTTGACATTATGCTATCTTCTGAAGACAGGCTTAAGTATTCTTAGACAGATGGGGCTTAGCTTGTGCCACTTGTGCTACTGTGGGGAATATTCTGAAACTTTACATGAAATGCTGACTTGTTTGACAAATAGATCTTAAAATTCGCTAGCTTTTCTGCTCTGCCGTCCCATCTGCAAATCCCATAAAACAAAATGTAATGAAAACGTATAGGCTTTTTTCTTTTTTTAGCAGAGTGAAAACTGTAGTTTGTCACAGCTCAGAGTGCTACCAATAGTAGGCTTGAAAACAGCATCTACAATCCTGAATTTGCCCCAGAGATTGACTTTATGTTGATGTTTCCCTGAAGTCTTTTAATTCTCTAAATTACTTTTCCTTTCAGGGACGGAGGTAGTGTCCAGCAGTCTTCTGCAAGAGTTCATCTTTCTGTCTCAGTTTTTACTCCCCCAGCCCTGACCCAACGTGGGCTGTCCTTGTCTGTGAAACTTGTTATCTACTTTCTCGGGTTTAGTTTCTTAAACGTATAGTTTTTGGGGGCAACCTTTGAATTGACATTAGAAGTTGTCAGTGGCACTTGGCCATATATAGTCCTAATGTGAAGATGATGGAGCCAATTGCGCTGTGAGAATTACCTCTGTCTGCTATGAATATGCTCTTCTCTCCCTGCTCCCCCCACACACACACCTTGGTTTGGTATTTTTTTCCTCCCCATACTTTCTTCTGAGATTAGGGACAGAGAAGCAATTACCTCTTGCCACAGTGCATGTGTTAACAACACTGTAATTCTACTTTGGTGATGTTCAACTGCCTAGAAACATACAAATATGGCTTGCTTAGTTTGAAAAACTGCTGATCAAAATCAGAATTAATTTATTCATTTTCAGGGATTTTCAAAATTAATATTTTAAAAACATGCATCCAGGGCACTTTGCTTTTTTTCTTAGCTATAATTTTTCTGTAACCTGTACTCGCATGTGCTGCCTTTCCACTCGGTGCTTTTTCTCTTAATACGGACTTGCCATTTAAGAGGCTGTTTCTAATTTGTTCATACATATTTTACTTAATACGCTATGTATTAAGTATATATTAATACTATGTTATTAAGTATAAGTATGTATTACTTAATACACTGTGTATTAAGTTGTGTATTAACATTGTTAACATATAATGCTGATGGTTGCATGTTAACATTATTAATTTATCTAGAAGAACTTTTTCTTGCTGTTGCTTGACATAAGCAACTGCATTTTTTCATTTTCTATGATTTGTTATTTACTGCCTTGAACATTAAATTGTTGTCTATGTTGTGCCCCAGGTAGCAGCTTGAAACTAGTGCCAGAGTGTTCTTGTAAGTCCCATTTGTTTTGAGATCAATGACCCGAGTGTGCATAAGTTATGGTGTTTTAAGAGGAAGTATTTATCTTATTAGCTTATCTAATTTTTCTTACCTTTTTGATACAATAGGTAGCAATGACATTCATTAGAAAAATTGAATGGATTGGATTTGTTTATTCCATGGGGATATATTTCTCTCAGGTCTTAAATCTTTGTTTGTGGGGTCTTCTGGAGGGCTATATTTCAGTCATGTGAAAGAAAAATGGGAATTCAGTTGGGTTTTTTTTGTCGTTGCTTTCAATCTAATTATATATGATTTCCGTATAGACCTGCTTTTGATGAGCAGGGCTTATCTGGCAATTTAATGTTAGTTAAGAAAGCTTTTCTTAAGCTCTTCTTAAGTCATTTGTTATTCTTCAGGAAAATAGCGTAAGGAGGGCTGTGGTTGATGCGGTATTAGAGTAAGTAAACATATTCTGTGTTGTGTTTTTATGGGATATGTTACTTCGGTATTGTCAGCTGAGCTTTCATTTATCTTTTGAATTCATCGCTGCTTTTTCCATGTCTTTTGCCTGAACCGTAACCAAAGTGATTTTAATGTTCTATATTGCTTACAAATTGAGATTCTTTCTGTTCTTTAATGATACTTATTCTATGTCTAATTTATTTCCAAGTTAGTGGGATGTTTTTCCATATTTTTGCTTTGCTTAGTTTAGCATATAATATGATGCATTTTCTGTACTTCATAATGCTTTTATGCTCTTCTGAAATCAATAGCGTAGCGCCCTTCGAATCACTGTCTGTCTTTTCTGTGCTCTAACATGAATGGTCCAGACAGTTTTTAAAAATTATTATTTTATTCTTTCTCTCTTGTAACCACCGATGTTGTGGCATATGAGATACAGGTGGACTCTGCTCGCCGTCTTGAGGTGTGGAAGCAGAGCAACTGTGTTTGACACTTTGCTCGAGCTGTACCTCCCCGTGCCGGTTCTCCATCCTCACCTTGGTCTGGTCAGGTGCTTGGGGAATTGGACTCGATGATCCTAAGGGTCTCTTCCAACCTAAATAATTCTGTGATTATGTGAAACTTCTGTATATGCTTTGCCCTTTTTCTTCAGAGGATAATTCCCGTGATTTGGGTCGGCAATTCTGCCATTGGTTTGTTGATTCGTTTTCATTCTAAAGCTAAAAACCCATCAATTTTTCTTGATTTAATGTCTTGCATAAAAGTGGGTGTCAGGCTCTCATAGCCTTTTCCCTTTTGCTCAATGTAAACGTAAAGGCGTAGTATCAAGAAGAAACAGGTTCTGTATTGATTCCCCCAAAATAGTCATAAAGTCTGATAGAACTTAACTCCAATCTGTACAAAGCTTTTCAAAACAGAGCTCTACCTACGGCTGCAAAGAGCTTTCAATAACTTGGATAAAGCTGTACTCGTGGGTGTCAGGGAAGCTGCGGTGCGGGACAGGGGAGGTAGCACTGGGCATTCACCTCCAGCCTGAAGAAGACACCTCTGTTCATGTTTACCTACCTTGATAATTAGAAGAGCTGGAGTTGTTTCTGCTCAAATTGATTATGCTTGTTGGAGGATGTATTAACCTTGGGTAACTGGACATTTCAGCCTTCCAGTACACAATGATTCTTGCGTGAATGCTGTTTTTGAGCTATTTGGTGAAATGCTGTAGGTTCTTGCAGTGCAGCTGTTGAGAAGAAGCCAGTCCTTGATGCGGAGGTTTTGTTTCAGGATGCTGTCAAAATAGCTGTTGCCAGCTGTAAAAATACAACTTCATTGCCAACAGTCCTGTAACGTGAAAATGAAGCACTTGGTACTGGGAGGGTGATCAGTAAAAGAGGAATCAGCTTCCTGGTTGCAGTCAGCTGGATGGTGGGTTTTTGTAGAATGCTTGAGAAGAGAGCAAGGTCCCTTATTCTGGCTGTTTCAAAACTCTTTACGGCTGAATTTCTAGAACTTTTTGTACACTTGAGTGGCTGGGTAGGAGGACTGTATTTGGGGTACCTCTCTGCATTTGAAATCTACTCCGGAAGCTATTCTAGGAGTTGGTGTCTTACAAGAGGACATCTCCTGCGAGGAGGGAAAGCTTTGTCTGCCATGAACATAGCTGTCCAGAAGTTAATTTGCAAGACTGCTTGCAAGGATTCCAGTTTGTATCTTTGCAGTAGGAGTCTTGATTAATTCCACTTCACCCCTTTAAATCCATAAGGTACCTTTCTGTATAGAGGCATTAGAAGTGCTTAGAATGGTCCCACTGGTTTGTAATTAAAATTACTATTTTCCTGTGTCTGTCGCTTAAGTATGTTGGGTTTGCTTTGTTTTTTTTCTGTTTGGATTGGGATGGTATTGCAAGTGTCTGATTGAAAGAAATTAAAGGAATTAGATATGAAAGGTATTAAAGGAATGTCTCTATCCTACCTAACTTCACTCTAAGTTCCTCTGTAAGCAGCAGCGTCCATCAGATTTGATATTAACATGACACTGTCTCTCGTAGGATAATCATGGGTCAAACCGGAAAAAAATCTGAGAAGGGACCAATTTGTTGGCGAAAACGTGTGAAATCAGAATATATGAGACTGAGGCAGCTCAAGAGGTTCCGACGTGCAGATGAAGTAAAGGTATGTCATCTTTTGGTTCTCTTGCTTAAAAAATTATACAAAAATTGATTTTATTCTGAAATATGAATTATCCTGCAGTTAACACCTGTAATAACAGTTTCATTAAATACCTTTTTAACATACTGAAAACTTGTCTTAACTCTGTGACCTTATAAATAGGTATGATACATTTCTATGTGACTGAATCAGGCATGCTAAGTATCAGAAGAGATTGTGGAGAGCAAGTATGGCAACTTCTTTAGCCACATACTCTTCTGATTCCATTTAGAATTTAATTCCATGCTAAACCTCTCAGTCTGTAGTCATGAGAACATGGTTTGAGTCAAAGAAAGGGATAAAAAACTATACTGATGTTTAAGCAAAATTTGGAAGGTTGATGGTTTGGCACTTTTTTTTTCATTTTTTTT
>JAOXJK010000012.1:58771509-58786603 GCA_025774025.1 Xenus cinereus | reverse complement strand
CACTTTTTTTTTTTTCATACCCTGCCTGGTTTTGTTAATTTTTTTTTTTTAGTAAATATTGTAGTGCCTTAAGATGCTGGTAGGTGAATTTGGAGCCTTTAGTTTATTTGTAATGTTTACAATTGTGATTAATTTTTAGAGTATGTTTAATTCTAATCGTCAGAAGATACTGGAAAGAACTGAAATCTTAAATCAAGAATGGAAACAACGTAGGATACAGCCTGTTCACATCATGACTTCTGTGAGCTCATTGCGCGGGACCAGGGAGGTTGGTTAACATGTGTTGTGGTAATTCCACTTACAAGGTTGTTAGCACGTTTTTGCTTTATTATTGGAAAGTTGGCTGTTCTTTATTTAATTTTTTTTTCCAGCATGACATGACTTGTCAGCTAAATACTCTTCATATGAGTCTCTTAAAGAATTTATTTATTATTTACTTCAATCATATGACTTCTGGGAAGCAATAAATATGTAGCAGGCTACCTAGTCTTGAATGACACAGAAAAAGGAAACTTCTTTATTTCTGATAATACTTGGATCATACCTCGACATCCTTTAATCAAACTGTTCTGTCTCACCGATATTGGGAGTTTAATCTTGCTCCTATTGGAGTTGTCCCCAGTGGTTTAAATGAGCAGTTACTTTGGTTCTTACTGAATTAAAGTCCATGAAAGCTATGAACATACCTGCTTGACGTAGTTTTCTTTATATTGATTAAAGTCGTTTAACCACAGAGGTTCTAAAAAAAAGGAGTTAGTTAAGTTGATGCATCCTTGTGTTGCACAAACAGACTAATTTGTGAGAAACACTTCCGTGATTATGATGCAATTTAAGCACCTAAACTGGTTTTCATGTTAGTTTAAGCCTACTCCAACTTTCTGTATTCAGCCGACATTAATTTCTCTTCTTTCTCAGTTGCTTTTTAGGCACTTCTCCAAACTAAGCCAGTTTGAAGATGTTTCATGTGTAATAATCTGAAAAGCTAACTCTTCTCAGTAGGATGAAAATGTAAAGACTTTACTGTGAATAGGTCAAAAAAAAAAAACCAAACCCCAACTTCCCCCACTTTCTCTTCAAGAAAATTTGTCATATTTTCCTTTCCCTAAAATTTTAGTGGGGAACTGGGGGCGTGTGTGTCGCAGAGGTGCAGTTGTGTGCATGCGTGTTCAAACAGGCACAGATCTCCGCCTGAGTGTTTTCTTTTTAACATGATTGAATATGCAATTACTCATGTACACTCTATACCTATTATAAGGCACTGTAGGATCAGAACTTCTGATAATAATTGACACAGGTACACATCCAAGTTTCACTTTTTTTTTTTTAGTAAAAGATCATTCCTCACCATTCCTCTTTCTTTTTTCTTATTTTTTTTCCAGCTTGATTCACTATGCTTTTATGTTAATTTCCTGCCTGAATTGATTTCCTGCCTGAATTGATAGAGCACGCTAATTACTGCATTCAAATCCAGTCTCTGTCTCGTGAATCAGAACTTTAATGCTTGATTTAAGATTGCCATAATTTATAGTGAGAGAAGTCAGACAAAGAAATGATGGGGCTTTTAAAAGATTACTTTGAAGAAATTCAGCACATTCAGAAAAAATATTTTAAAGTTGCAGGAGACAGTGGCTAGAAGTTTAGTGACGTGATGGAGAGGTTTTGTGAGAGCCTTCATGTGTTTTGTGAAGACTGCAGGGCATCTCTGGTCATACAGGTTTTCTCCAACAGCTGGTCCAGTCAACGTCAACCAGAGACCATACCATGTCCTGTGCTAGCCTCATGAGTTCTATACCAAAACAATGGGGCAAAACTTAGTACCAAACGCTTTTACTCTTTTTGAAATAGCTCATTTGTCAGCCTGAGACTTCTAGTTCCAAAGATAAAAGTAATTATTTTTTTACTTTTGTATTTTTCTTTACAAATACATGAAAAATATTCTAGATGACTGCTAGCTAGAAAATTAAATATTAACCTGAAATAGGAATAAAGCACTAGCATAGGACGGTGTTTTGAGTATTGATATACACGGCAGAAATCTGATTTCATTTGCTACAGATTAAAAAGAAAATAAATCTGGCTTGTGTCATTCTACCGGGGTACTGTCTCTGTATACTGTTTGTTACATTACTTTGTGTATTTCTTTAGAAATGTGAAGCTCTGTTCATCTTTCCCTTCTGGAAAGGAGAAAGATCTTTTGTCTCCACTTCCTTTTTTCCTTTCAGGTAGCTATGATAGCTGTTCTAAACTTTGTTTTACCTCCCTCCAAATCCTCTTTGTTGTACTTTCCCTAGCTTTGTATGTTCTTGTCTGCTTTTGTTTGTAATTTTTTTCCAGAGTTATTCATACTGCTGTCCAAGTATTTGAGAAAAGTTGATCTGTCTGTTAACTGTTGAATAGATGCAAGAATAACCTAGAAGTTGTATTTCTATGGCATGTTTATCTTTCAGAGGCTACATAAACCCCTGAATCTCAAAAAAGAAAGTCTGTAGCTGAAAAACTCACTGACATGTCCAGAGTTGAATATTAAGAATTAATTTTCATTTTTCCATTGTAAGCAGTGAACATAATCAAAGGCTTGGGAATAGGGTAAAGATAAACAGACAATGATGGGAAAACAGAGCAGGAATTAACAAGACATATGGAGGATTTATTTCCATAAGATGAGTTGCTGGCATTAAAGTAAAATTTTATTTTTTTTTTTTTTAAACATAAATAATATGTGATTTCTGCAGTGTATTGATCTGAAGTCAGGGAAATTCAGTGGCCTCTCTGATCGCTTGAGTAAAAATTCCAACATCAGCGTAGCAGCAACAGCTACTAAATCTGTTTTGAGATACCAAACATAATTTGTGTTTAGGCTGAATAGTCTGAGTAAAATACTATCACAGCCACTTAATACTAAGTGGAAAAAAACCTCGTGATCTATTAGCAAAGGTATTGACATAGAAATAATTCTTGCGTCTTTTTTTTTTTTCCTGCTAAACATATTCATACTATTAAGCCCTAAAAATCTGATGCATTTTCCAAAGGCTGATGTGGCTAATTTTGACAAACGCTTTGAATTTTGTACATTGCAGAGTGTTCTTCTGTCATTCTTTTTTTTCTTTTTGTTACTGGTGTTGCTATATAAGTATAACTTCAACCTCTCATTTCAGTGCTCTGTTACCAGTGACATAGATTTTCCAAAACAAGTCATCCCACTGAAGACTCTCAATGCTGTTGCTTCTGTGCCTATAATGTATTCTTGGTCTCCCCTTCAACAGAACTTTATGGTAAGTTTAAAAAAGTGCTGGGAGGAGAAATGTATGGAGAAAAATTTAGAAATAAACCAGCAAAAATCTGTTGTCAGTTACCCTCCCTATCTCTATGGTATTGGTAATAAGGCATTAATAATTAGAAATAGGCTCCCCCAAATTAAATGAATTAAAAAATGTAATTTTGATCGCATGCTAACCCTCTGTCCTCAGTGAACTGAAGTATCTCTAAAACCTTGCTGTAAAGAGACCCTAAGTTTATTTAATTCAGGTGACCAATTGTCTTGTATGGCATGTAGCAACTATAGATTCATTTGAAAGCATGTAATTATAGTAATGAGAAAGTGAGGTATATGAATGTCTTTATGTCAGACAATTGACCGATGTACCTGTAGCAGAATAGTAATTCTTATGGAATAAAGAAAACTTAAATAGTCTTCCCACATAGTGGTCATTCTTAGCTAATAACTGAATATAGCCTTTTTTTCTGATTAGCGTCACTGCACGCGGAAGCCATAATGTGAGATTTCTGATGTAGGGGTTCAACTTATTTGAAAAACTTAGCTTATTACAAATCTTTGTCGCGTTATTTTGTATATGAGCACCTTTGCTGATTTGTTATTATGATAGTAATTGTAGCAAAGTGATTTAAATAACCAGTTTTATCAGTGTACGTACAGAGCTCTTCCACACATTTTTCTACTTGCTTTTAGTTCATAAATGTTTGCATATCTGCACTGCTGCAAAATCATGATCAGCAGGAAAGTTTACATTTGTTTTCTTAACAATAGAAGATTCTTCTGTAGTATTGGAAGCTACAAGCTGAGTATCAAGCTCCATAAATTCTACTATTAATGCAGACAAAAAAACCCCAACGCTTCAGATTAAATAGTGAGGCATGTTTCTGTGCTTACTGCTTAGACAACTTGAATTTGGAGTCTTTTTGTATCATGTTTTCTTATCTCTGGCAAAGCAACGAAGGGGTGGTTTCCATTGCGCGTCACTATGGAAGAGAACCAAGGAGGGGAGAATGAACTTACCAAATGCCAGCTTCCCAAAGCAAGGTGTTTCAATAGTAGAAGCTTTGTGAAAGCACCCTGCTAACCTTAATATTAGGAGCTAGAGTGTCAATATCTTGAACCAGTCACCACCAGTGCAAAAAATTGTCAAAGATGAGGGGTTAGTTTTATCTTTCTAACGGTAAGCGTGCTGAGGCGGTGAAGTCAGCCACTGAACTGGTAGCTAGGTATTTGCCGATTGTGAAAACAGCAATGCAGAAATGGTCAATATAAAACACAATTTAAAATTGATTGTAACTGTTGATACTAGGTGGAGGATGAAACTGTTTTACATAACATTCCATACATGGGAGATGAAGTGCTTGACCAGGATGGTACCTTTATTGAAGAACTCATCAAGAACTATGACGGGAAAGTGCATGGAGACAGAGGTGAGCCCAAACACTCAGGTATACTAATCACTTCTTCCTACATAAATAATTGTTGTCAGTGTTACTCGTTAAGGCCTGATGCTTGATTGTTACAGCAGTATCTCTAGAATCCCTACCTTGTGTAAACATTAGGTATAACAGACTTCCTTATTTAAATACATTGCTCTGCGTTTTCATAAGGCTGCGAAGTGTTAAAGTAGTAGTATGGAGTGATTAAACACATTAACTTTTTTTTCCTTAGACCATACAGTGATTCATCATACTGCCTAGGTGCAACTTGGACAATTTTATGCTTTGGAATAGTGTAATGTCCCTGCCTAGCAGAAAATGTTAGAAGTATGCAAAACTCTGATAACGACAACACTTGTGAATGCGATTAGATAGAGTGACCTCTTGTGGGTTTTGGGTTTTTTCCTTCAAGGAAATTATTAGCTATTAAAAAAACCTCCTAGCTCTAAGTCAGCTTATAGAGCAAAGCTGTAGCCTTCTGTTGGCAAACTATATATATGTATTTTTAGGTGTAGTTTACCTCTTATTCTGTATGGGAGCTGAACTGCATGTAACATCACCTGTCTCTTAGTTTGCTGAAGCCTCAGTGAAGCGCAACCTTTCACTTGCTCTATGTGCTCACCCAGAACTGGCTTGTACAAGCCTGAACTTTACAGTTGTAAAGGTTTCTCTGCCTACTCTGCTTCTTCCTTCGCAGACACCTTCACATACCACAAACACACCCCCCCCCAAATCGGGAATCGTTTATTAAAATTGATTGTATTTCTGTTAGTGCTGGTGGTGTGACTGAGAAAGAGAACTACATTTTTGAGTACATTATGTGCCACTCATGAAGGTTAAGCCTGAGATTCAATAATAAATGCTAGACAGTCCTAAGCCAGTCTTGTTAATGGCTTCAGGATAGCGGTGCCTTTATATTTCATGAGAAACATGAAATATTTCATGGCCTTTGGATATTTTTACGGATTTACTGATTGCTGACATTCTTCTCAGAGAATTGGTTATGTTAAAATGGAGACATTGCTAGTAAATGTCTTCTATTATTGATTTAATCTGTTATTAAATGAGTCTAGCTTTAATCTTGTTTCACAGTCTTGAGTCCCAGGTTTATGATGGCAATTACTGTTATTATGGGTCCTTCAAAATTATATATTGAAAATAGAAAGATGGTGGTTTTTTTTTAGTCTCCCAATAACAGTAGAAAGAGGGTTTTTTCAGTGTCCCAGTAGCTAGTATTCCTGTGTGACTATAACTGTAAATGTGGTGGTAATCCATAGTCCAGAGGCATTCCCACGTCGGAATTGTAACTCTCTCTCTGTAATTGCACTTCTGGGAGAGAAATTCATACACACACAGGTTAGTATATGAAGAGTCCTGCTTAAAACATCCAGATGAAGTACCTGCCTGCCTTCGTTGTCTACACAGGAATAAAACTATTAGTTTCCTTCAAGTTATAGTTTGACATCCAACCTCAGTCCAGGTTCAAAAGGAGGGTGATAACCATTACGGTTCCTGCACAGTTCATGGTTATTTTTTGAAATGTAACAGCAGTCTCTGTCAACACTCACTGCGGTTTTCTTCTCTGACGAATGCCTCTCTGTGTGCTGCCCTCTGAATTTCACAGCAGAACATAAGCTAATAAGCAGATATATGCAGTTTTCTCTTGAATTTTTTGTATATAAACGTATTGGGTTTTTTGTCACTTTGCCAGTGGGGTCTGTAGTGAGGAAGTGGATGCTATGGAACTGCCAACCAAAAATCTCTCTGGAGATTTCCTAGCTGTCCAAGGATAGCTTCATAAATTGTTTGCATGCATTTCTAGGCTGGCTTAACCCAACCATGTTGGATTTGGGATTTTGGCATAAAATCTCTTAAATAGTCTAGCTAGTAAGTAATTTTTTTTATCTTCCAAGGAACAGAGGTTTATTTATGTCTGCTGGTGTGAAGCACAGAGTCAGTAAAAGAAAAATTTCAACAAGCTTCCTTCTCCCCTTCACAGTTGTCAGTCTAAGAAATAAATACTGAGTATTTTTAACTCTTCTCAGTTCATACATTGAAACTAAGAGGGGGAAAAATAAAAAATTGCTTTTCATAAATTGCAGCATTTCCTATAATTTAATTAAAGTGTAGGGAGGATTAAAAATACTTCGTATACACCTTGTTCTTTTCTGTTCACTCCCATTTTTGCTGAATTTCAGAATGTGGATTTATCAATGATGAAATATTTGTTGAGCTGGTCAATGCACTTGGTCAATATAGTGATGATGAAGATGATGATGATGGAGATGACAATCCTGATGAAAGAGATGACAAGCAAAAAGATCGGGAAGGTAACAGGATGGGTATGTCTGTCTGTAGGCTTTAAAAATTAAAACCCCCCTTTTCTTTGATCACTCAATAAATTTGTTCAAACCCTTCTACTTGATAGATTTCAGGTCTGAAGTAGCGTCATTTTTTCATCATTTCCTTTGCCAATTAGTTCAAGAGTTGTACAGAGAATACTACAAAAGGTGGTTTTGCCATTTTTTTGTTTATCTGCTTACTGAGACAGTCAAATGCACCAAAAAGTCAGCCAGGTGTCTGTCTAATTAATGCTTTGGTACTCCTCAGGAAATGAAATATTCTAAAGTAAGCAGAGTTCTGAATTGCCATCTCCATCTGCTGGCGAAGTAATGGTTTCTCCAATTTGACTAGTAGAGTTACCGTGGCAGGAAAGATCACTTAGGACAGTTTGAGTTTTCTAAAAACCTTTGCTGCTTTTTAATTGGGATTTTTTGTGAAGTACCTCTTTCCCTGAACACCACCTTGAAGCAGCAAAGGAGCAGAAATATAATTTTTTTTGTTTCCTTGACAGAGAAAGAAAGCCACCCCCCTCGGAGATTTCCTTCTGACAAGATATTTGAAGCCATTTCCTCAATGTTTCCAGACAAGGGTACAGCAGAAGAACTGAAAGAGAAGTAAGAATTTCTTAGGATATATTACTATCTTGCTTTATGAAATGATGGTCCAGAAAACAAATGCATTCTTTCCTAGCCAATTTTATATTTATATTAATGAGTATGGAATTAAAAGCTTATTGTGTCACTGACTGATTGACCTTTCTTGATGGCACATATTTCTTAATTTAATTTGTCACTGAAAATGCAGAGTGGTACTGGAATCAAAAATTACTTATTTATTCAGTATAATTAAAAAAAAACCCTTCTATTTCTTTTAAGATACAAAGAACTCACTGAGCAGCAGCTTCCTGGAGCTCTTCCTCCTGAATGCACACCAAACATAGATGGACCAAATGCTAAATCAGTTCAGAGGGAGCAAAGCCTGCACTCTTTTCACACACTCTTCTGTAGACGCTGTTTTAAATATGATTGCTTCTTACATCGTAAGTACAATTGTAGGGCGCTTGTATATCTTTTATTTTTTGCTATTCAGGAAACAATGTACTATAAGATGCAATACAGAAGGAAGGAAAGAGAAGAAAAAATAAAAGCAGTAGTATCACTAAAGTTTGCAAAAACAACTTGTCCATGTTGACCTCATTTTGCAGTGAAAGCTATACCTCAGAAAAATGAATCCACCTGTTTGGGGTAGTTTGTTTTCCTTTTTGCATTTAGGAGTTTGTATAGAATTCCTGGCTTGGATCAACCCATAACGTTACTTCTCTTTATATAGTCTTCAAGAAAACTACATTGTCTTCTACTACTGTTTCTGTGTTACAATTTCTCAGTTTGTACATGGAGAATGAAATATATTTCTCCATTAAAAATGGCTGGTTATTCTTCAGACTTGTTTCATTTTCCAGCAGGGAGAATGAATATCCATGAACAGTTTTTATCCTTGATTCTCTCAGGTTGCTTTCTAGAGACTTTAGTTGTACCTGATGATTTGAAGAAGAATTGTTTCAGACAGTCGAGTTTTAGAAATTGTGATATCATTTCCACTGAATTGCTTTCATGTTGTCACATTCTTTTAGGGGAAGGATTGAACAATGATGTTTCCATTTGCAAAGTGTATAGAATGAGAGATTCTGAAGTGCTACTTGAGACAATCCTTTCTGTGAGAAAGGAGTCAAACAAAAAGAGGAAACTAACAGTCAAATACGAAGTGGCTTCGACTTGTAGTTGAACAATATGACGGCCTCTTTCAAATTAATTTTCTCTTTTGACTTAACTGTTCATTTGCATGTTTCACTGTGAGTGTGCATGCACGTTCATTTGGAAATCTTTCTGCTTTTGTCAGCAGCTCCTCAGCCAGCACACAAGCGATCTGCCTGGATTTGTACTTAACACTGAAGGCTTTACAGAATGCTGCTGCTTTTTAGTACCCCTTAGCTGCCTTTCAGTTCAAGGAGGAACTGGAGTTGTTCTCAGATGGCAGGGGGTGGGGTTGGGAGAAAGGTTTTCCTGTTTCCTAGTTTCTTTAGAATTTGTGGCTTTTGGAGGTAGGTCTGTTAGAAGGCCTTGCTTGAAAATGCTATGAAAGAAGCTCTTACTTCTGAATAATGTTTAAGAACTGTAAGTTTCTGGAGGTATAGCTGCTGCCTTGTCCAGCCAGCTTCAATGTGTCGTGTTGTGTGAAGCTGTAGGTTTTGTTCAGAAGTATCTTAGTTGCCTGGATGACTCATTCTAAGAAGTGCTATGTGCAGCCTTAGCCTGTAGGCCAGGGAAGTGAAGCTGTCTGCTGCCTCTTGGGAAATCCTTTCATCTGGCAGTGGTCTTGCAAGTTCTTGACACTCTCAATAGTCTAGCAGGGAGACCGAGTGCCAGTCTAGTTTTACTTCTTCAAAAGAAGTTTGGTTTTTAAGTCAACAAGAAAGCATTGTCCAGACATTGTGAGTACAAGCTTTTTCCCAGCATCCCAGAAGATTTTAGGTACTTCTGCAGCAGTGGTTTTAGGCCACTTTTCTCACTAATTTTATAAACTAGAAATCTTCTTCAAGTTTATAAAATTAGTGAGAAGATTTCTAGTGAAAGGTATAGGCTCCTCTAAAATACACATGTATTTGATTACTTACATCATTTATATAGATTTGCTTTTCATAGTCATTTTTGCAGATTGTTAGAACTGAAAGGGTCCACAGACCACATTTTGGTGCCTACTACTCTGGGCAACCTGGTATTACCAGTCCCCAGTTTTGAGGCACCAACTCTGTGAGACTTCTTCACAGCACTCAAAGAAAAGGACAGGTTCATAGTGTTGTTTGTTTTAACGTGTTCTTTAGAATCAGACAATGACAAAGTCGTGTCACTGATCAGCTGAAGGACCTCAGTACTCACACTAGCAGTGTTGTTTAAGCTGAAAGCGTTGTGCCCCCTTTCTCTATGTTCCTTACCTTTGGATGGGAGACAAAGTGTTTATGCCAAACAATTGCCTACGTTCTTGTTGCTGGTGACTTCTGATAAGATCCTTGAACAAGTTAGTATTCTTTCCAAAATGGTGTATGTCCAAGGCTTCATTTTAAACCATATCTCGTAGATAAAAAGGCCCAAACTTTGTCATCTCTTTGGGTTTTCAGGGCTGTAGTAGAAAGAAGGAAGAGTAGCACTTCCACCGTGGAGGCATTTAAGATGTACCTTTGTGTCTAGATTAAGTATGAAATTACCAATTATGATAACATTCTTCATGACAGCTTATGCAGCACATGCATTGTCACTGATAAAAATATATTTGATACTTGATTGTTGCAAAGATATCTCTTGAAGCTTGGTTTACACATTCAATATGTAGCCTCCAGACTAAACACTGAATGCAGGAAACTGGTACTTCAGTTACCATTCTCTGAAGACATACCCAAATCCCACTTCTACAAGTGACTGGTCACTGCCTGGATGTATTGCTTCCTCCCGCTTTTGTCTGCAGTAACACCAAAGAAAGAGGGTTGTGTTCTGTCTGAGTGTTTGTCTGTCTGCATGTCTGTCTAGAGTTAGGAATTTATCTGGTAAAAACTGAGAGTCGGTTGTATGATCTCTTTGCTTTCTGTGAAATTTTAAGACTCTTGGTAAAAATCCACCACATTGATTGCTGGGAATAAGTAACTCATCAAAAACAGTCTACTCTGGTTATTGGAAGGCTGTGCGGTAGCGGTGTATCTGCAACAATTTAACAATTTAACTTTTTTTCAAAAGTTGGTAACATTGCACCCTAATCAGTTGCCCCTACGCTCAACTTCATCCAATGGCCAAACGCTACAGGATGATGTCCTGGCTTCTGCAGATGTTTTTGATGAACAACTTTGGTAATGTGGTGGGCTACAGTGATCAGTTTTGTACTTTGAAAGGCACAAATATCTGGAGAAGGCATAGAGAATTAAAAAAATACAGGAATTCTATTAGATCTGGTTTTGATTTTTGTAATTTCCCCTCTCGGATTCCATTTTTGTTAAGATTAGCCTTACTTAATGGAATTTCAAATCTTTGTTCTAGAACATCTGAGTTAAACACTGGAAAAGTTATCAGATTTTTAACATGTCAAGTCCCCTTGACGACCTGGCAATCCCTTTATGTGCAGGTGATGACATTACTGAAAAATCTTGTGTACCGACTTCATTTGCTGACAGCAAGGAATTATGCCTAAATGTCTGGACTAACAAAGAATTTAGAAGAAGGAAAAATATCAGGTAGGGAGAATTTCCCAAATAGCTCGACTGTGAAGCCAATGTACATTTCAGGCTAAGCTGTTGCCTGTGTACTTTCACATTATGGAAAATATAAGAATTGAGCCCACTGGGGATGAGGCAGGTAATACATCTCAAAGACAGAAAACGTGCTCAGTGAAGCAGTTTTGGAACGACTTTCTTAAGGAAATTATTGAAGAAATGCATAGTTTAGTTACTTAGGAAATTCTACAAAGTCGTCTTTGGTTGGTTTTTTTTTTTTTTTAGAGAAAAATTATTACTGATATTTGTAAGATTCATAGAAATAGTTTTGTTCTTGTACTCGGTCCTTTCTTTGTAACAAGCCTCCCACAAAAAGTACCTCGCAACAGCAGTGGTAGATTCTGACTGTAGTTGTCAGCACTACAGTGTGTTGAGTGTTTTTGAAATAGCGGAATACAAGATATGATTCTAATAATAAGCATCAGATACAGCGTATTTTTGAGGTTTCGCTGGTTTAAAAAGTCAAACATTGAGTTGTTTCACTGCATTACAAACTAAATGTTTCTTTGTTGTCTAAAGGAAAACAATTTTTAAAAAGTAAACACTAGTTTTGGGATGAAATGAACTTGTGAGAGAAATGCTTGCATCTGCAAAGTGACGTGTAAAAAGAATAGTTTTGATTTCTGCACATTGCAGCAGTCTGATATGGATTGTGACTTGCAAATGTTTTACTGTTCTTTTGCATTATTGCAAAATTATTTTCAAAAATAATTTTCAAAAACCCCAAAGCCTGAATTAATGAAATTGTATACTGTGCAAATTTAAAGATGTAGCATTGGAAAATGTGGGTTTTCTCTCCTCTGCTTTTGGGTGGGGGGCTCCCATTACCTCATTGTTTCTTAAAAGCTTTTTTTCTAGCGCTGGAATAAAGTTGGAATAATTTGGCATTATTGGCATTAAATTGCAAGGTTTCTTTGTTATTTAACTTACTTTACCTACAGAATGTATGAACACTTCAAGGATATGTGAAACTTATGAGAAGTGAAATGCTGCATAAAAGCTTTTAACTGGAATGTGGGAGAAAGAGTGTAAATAGCAACAATATGCATAAATTACATTCCTATACTTGCTTATAAGTAATTTTTACATGTCTATATTTGTGTGTGGAAAAACGAAGCTTTTTTTGTTTCCAGATTTATAAAATGTAATGTATTTCTCTAGAGAAAGCAAAGCGATATTTAACTGGTTATACTTTTATATCGTATATACCTTTTTAAGAAGGCCTTGGAAGAGAATACATTGCTACCTGAGGTTCCCATGTGTTGCTGTCATTAATGCAGGCATAATGTTATAGATTTTATGACTTGCTTTCCAGCGTACCTTCCCTTATGGGAGGGGAGCATGAAGTGATGGTTCCAAGACGGGGTGGTTTCATCAGAGAAGCTCTCTTAAGAAGTGCTCACCACCAAAACGAGTGCCACTGTTTTGGTGGCGAAACAAGTGCTTGTGGAGCTGTGCTGCAAACCACATCACTGAAATGAGATTTGCTTTTAAAACCTTTGTCTGTGAAAACATACGTGAGCTCTGACCAAATTCTTTAAAAGGGAAGGAGCTGCATTAAAGTCAGTCTTGAAAGCGTAGTGGATTATTCTAAAGAGAAGTCTTGTACACAATCGAGAAGATGAGCAGGAAAGCCTATGGTGGTGGCTTATTGAAGGAGAAGAATGTGGGCGGTGTTGGTATGGAACAGCCCTTGTGGATTAATATGAGTAAGAGGGGAGGTATTTCTTCCTTCACTTTGAAAACTAGCACTTTTTATTCACTGAGCGTTGAAAAACTTCACTGTAAGTTATAGCTGCCTAACTTCAGCTGCGGTAAAACTGCCACGTGAGTGCTTTTCCTGTGCTTGGGAATCACGTGTTCTCAGAAGGGTCTTCTCTAGGTCTTCATAGAGTCTCAGGAAACAGACAAGTAGCACTGAGTAGTCTTTTTTTTAAAAAAAAACAAAACAAAACCAAAAAACAAACCAAACGAAGAAACCCCCAAAACCCTCAAGTGCATTCTCCAGTTTTTGTTCATTGCGGTTGTGTATGCCGCTGTTAGCGCGTTTAGGGGGAAAAGTATTTATTGATATCTAACTATATATTCTAAAACAAGGAATGTGTTCCTTGAGTGTGGAGGATATTTTTTTTTTTTAAAGAGAATTGCAGAAAACTAAAGAAGATATTTCGGAAAGCTCCTAATATAAATTGGGAACGTAAGTATATGAGTTCTGGTGACAGTCTAGCTGCAGGTTTTCCAGGCTTCAGTGAAGTAAGAGATGCAGAAGAGTTCCCAAAGATTCCACTAAAATGAGGAAAGCGTGTCTCTCTGAAAACATCCTGCTGGGAGGCAGGGATTGAACGGGGGCAGAGCTGGTAGAGATGAGCTCTGGCAAAGGGAATGGGTAGGAAACTGCCATCCTGTTCCAAAAGTGTTGCATCTGGAGTGTACCCAGTTGTGCTGCGCTCTGCAACTGGCAGACTTATCTGTGGTTGGTCTGATACACAGTGATTGTGTGGTGCGAACTTATTTTTACCCTGCAGCTGGGATATAGGAACCAAACTCTTACACCTGTCAGTTTAGTTGGAGTTCTGATAAAGTAATAGAGTAAAAATACTCGTGTGTCCTTCTCACTAAAAAAAAATGAGAAGTGGGTCCGTTACCTTTCCAAAGTGTGTGGAGTTGGACTTTTGACAAGATAGAAATTAAACACCTGAATCTTCTGGATTGATAGATGATCATGCATTCATAGGAGAGGTCTTGAACAATTCTGTTTAATGTGGTAATGGAAGTAAAGTCTGTTGTGTTTGTTGGGAAGGGAGGTGTGTAGCATGTCTTCTTTGATACACGGGACGATGTGATGACTGATGATTGTCTTCACTGACGTAAATGGGCGGATGCAAAACTTACCCATGTGCTGTCTCTGTATTTACACAGTAAGTCAAATGTCACCAAATGGGGTTTATTTTATGTTTTCTTCCATTTGTAATAATTTTTATTCTGTTTTTAGTGATGTCTTGGTAAACTCTGTGTTTTGGATACTATTTGAGGTTAATGTAATTTTTTTTAATATTAAAACTTAACAAATGTGTTTTGCTTCAACAGCATTCCACGCAACTCCTAATACTTATAAACGAAAGAATACAGAAACAGCATTAGATAATAAGCCTTGTGGACCGCACTGTTATCAACACTTGGTAAGATAATTTTGTACGTTAGAATTGTGTAAGTGCTAGTGCTAGCTGCAGTATGGCAAGCTGCACGTAGTGTAAGGACGTGCTGGATCTAGGATAGTGCATATACTTGTGGGCCACCCGCAGTCAAGTCAGTTTGTGTGGAAGAAAAGAGTTATTTCCAATCATCAGTTGAAAGTCTAACTAGCAACGTTTCGTAGCTCTTTTAGGTGTAGCCTGAGATATTTGTATGGAAGAAAGATGATTATCTCCTAATAATGTGTTGCTGCCGCTCTAGTCAAACAACTGGGTCTTACAAACTTGGCTCTCTTGGAATTTATGTCACAACTAAAAACTATTAAGTTTTTTTTAGTTTGCTGGAGGTGGATTCCATCCAGTGTTTGAGCTTACGAAACAACAGGATGGAAATTAATAAAGCAAAATCTTTAGTAATATAATTTCAAATCTCTCTCACACTTCCCCTGAATTTCTTAGTATGAGAAACCACATAATTTTCCAATCTAAAAATTTGCTACACATTTTCCTGCCTCTTTCCACTAGAAAACAAACT
>JAOXJK010000012.1:58757582-58771498 GCA_025774025.1 Xenus cinereus | reverse complement strand
ATTGCATTTTGAAAAATGCAGAATACATATTGTTTAAGTGCCACGTGCAAGAAGAGTTCTTGTATTTTGAAGAGGATTCTTCCTGCGAAATTCTCGGGTTTTTTGTCATCTGGGAAAATAGACATTTACTACTGAATTATTTCACTTGGCAGCCAAAATGAAAGTGGAACTGAAATACTGACATAATTACGTTGTAAATGTAGATTTTATTTTTTTCCTGATAGTATCAAAAGTATTCATGTTCATGGTTAGAGGACAATTAATTGGCTTTGTGTGTACATGATTGATTTGTAGAATATTGCAGAGCTATACAGTATGCAAGTAGAATGTGTTCTCCCCCAACAGGTGAAAATACTTTTAATTCATTTACTGAAATTCTAGTATTTTGTGTTTAGGAAGGTGCAAAGGAGTTTGCAGCTGCCTTGACCGCTGAGCGTATAAAGACACCACCAAAGCGCCCAGGTGGCCGCCGAAGGGGAAGACTTCCAAACAACACCAGCAGACCCAGCACACCGACAATAAATGTATTGGAATCAAAAGACACAGATAGTGATAGAGAAGCTGGAACTGAAACTGGAGGAGAAAACAACGATAAAGAAGAAGAGGAAAAGAAAGATGAAACATCTAGTTCCTCTGGTAAGGCTAGTCAGTGCTTCTTTCTTCAATTAGCTACAGTGCTTGAAAGGATTAAAAACAAAAGAAAAACAGAACAACAAAAAAAAACCCCAACAAGTTGAGCCACACAATCCTAGAAAACATGTGTTAGGAATGTATGGAACCGAGTGAAAAGACAGAGTAATAATAAATAGAACCCTGTAAGAAAAGGTCTAGACTGTACAGCAGTGAGATTGTGTAATTTCAATAGATACTGTTACCTAATTTTTGGCTTCTTTAAGAGGTGCAAAGTGCTGTTTTGTTGTGGCACTTAGATTAGGAAACAACAAAACCTGGGGTACTTCTAGCTACATTTAATAATTTGACATCTTTAAGGGCTGCGTAAAATTTTTGGAATAGCCTTCCATTGACCCATACTCTTGATTATTTGTTACAGAAGCAAATTCTAGGTGTCAAACACCGATAAAGATGAAGCCAAATATCGAGCCTCCAGAGAATGTGGAATGGAGTGGTGCAGAAGCCTCAATGTTTAGAGTTCTTATTGGCACTTACTATGACAACTTCTGTGCAATTGCCAGACTGATTGGGACCAAAACGTGCAGGCAGGTAAGAAGGGAAGCTACTTACTAAGGATGATAGCGTTTTACTTTTAAAACTGAAGTATAGAAGTACTAGCATTGATTACTGAAAGAGAAAATTAATTAATATTCTTGGTTTTACCAAGAATGCTATGATCCAGAATTCATGCCACAAATATATAAAGTTAGTTTTAAAATCGTTTTTAAATTAAATTCACAGGAGGTTTAAATTAGACTATCTGTTCTTATATAACAAAAATAATCAACTTTAAATGTATTGAAAAGAGACTATGACTGGATATAATCTGTAAGTTGTTGGTTGGCGGAAATCATACTAACTTAGAAAATGAGCAACTTTCTACTAGTGAGAGATTTATCGTGGATGTATTATGGTATCTCTTGTTAGGTGTATGAGTTTAGAGTAAAGGAATCTAGTATTATTGCTCCAGTCCCTGCTGAAGATGTTGATACTCCTCCCAGAAAGAAGAAAAGGAAACACAGGTAAATCTGTTACTAAATAACCTTAGCATAACAATAAATTGGAGATACAGGGGATCTGAACAGAAAGCATTTTGGAGGAAAAGTCATGCAACTCTTCTCCTTTTGCTTCCAAAATCAAAGTTTGCAGCAATAAAACAAAACGGTGCTTTGGTTTCAGACAAAAGTCTTACCGCATTGGCAAATACAACCTTCCACTTCTCTTCCCCTTTCCCTTCTTTTTAACCTCTACAACAGCCAGATCCTTGTACATGTGTAGCTGCAAGCAGTCAAACTAGTTTAGATAAGAAATACTCTACACAGTTTGTTATATCATTCAAGATATTGTGGTAAAGTTTTTCTGCAGCAATAAATATTAAATTTACAAGCATTATAATGGGATTCAATAATGATTATATGGTATTCTGTAAATTAAAACTCCGGGGTTTTTTATGGTGAAGCGTATTCCATTAAGATTCAGATGATCAATAAGCAAAAACATTGTAGTGAACTAGTAGGATTGCCTTTTTTCTCTTTGAGAGACTATTCCTTTATAGCACTCCAGTTTCATTAGCAGCTAGAACTTCAATTAAAGAACCAGGTTACGAGTTATTATTTGAAGTGAAGCTGCAATGAAGAACAAAACCCAAGCTTTTTACTGAATTCATAAAGACCATCTGAAACAATTTCTGTTTAAATTGTAAACTTGGTGGCTACTGTCTGTTAGAGAAATGAATTTTTCTTTAAGAATCCTGAGGTCTGAAAATGCGATTCTGCATTGATTATTTTTATTCCCGGGGTAAGAACATAGGAGATAAAAAGCCAACTGGAAATTAGCAAGAACATTTTTTTTTTCTGCAAGCAATATAAGTATGCCTTTTTCCATGAAGTTTCCTATTTTTCCCTTTGACTTTCCTTATTTACCCCCAAGTTTGTTCTTCCAGTTCTTCTCCTGTCAGTTCTTCTTGCTTCTCTTAGCTTGTCTAAGCAAATTTATTCTGTCCGGGCTTAGTGAAATTCCTGATAGTGGCTGGAAGATACTGTTGATGTGGAATAGAATGTTTCTGCTCTGTAGCACAGAGGCAGCTGAAGTGAGGAAAAGATTCAGTGAGCATCCAGAAGAGAGTCTCATCTCAGCAAAACTATTGATTTAATGTTCTTGGCAGAGTTTTCAGGTTTTTGGGCATTTGGTGGATTTGGCTGTTTAAATCTGGAATTATTAGCCATAGTGCAAATTTGGAGTATGCAGTCGGGAATTAGCTTGTTTCAGATTCATGCAAACTGCTATAAAAATGGGGCCACTACACCTATTTGAAAAGAACAACTCAAAGGCTCAAATGTGTTTTGAAGCTGAAATGGATTGTATGGTTACTGGGTTGCCGTTGTTTTGGAGGAATTTTGAGACTTTTTTTTTGGTTTGGGTTTTTTTTCCAAATATATAAAAGCACATACCACTACGTGGGATTTCTTGATGTTCAAGATCATTCAAGATCTTGGTGCCCATATAGGCATACTGAGCAACTAGCCGGCGAGACTACACCCCTCTTGGATAGCAAACAGTGGTGTCTCCCTCCTTCCAGTGTTCTTTTTGTTACCTGGCCACAAAAAGGCTGATCAATAAGAGGATAAGACTTTTTATATAGTCATTTTTTGGAAAGTCAGTAAGTGTGAGAGCCTGTCCTATGTATTGGAGATTGTCAATCTGTGAAAACTCTGCTTTGCTGGAGGAATGAGTACTTTGCGTAGAAGCCAATAGAAAAACCTGAACTGAGAAAGAATTCAGAAAAGCATGAGCGTATGCCGGAGGGAGAGTACTTCAGTACTGTTCATTCTCTTAAGTACCTGTTTTCCTTCGATTGCTGGGACCTGAATGCTATTTGCTTTAACTAATCAGCACTCCTTCCTCTGGATTGGTGTAAGGATCTGTTATTGATTGCAGGGCCACGTCGTGCTGCTCCTTGACTATTTTTATTTTCCTCCCCTTACTCATCCCCTATTCAGATGCGAGTTTACTTAATAAAATTTATTTGAAAGTATTTTCTTTTTTTCTCATTTTCCTCCTCCTGTCCCTACCTTCTGCTGGACTGATGTTCACGGCATGTTTGAATAGCTTACGTGGTTCTGCCTAGAGTTCAGGGTGCCTTTTTATAGGGATTTAAAGTCTCGCTGTTATCTGGCAAAAGGAGCAGCTAAGGCTTTGGCACAGATACAGGTTGGAAGGCCGAGTCTTAGGGTGGCAGGGAGGCTGTGGATAAGATACGATGTAGGAGACTGGAAAGAAGTGACGTCAGAAAATCAAACACCGCAAAGACCTAACGATATATATTGACATAATTGGCACATATTTTGAATTTTCAGTGCTATTTCAGGTGGCAGACTATCCCTGCGCAAAGAAAGAAATGCTAGTGAAGCTTTTCCAAAGAACGTGTTTCTGCTGCCTGATTAGCTGATACCAGCGCCTCCTAAAAACACAGTCAAAATCTAGTAGGTTGTTATCAGAGAACAGGATATTTTTGACAGCTTCTGCCATAATGCTTCTGGAAACGCTTGTTTTCTAAGCTGGCTATCCTGCAAACGTCTGTAACCAGATGTACAAATCCACCTGCTTGCTTGGAAATTTGTCATTATGAAGCTTGAGTGGCTTTTTCAACTTTGTCTTTTCTTTGCCTCTGCTTCCTGGTGCATGGGACCGGATCTTGCCTTTTGTTTCTGGCTGAGATAGCAGACTATAGGGCAGATAGTTCACCTTTAATAGGGTATTCATTCAGGCTTCAGCTTTCTGCCCTAATCAGGGGAACTTGCAGTGCTCGTTGGCACTTTTTGAAAGTTACAATCCTATGAATGTACTACTTGACACTGTTAATCAAACCTCCTGTCGAATTGGTTGGTGTTGGCAGCTAACTTCACGTTGTCTTCTGTCTTTCCCCACAATTTGTGCTCACACTGTATGTCTCCAGCTCCTTTCTTGCTAGGTTCTCTTCCTCCTGTGACACCAATCTCATGAGAGTGGTTAAGCTGAGGCCTTTGCCACTGTGGCTGCCATACTTAATTTTCTAGCCATTTTGAGTTGTTTGTATTAATGCTTTGTTGATGATGGCAATTAGTCATCATGGCAATGGTCACATTCAGGTGACCTTGTCCATACAGTCTCTACTTTCCCATAGAATCCAAAAAGTCTCAGGTGGTAACTAAGTCAGCAAGTGGCATTTTACTTTTAAAGTATTAGGATAGTTGTCGGGGTTTGGACATTAGTGCTTGCCAAAAAAGTTTCATGCTAATTGCTAACGAAATGGTGTTTTAGCAAGTCTTTCCACAGAAAGCTTTTAAGGGTTTGATATGCTACCAGGTCCTTATTACCTTGGGTTCAGAGACAAGCTTCTGTGAAAGAATTGTTCAAAAACATAGTATATTTGCCAAATGCCAGCCAGCCAGACAAAAAGAAAAGTAGTTCGATGTGCATTAGAGTAATTAAAGTCAAAATTGTACTCCTTTCAATTATAAAGCAACTGCCTTCTTCCATGGAGTCAACATCTTGTAATTCATAAATACATGTTAGTAGGCTTTTTTTTTTTCTAGAGTTCTAGGGTTTCTAACTTGTATGGATACCTTCAAATGCTTGTAAGAGTTGGCTGCTGAGCGCTTCGCGTGAGGGCTAACGGTAAAGCTTTGGAAGGGCAATTGCACAAAGAATCTTCTGTACCGAAAGCTGCTGGGGGGGAGCAGCACACCTTTTGGTTAAAGTACAGATTGATACCTTGCTTTTATGAAAGAAGCAGCAGCTGAAAGGTCTGGGAGATATTTTTCCAGAGTGGAAACTTGTGAGTGTTCCACTTAGTGAAAGGCAGAATAGCTTTCCAAGTGTTTTGTGCTGAGGATTTTTGAGTACCTGTGTTCACAAGGATTTTGACCCTTAAGTAAATCTGCACAGACAGTGAGGTTGCTCGGTGCAGCGATGCAGGGTGCTTTTGGCTTCTCCCATCGCCTCTTCATGTCGCTATATGGCATATTAAGAAATTCCAAGCAGTATAATTTAAAGAAAACCTAAAAACGTTGATTACTCCTTTAATTTTGAGGCTACTGAAATTTAAGTCTGATTTTTGCCTGAGATCCAGACAGGTGTTTTTGCTGGAATGTGTCCGACGCAGCTATTCATGGGAAAGTAGACATTTCACACCCAAAGAGCTTGCAATCTGAAATGGATACAAAATAAATAGGCTAACGGTAATTTGCAAGAACTTTATAGTGAGTTATGTTATGATAACAAAAAGCATGATATGTAAATATAAAAAAAACCCAAACAAGAAACCACCACACAACAAAACGGCCACTTGTTGCAAAGGGAATGCTTAGCTAAGCTGACAGAGACAGGGGCCACTGAAGAAAAAACTGGAAGGATGTAAGAGAAAGGCACGTGGAGTTTGAAGTAGAAGGGAAAAGGCTTAGCACAGCACCACCTCTCAGAACAAACCGGGGAAAAAAATCTGTCTGACCAGAAGAAATATTGAGGTGGCATCAGCGTGGCTGTGCCAGACAGCTGTCGTCTCCTTGCTGTCCTCTGCTTGGAGCCCAGCAGCCGAAGGGCAGGCCCGGCCGGGATCTGTGGGACACTGCCAGCGTGGGGCTGGGGCCACAACAGCCGGCAGACCTTCCTGCCCCTACTTCGACACGTCCCTCCCTATCTGCAGTGGTCTATCCTTCCTGCCCCTGCTTTTTTTGCCTCCTAGAAGCAGCTCTTTGCAGGTTTTCCTTCGAGGGCCGGCTGAGCGTCTCCGTAACCCGGGCTGGGTGAGGGCTGATCGTCCGGCCGGGGCTGGGAATGGCGTGGGGAAGGGGGAGAGCAACCTGCACAACCTTGGCCTTGTCAGCTCCAGAGACGGGGACGGGACGCAACCGCTTCTGACTCGTGGGGAGCTGCTGGCTGTTCCTGAGGCCAGGAAGGCCCCGGTGTGAAATGGAGCGCAGGTGCGAGACGCAGGTACCTCCCCGGCCGCCGCAGCAGCCGTGCCCCTCAACATTCCTGTGTTTGTTTTCTGTTTTTGCAGGTTGTGGGCTGCTCATTGCAGAAAGATACAGCTGAAAAAGGGTTAGCATCTTTCCATTCGATTTATGTCCTGAACTTTTAAGATCCTACTATTGGGTTCTTTTTTTTTTTTTTTTTGGCTTTGCTTTTTGGGGTTTGGGCATGGTTTTTTTTTTAATGTTAGGCCATTGTATGCATTCCATGGGGAGCTAGAGATTATAGGGGGAATAAAAAGAAAGATGTAAGGTCTCATTACAGATACTGTAGGGACAAAAGGTACGGTTTGGTTTATGTAACTGGAGGAGCTCTGTATAATTCAAGAAAAAGGGAAGGAGGCCAAATTTACAATCTTTTCAGCCTTATTGAAGTAGAGATAAAAATACTATTAACGATAGGAGCTGTGGTAAAAAGCATGAATTGTTGTTGGTTTTTGTTGACTAGTTCTAAAATAAGCTGGTTTTTTATCTGAAAATTTCTTGAGAGTGGTTGGGACTTCTAGCAAAGTAAATAATAGATCAGTTTGTCTCTTTTACCTTTTTGGTTGCTGATATCGAACTTGAGCATTTTTACGAATACGTGCAAACCCGACACAAGGCCAGGAATATTAATGGCAAATATAATTTATAGCACCAAATTCTGCTAGCTGCTCTAGAGTTGTCCTCGGTGGTTCCTCCTTGACATCAGGGTGTTGGTGTTCTCTGCACTGGAGAACCAACAGGCAGAGCACCGCCTTGCGATGACCAGGGGTTATTTTGCCGGTGTGTCTCTTGGAAAGTTTGGTGTCTGGGGGTTTTTTAAGCCTGCTCATCGCAGGTTTGAGAGGTTTTTTGTTCATTTTTGGGGGTTCTCTTAGTTAAATGAATAAAAGGGATTTTCTGCTTTAAAGAGTGCACGTTGTTTGTTTGCATCTTTCAACTTTACAAAACGTTGCTATTTTTATTCAGATGGGTCATCGAATCATGTTTACAACTATCAGCCGTGTGATCATCCACGTCAGCCTTGTGATAGCTCATGCCCATGTGTAATTGCTCAAAACTTCTGTGAGAAGTTTTGTCAGTGCAGCTCAGAATGTAAGTAAAACATTTAAAAGCTATCTATATTTTTTTTTTCCTGTCCCAGCAGTGTGTCGGTACTGCAGAGTTTGCAGAAGCAGCAAATTGTGTCAAATGGTGTGAGAAGGGACCACACGTTCACTTTAATTTGGCCCTCTTAATTAGCCATTCAATTAAGTCAGAAATAGTCTTCACAATTAAAATTGAGGAAGACTAAAGTAAAATCAGGGAAGGGAAGAACTGACAGTACTTCCGCTTGTCCTATACAGATATCAATAGCTATGGGTGGATTTTTTTTTTTTAATATTCTGATACGCTATCATCTGCACTGTCTGAATTTTACAGTGTGCTTTTTTCATACTTGCTCTTCTTGTTTCCCACATATCCCTTTGTAGGCCAAAACAGGTTTCCTGGATGTCGTTGTAAAGCGCAATGCAACACTAAGCAGTGCCCCTGTTACCTAGCTGTACGCGAATGCGACCCTGACCTCTGTTTAACATGTGGAGCAGCCGACCACTGGGACAGCAAAAATGTTTCTTGCAAGAACTGCAGCATTCAGAGAGGATCCAAAAAAGTACGTAGACAGCGATGCGACTACCTGCCTTTTGCCTTGGTTTTGATGTTTTTATATTTTCATGCTAGAGAGCGGAATTTCTTTGCCACCTTGCTGTCAAACAGGAAGAGAAAAAACAAACGCACACCAAAAAAGACCAAAACCAACCAACCCAAAACCCAAAAAGTGAGGTAGCTGCCACTTAAATTAGCTTGCGTATGTGCTACTGTTAATTATACGTTTCATCAGATACCAATTAGTTACTGTTTTCTGTGTAACACCGCAATAGAATATCTCCTCTTCCCCGTTTAGGCTTAACTTGTGCTTTGCAAATAGGCTGCTGTTCTGAAGTGGTAGCTCCTCTTTTCTTACCTTCTGATCAGATCGTTTCTGATCTCCTTTCCCTAGATCACCAGAAAGGAAGTTTGGCTCAGACATAGGTGCTGGCTATTTCTTTCTTCAGTTGTTGATTCTAACACACAAACGTGTAGGCAGTCTGCCAAAGGTATCTTAAAAGCCTATTTAGCTCTGTTAAATAAATGAGGAAATAAACCAAGGTTTATTTATTTATCAATTTTGTATTATTCATTATTCTTTATTTGTAAATGAAGAAATAAACCAAGGTTTATTTCTACTTTGGAACATCTTCTCATAGGCTAGTTCAGTCGAATACTGAGCTGACCGATAGCGGGCTCCTGTTTGCAGACCTTTCTCGTTGGAAGTCCTTAGTGTATATGTTTTTATGTAACACCCTCATTTCAAGGCTAAACTAAACTTTTTATTGTTTTTTTTTTTAAATGTTTCACGTGGTTTTTCTTTCACATACAACTTCTGATCCACAAGCTGTAATTTCAGTGTGCATTTGGTAATTAGAAGAATCCATGTTTGTCTTCTCTCCTGGAGTCCCAGCATACATCTCATTAAGTGATACAATCAAAACCAAACCCCAAAACAAAAAACAAATCCAAGTCAGGCAAGTCTAAACTTTTGGATTTTTCTCTTCCACAGCATTTGCTATTGGCACCTTCAGATGTGGCAGGCTGGGGAATTTTCATCAAAGATCCTGTACAGAAGAATGAATTCATCTCTGAATACTGTGGTGAGGTAAGGCTGGAGAACACGGGTTACGTATGAGCTTCACTGGTGAAGGTGCGCGTTGGCCCGTGACCAGGAGATTGTCTCTGACTCGGTATCGCGTTCAGATGGAGAGGTGTGATTAAGTCACAGCGACCGCTGTCAGACTCCAAACCCAGGAGCCAGACAGTTGAAGCGTCACAAAAAATTGGACATCGGTTCTTGAGGGAACGAGAAAATGGAATGTCATTTTTTGTCTTCGATGTAATCTCAATTCATTGCCTGGAATTCTGTGCAAAATCATTTAGTATAGTACGAAAATCCAGTAGGTGCTTTCACTAAATCATATTCTGTAGTGATAAAACCCCGAATCAGGCACGCAGTCTTGATTTTTGAGATGAGAAGCAAGGCTTGCTTTCCTTCTGCTATGAAAGAACTTAGGTTCTGCTAAGAGCAAACCATGGCTGATAAGCACAGAATCCTTGCTGAGAGTGGTACTTTATGTTTGGGAATATTTTCAGTCCCAGAGAATAAAAAAAACCCCAGTGTTATTTCAGGATGTCTGGGACTTTTGACCTTAAGCTGCTATGGTTACAAAGGAGAAGAGGGTGGTCTCTTTTACAAGTGCTATTTCTTTCAGATTATTTCTCAGGATGAGGCAGACAGAAGAGGAAAAGTATACGACAAATACATGTGCAGCTTTCTCTTTAACTTGAATAATGGTATGTACTAGTCATAACCCCTGCAGCGTAAACACAGTACGTGCTCTCACCATTTTGTTCAGCCCCGTCCTTTTGCAGGCAGAGGTAACACTGAGAAATGTTTCCTTCTGCCCAGCTTTTTCTTGCAATGTGTGGATTCCTAATATTGATAGCTAGGGCTTTTTTTTTTTTTTCCCCCTAAATGCTAGTCACCCAGATAGTAATGATAGAGCCTATTACACAAGCCAAATATACAAGATGAGTAGAGTTCCATGGAGTAAAATTATGTGCAAGCATTAAGTAAAGTAGCCTAAAGAATTTAGAAGGCTTGCTAGGTATTGTCTGAAATAATTTTACCGTTACTTAAATTAGCAGTAAGTCATGATGGGTAATTTTGCGTTGGGCTTGTGACTAGATGAAAAATACAGACTGTGCTGTCTCAAGTGTGAAACATTAGAAACTATTTGAAAGGAGGAGAAAAAGCTGCTTAATGTCCGTGTTGACTTCAGCGTATTTATGGAGCTTGTCCTTGTGGAATGAAATGTGGAGGACCGGAGGCCGTGCCGCTGTGGCAGGAGATAACGGAAGGCACAGCGTGGGGCAGCGGGAGTGTTTTGAGCCTCGCAGAACAGTAAAGCTGTCGCAGGGTGATGTGTCAGCTCTTCCCTGGGGGCAGCTGGGCGGTTATCTCTTCCAGCTCCTAAAACCTGCACACGCTACATATCAAACACAAAAAATTTGTTTGTAGGTGACCTGTCCATCATTTGTGGGTTTTGTTTTGTTTTTTTTTTTTTCCCCCCTAGATTTTGTGGTTGACGCAACACGTAAGGGCAACAAAATTAGATTTGCAAACCATTCAGTAAATCCCAACTGCTATGCAAAAGGTAAGTTTTACTTGCTTTTAGCAATGGATGAAATGTTGTGGAATACGTATTTAGAACACACATTTTAGCAAATATTTTTGTTAACCTGAGTTTAAATTTCTTTTAAACAGTTATGATGGTTAATGGTGATCACAGAATAGGAATATTTGCTAAAAGAGCCATTCAGACTGGTGAAGAACTGTTCTTTGACTACAGGTTGGTGGCTGGATTTTGTAACTGCTTCCTGTCGTACACTGGATTCGCTGTCAGTATTTAGTTACTCTGCCTGCCTCCTTACAGCCTCAGGTCTTGGCGCCTGAGAAGCAGAGCCCCTTGTGGTTTTTTTTAAGCCAGATCACAGTATGGTATGGGGTTGGAAGGGACCTCTGGAGATCATCTCCTCCAACCCCCTGCCAGAGCAGGGCCACCCAGAGCAGGTCCCACAGGAACGTGTCCAGGGAGGTTTGAATGTCTCCAGAGAAGGAGACTCCACCACCTCCCTGGGCAGCCTGTCCCTTTTGTTGCTTTATTGCCTTTTGGTTACCAGCACAGACCACCCCAAGCTTTAAAAATCTGAGCTTTAGCTCAGACTCCTGCGGCGGTATTTTAACCCTTCCACCCTTATTTTGATTTTAATTTACTCTTTTGAAAATTGCTAACAGCTTTCAGCTGCGTTGCAGCTTCGGCTCCCCTCCCCACCCCCCAAATTCCCACCCAGGGCAGCCCTGGGAGCTCCAGGCTTCCTCCTGTGAGATGCTGGTTCCACATCTCCATCCCGGCCGGCGCCGGGGACACGCACCATGAAATGGTGCCACGTTTGTAAAGGGGCTGCTTTGGGGAGACTGAGGAAAATGGGAAAAAAGTAACTTAAAAAGGCAAAATTTTAAAAGAACGCAAAGAATGTCATATAGAGGGAAGACGGGGCAGAAATGGGATGAGATTATCTGGATGGAAAATTTTGAGCTGCTCTACCATAATTGGGATTTATGAACCAGGGGAGCGCGCGCCTGTTTGCGGGTGGATGGGGGATGTTTGGTGCCATAGCAACTGGCCAGCTGCTAAATAATCGATATCGGGCGCGTAAATAAAGGCAGGGACTGGTGGGCAGCCCCAGCTCTGCCGGGGCTTGAGCGCTCCTGGGCCAAGAGATGAATCAAACCGCATAAAGCCGGCGACACGGTGCAATCGGGAGAGGCGGCTGTAATCTCCTTAGATCTGTTTGTATCCCCGCGCCTGCGGAGGCTGCCCGGCTGGTGTCGGGCTGATGGGGTCGGGTGGCAGCTGGTTTTTAAGGACCTTTAACATTTCAAGTTCTGGGTGCGGACGCCAAGTGCCCGTAGCTTCAGCCCAGGATCACTGGTGACTTGTGAGACAGCTCACCCTCTCATTTCAAAGACTAGTCATATTAGTATTCATAATTAATTAATATTCATAATTAATATTATTAATATTAAGAGTGAGTTAAGCAGGGAGGGGAGTCGGGAGATCGGGGTGGGAGCGGGATGGGGGGGCAGCAGCGGCCCCAGATGTAATTAACCCCGTACGGAGCAGTGGGAACCCTTGGGTCCCGCATTCCCCCGTGCGCAGCAGGGTAACTCATTAACCTCAGGAGAGTCATTTAAAATGTTTTATGGTTGGTTTCTGCAGAAAAAATATACATGCTAAAGTAGTCTGAGCTCTCAGGGGGAGAATATATTACTATTTTCTAAAAATTCTATTTTAAAAAATCACAAAATTGGGGTATAGTCAGGGTATTGGAATGAAGGGTGAACAGCCGGAGGAATGACCTCTCTCCTCTTTTGTTTGCCTGATTTAACAGGAATGTTTCCTGTCCAACAGGATCCGGTCCCCAGCGGCTCCTGGGGGACCTGGCCGTGGGTCTCTGTGGGGACAAGTTCTGGAGGAATCCCCATGGGAGGAGACACAGCCCACGATGGAGAGCCCCGGGTTTTCCTGTCCCCGAAAAAGGAAGGGTCATCCCAGGGAAATGTCGTCCCCCCCCTCCTCTGCCATGGGAATCCTCCATCCGATTAATCACCACCCTCCTTGTTTCCAGAGCCTTTCATGCCGGCAGCTTTGGAGGATCCTGCCGGCAGCCCAGGTCAAGTTGTTCCTTGGTCGTTTGTACAAGCACTATAAATTTTGGGTCTTTTCTATGCGTATCTTCAGTACGTGGCTGGAGCTGGGGGGGGAGGTCTCTCTCTGCCCCTGGCAATGTCTATCAGGAATATCAGTGTTCTTCTCAGAAGTTATCTCTTTTAATTTTATATTTACTTTTATTTTTTGTATTTCTTGATACACTTTATATTACTTGCTTAATGCACAGCACCTCATTCTAGTCGCGAGGAGAAGGGGTACGGAGCCTCTTCCCCTCCCCTGCTCCCCCAGGCAGGGCACCGCTGGCCACACCATGATATCCCGCCTTCAGTACATTACGCTATGGCTGGTATAATTCATATTTCTAGGGGCTAGTTGGCCAGGTGGGCTCTCCTACTCATATCTTCAGGGTTTGATTTTTTTTGAAATTTTATAATTTTTTTTTTTTTTTAAAAAAAAGAAGCAAACCTCAAGCCCAGAGTGATGGTAACGGCCAATGTGCCTTCGGTCCCCGAGCGGGTGCTGGGAACGGCGTGCTGGTGGCCGCGCTGCTGGTTCAGGGACGCTGGCTCTTGGCCACGGCACCAGAAGTGCTGCTGCTGTTTCGCAAGCGCTTTGTGTCTGCAGCAGCATCACTCACGCGGGATGAAAAGGAGCTAAATTCCCAGATGAGGTCTCTGGATGCAGTCACTGCACTAACAGAATCACAGAATCACATGGGGTTGGAAGGGACCTCTGGAGATCATCTCCTCCAACCCCCGGCCAGAGAAGGTCCACCCAGAGCAGGTCCCACAGGAACGTATCCAGGCGGGTTTGAATGTCTCCAGAGAAGGAGACTCCACCACCTCTCTGGGCAGCCTCTTCCAGGGCTCTGCCACCCTCACAG
>JAOXJK010000012.1:58738582-58750316 GCA_025774025.1 Xenus cinereus | reverse complement strand
GAAGCAGGTCATAAAAAAGCAAGAGTACTTACAAGCAATTTTGACTTCAACAGTATCTGTAGAACTTGTGCCAAGATATCCTACAAAATTACAGAAAATACTATCAGCGGAGACGGACAGCACCTTTCTCTAACTTGAAATACTTCGACATGCATACACATATTTCGATATTATTTTGCAAAGCATTGCAAAGTAAGTGGGGGAAAAAAGCTCTGCACCACTGTCAGTGTTCCCTGCAGCCTTGCAAAGCTCCCGTTTTACCACCGTGGAAATCTGCTGGGCTTCACGCCGTTCGCTTTCAGCTGTATCGAGAGTTTAATTCTGGTCCCACAGTAATTTGGGCCAAACATTTATTTTACATAAATATATATTTACCTGCAAATAAGCATCTATAATAAATGCCAACCCCACAAGACTCTGTCTGGCCGTAAACCATCACCACCAGTAACTTTATAGATGTGCATTTCTGTAAGTAGAGATCTCACTGACTAGGAATTGCCTACTTGTCCAGAAGTCTCGGCAGACTCGATTCTAACTTACTAGTAAAGGACACAGATGCCAAATAAAACTGTGGGCCATAAAGTCTGCTTGGAAAGAAAAGGAGAGAACCTCTTCCCACAAAAGAGAGCGAGCCACTGAAACGGCAGATTTTACAATGTTCACGTATATAAGCCTTGAGATGTAAAGAAGAATGGATGCAGAGATCAATCATTTAGAAAAAAAATGTTTTTCCTAGAATGTTGTCTTTTAATATTAAAACGTATGTAGTGAAACACTGAAAACTTCCCGACACAGCTCAGCAGGAAGCTGGAGAATTCACTAGTCATGAACAGGAGTTCACACACACTCAGATTAATCAGAGTTACGATTACAGGGAAGTAAACCAGGCAAATTAGCTGACCAAGAAGAGAGCACATCTGTCTCCTTCAGGACAGAAAACAGACTCTGCTTTCAAGCATGTCTAATCCCACTCTCTTACGACAGCTGGAAGAGCCCCGACAACCAAAAGTCTTGTTCACAAGAGCGTGGTAAAGTGTGTGAAGCCACTACCATTTTTATTTGAGTACTGTCTGTCAGCTGCTGCACGGTGTAGGCATCTTCTGTGTTGTACTGCAGTAAAATGGCCATCTGGAAGGTGGACGCCTAACATTGGAAAAGAGAATGTAGGGAGAGGAGGAAAATCAGAACACGAGAATGAACAAGCATGCTTTCTGATTTGAAGAGTCTGAAATTCACCAGTTAAACACATACACTGGCGTATCTGGACAACAGAGAATGGCCAACTAGTGCTAATCGTTACAAAATACAGAAATAGCTGATATTACTTATACAACCAGAACTCTACCTTCAAGCATTATCTAAACGTAAACCCTAAGATTATGATCATTTAACTAACTGCAGACACTTCATCAAATCTTTTACCGTGGTGTCAAAGCCTTATCTTTCTACTTGCTAATGTAATTCTGAATTATTGTCCTCTGTCACACCCTGACTCTTACCCATTTAATCTTCATGAAAACCTACCCAGACTACTGAATTCGCCCTCGAAACCCTTCCCCACCCCAGCAGAATAACGAAACCAGGTTTATAAACAAGGCAGCTATGGGTGGCTTATTCACATCTATCACCACAGGGTAAACACACGTTGATGACAAGTTCAAAGTCTGAGATTATCTTGTTTCTTCTTCTGTTGTGAACTCCTCTCCTCTGCCTACTTTTTGAGAGAAAGCAGACCTAAGCAGTATAAGCAGCGTGAGATCTTACGCAGAGAGGCTGCAGTCGTCTCACGTAACGCAGATCAACACCAGTTTAAACCAAAAGTAACGTACTCCTTTTTCTAAATTAAATTTCTTTGAAACATACATCTTACGTGTCATTACAGTAACTAAATCAAACACATAATAAAGGTTCTATTAATCATAACACCAACCACCATTTGGGGAAGGCTAACATTTACGTTCACTGAAGCAACACGCAGATCTGGAGCCATCAAGTCTTGCATCTGTGCTTTGCTTTATTCAGAGGCAGCAGCTTTATTCACAGGAATAAAGCTGAGGAATGCACGTGAGCAGCGTAGACAGCAGCTAAATATGTATCTGCAATGTATACGTATGAACGTACACCCAACCCTCTCAATTAAGGAATGGAATGACTTAAAATACTCGACTGTGATACGTCATCACATACTGTTAATGAATATTTTGACATACAAATAAAATACAGTTCAATTCACTGTTTTATCTGTTAAAATCGGTTTGTGTGCGGGCACAGGCATTCACATGAACTCCTCTACTTCAGCATCTACACACTTCACATTTATCTGCACGATGGTCCTTTAAAATAAGGCAATTATCTCCAAATGAGGAGTAAAGAGGCTGAGCAGCTCATCCACATAAGGTGAGAGCAGTGGAGGGGAGCGTGAACACCTGCCTTTTAAGTGATCAGCTGCATCCAGTCCTCTGAATGCATCCTCTCCCCACCCTGTGTTTCTGTTGGCGTGATGACGTCCTTACCTGTAACGTGTACCTATTTTTGAAACAGTTGGTAACCAATTCCCCTTTGGACAGCTGATACAACCACGTTAATTTTCTTCCACTATGACGACTGGCATAAAATGCAGTAAATCTCTGATAGCTCCGTTCTAACTGTAGAGAAACAACAATAAAGAAAGAATATTATCTACTTTCATTTACCATTACTAGAACATGCTCTGGAACCAGCAAAGGAGAATCAAATCTGATCACTCTCAACTGCCACGTTGTCCGACTAAGACAAACAGAAATCTCAAGTATTCAAATACTTCAGACTGGATGAAAATTTCCCTTTTTTTTTTTTTTTACGAGTTTCCCCCTTTAAAAACAATAAAAACCTAAACAAGCAGGCAAGTTCCATTCTTCCTGTTCTGATACATTAAGCAAGGCTAGAAAGGCGGTTTCTTTTAACTGCCTCGATCCTCCAGGTATCAGCAGTTGAACTTACTTCTCAAGGTAAACGTTCAGGTCTTGTCTATTCTGGCTGAGCACTCAACAGAAAACTAGTGATTATAGTATCTAAAGATTCTAACCGGACAGAGCTGAAGCGATGGCAAGAAAAAAAATTTCTTAAATAAAGGTATACAGAGAAAAATACACTATTAACAAAGATTCGCTTCAATTACTGCTGAACAATATGAAGACGCATTCATTAACCAGGGTCTCTCCACAGGAGAGAAACATATATTTCACACCGTTCCCTCCCATGACCTTAATCACTTATCTTGTCCCAGATATCCCCCGGCCAAATAGGCAAACCCCACAGAGGCACTTCCAGCCCTCTCTGACACGCGACAAAGCGGGAGGAGACGCCAGCCACGTAAAAGGAATGTCTCACAGGAGGAGTGTCTCACCTCGGAGGGCAGAGCAAAGGTGCAGGACTGCTGGAACGGCCACGATCCCGAACTCAGCACCTGGATGCTGAAATCCACTGCAAGAGAGGGGAAGAGGCCGGGCTGCGTTATCCCCCCCTCGCTCCCAACCCCACCCCCCTCTTACACGAAGGAGAAGTTATTCTGCCTTGCTCAAACTAACATTCTGAAAAAATCATTAAGCAATTTTTTTTTTTTTTTAAAATTCTGACCGTAAACCAAAGGAATTCATGGAAGATGTCACTGCAGTTGGAGAGCTTTAGATTTGCTGTGACAGTCACTGGGATTTCTCTCATTTGTGTAAGTCACTACCCTGCTTCCACAACAGATTTCTCTTTAAAGATGCAAATGTAAAAGTTGCAAGCGTTCATTTCTATGTGTCCCTAACGCTCATCGCTCCACAGTACACCACTGCAAGCACAAACATTTCACATTTGTACTTGTAAGGCATTTTGGGCAAGTCAGTAAGATTAACACAAACACTACGTAAAAATTTAAGCCTGAGAATACGCAACTCTAAAATGTAATCCAACAAATAATTATAAATTCTTTAGAGAATTTGTTTTGGCGTTCTTCAATGAAAAAAATTCTTCATAAAAAAAAAGTGATAGGCCTGTCTAACAACCGAAAACGCAACATCCTTTTTCCTTTAATACTTTTACACAAGTATGATCTTAAGCCACATGGCGCTCAAAACCAAAGATTCAACTTCATTTTTCAACTTAATTACATACCTAAACATGAGCTGCAAAATCAGGAGGAGGCTACCCATAACAGAAGATATAAAGTGCTATTAGAAGACAAAGTACAGACCTAAAAGACTAATTTAAAAATCCTAGCTATCTTGGTCAAAAGAATACTAAATCTATATTCTTGGGTTTGATGTCTGAATCAAATATTTCCCTCATACAGTTAGCACTGTAGAAATAAGAGTAAGCTAAACTACTCAACAGTAAGTTAGATAAATGTATTACTTACAATCTAACGGTTCTGAATTGGTCAGGTGCTTTTTAAATTGCTCGTTCAAGTCCTTGCTTACACCAATATCTTGGAACATCCGTTGCAGCTTGGAGGTATACTCAAAACCACAAGCTTGCTGTATTTTAAAAGCACAGATACGTCAGCAAGACACATTTTTGACATCGCAGAATGAGAAGAACAAAGTATCGGGGCCTATTTTCTTAATAAAAGACGCACAAAGATCAGTATTTCACTTACTCAAAGCCCTGATGCCAGCTAGACATGCTCTTTAGCTGTCACCAAAAACTGAAGAAAATTTTGTTTAAAAATGAAGCAAAACACACGATGAAACAGACTACTAAAAGATATTAGATCGTATTTTGCTTGATCTTGAATGAACAAGGATTAATGACATTAAGCAACTTCTCAGCACTCATTCCCTTGGATAATTATATCCATGTCATTCATTTGGATAAGAATAATTAAGCTTAACTCCATCTGAACCCCATCTGACAGACAGGCACTACGTGCTCCTCAGGAGCTTATTAAAAAAAAAAAAAAAAAAGGATAACCTAGGTTGTATATTTTTGTATTGTACATAAAACAATGACATGAAAGGATGTACTTTCCAAGGCAGCCTGAAGACTTGCAATAGGGGAGATCACGGGACAGTCACGGAATACTCACTTTTAATTTCGAGATCATGCTTGCCTCAGCATCGTCACTAGCACTGTTCTGATGTACAAGTCTTTTTGCCAGCATTTTAGCATAGAATTTTTGAAACACATCTTTATCCTCAATGTACTTGAAGACAACCATCTGGAAAAGCCAAGATAATTTGTAAGAAGAATTTAAAAATTTAAGCATTTGTCTTTGAAAGATCTACTTGAAAAAGCAGTAGCTCCTTCATTTACACTTAAATTTTTATGGGCGGGGGTCTTGTTCAGGGTTTTGGAAGGGGGGGAAAGTGTGGTGGTGTGTGGTTGTTTTAAATGTGGATACTATATTAAACACATTAACTGTATCTTCCATATGTACAGCCTCACACACTATGTATTTATTCATATGTATGTGTAATTATATAAAAATGTATCATAGAAATATATATATATTGTATGTGTATGTACAAATTAAGTAAAAGCATAAATTTCATTTAGCCACTTTAACTCTGCCATAAAGGGCTTTTTTTTTAAATAAAAAACCACAACCAACAAGCCACAAATAGATAAAGATTATTACTTAAGTAATGAAATCAAACATACAAAATAAAAGATTTTCTCTCATCTGACTTATGTGACAATTGGATATTACTAACCTTGCAAAGTTTACACAGAAAAGAGTTGTATTTATAGACATCTTACCACTTGATTGAGGGTATCTTCCAATTCCGCTTCTTCTGGATTCTTTGAGCTGCAATTAAAGAAGTGCATTTTTAACGAGTCCCAAAACTGCTAAATAAAACAACATATAGGCATATATGGAAATTTCATAGATAAGGAACACAGATTGCATACTTCTGGGATGAAAGACCTTTTTAGAGAGGAACGCTTGTAATGCAATGAAAGCTTCTCTTCACTATTACACACGTAAGCAATTCTGAAGACTTTTAAACAATAGGTTGAAGTCCTGGACCATGAATTGCTCAATACTTCCTGATAGCCTGATACTTGTTAGGATTTACGGGCTTAAACACAGATGTCTCTCTTCCTGCCTTTTTTTGTGCTGCTAAATGCTATCTTTCTTTCCTTTCTTAGATAGTACAGTGAAAAGAGAACAGCTCACAGAGCTGCATCTTGTCTGGCTGAGAGCTCAGGTGGCACCACATGGTTTTCCTCCACATGATGCTTGTCCACCAGGCGTACCCCAGATCTACCCTGCAGAAAGCTAGTATTTATAAAGGGGAAAAGAAATCCTTTGCTGAAGGAAAGAGAGGATGGGGAAGGGAAAACTGAGCAAGTTGTTCTGGTTGTGGGTTCTTTGGTGGTACTTTTTTTTCCTCCCCCAAAACAGTTAGAAAAGTTGCCAGTGACAAAACTGACACCAATCCAGTACGAACTGAACTGATACCAACTCAACGTATGAGCTGCTGAATCATTCGGAGCCAAATACCTTAATTAAATTATGAACCGTGAGGGGTTAGAAAGCAGGTTTTGTCCTCTTCTATTTCTGCCCAAATGGAAGAAGGTATAGAGAAAACAACAGGAAGAAAGCAAGAGTTTTAATGGAAAAAGGGAATGTGTGTCTCTTCTTTACATGTAACAACTTAAATTTGGGGGCAGGGGGGAGGAACAAACTAAAAAATTCCTTCTCTTTTATTAAAAAAATAAAATTCAGTTTCGATAAGGAAATAAAGGTCTTGGATATTTTATTATCTCCCCTCTCTTCTTTAAAAAAGAAAAGTACACTGCATATAATCTTTAGGAATGGTCCTACTGATTTTTTTTTTTTATTCGGAATTTGGTATAATTAATTTTTCTTGAAACACTAAGTTCTGTTTCTGAAGACACAATATAAAACTTCATATGCTAAAACCTTTTAAAACAAAAGCCAACCTGAAATATTAGTTTGTCTTTGAAGACGTACCTTTTCTTTAGTAAAGAGTCACAGTATCGTGCCAGTAGCTCTGGGGATTTACTGGATGATTGAGCCATTTTTGTCACTGCATTATTATTTATAAATCGACCACAAGCCTATAAATCACAAAAGACAGTGAAATTGTGGGAGATGAAACACTGAATAGAAAAGAAATGTTCCCCATATTCCACTACATATACTTACTTTGTCTAGTGCAGCCACAAAGCCAGCATCGTTGTTGAATGCAGACATGACTAAAGCATTATATTTCTTATGGACATCCAACACCGTCTGTACATACATTTTTGGATCCTGCAATAAAAATAGATGTTTTTTTTGCAATCCGTTGACTTTCTGCTTCCTCCAAAATGGAGCTACTCACTGGCCTAAGCCAATTTTTATGGGGAAAGCATACAAAGTATTAGAAATATTTTAAAGGTAAAATAGTACGCAGACTAGTTTACGTTCTATGTCCACGACCGACTGGGAGCACAAGCTTTCATTTACAGCAACTGGAGGACAGAGTGTAGTACATGATATAGTACAAAAGACAACAAAACCACTTACTCAACCACTGCAAACATTTCCAGGAAGGACGTTTTCAAAGACATAAGCTTAATTCGAATCAGACCTGAGATAACTGGACAATCATAAAATGGCAGTTGTTATAGAAGAAGCCCTTGAAACAAATCTCTGTAGTAAGAAGGTAACCCGTGTATCTTCAATAGGTACAACTTAGTACCTCTAATAAAAATTATTTGGTCAACACCCAGTGGCAGCCAAATGCCAGTAATCAGGTTTATGACACTCACAGGCCGAGTCTTTTATGCAATTACTGATCTCCACATCTCAATAAAGATGCAGTCAGAGTAGGAACAGAGAAGTGCAACTAAAACACCAGGTAGACAGGGCAGCTACAACAGGCTAAAAAGGCTAGAAGTCTTCAATTTGGGGATGAGAAATTTGAAAGGGCATATAACCAAGGTTAACAAAACCAGGAGGATGACCAAAAAGATGAACGATCACTAAAAGCCACATTTAATAACTATGGGGCACTTGATGAAAGCGATAGGAAACAAGTTTAAGACAGATAAAGAACATCTTTACACACAAGGACTTCTGGAACTTGCTGCCCACAGAATGTTGTTGGAATGAGGTAGCATCAGCAGGTTCAAGAATGAGTTAGACAAACTGAAGACAACAAGTCCATAAGTAAAAGCTAAAAGGACTGGGCGTGGAGGTACTCCTGTAACATTCCTATCGTCAGAGTGCTGGATGATGGCAACTAATGGCAAAAGATGGGCAGGGCTGTATCAGGATCCTGAAAAACTTTTCCTGTTGTCACTGAAGACATAAACTATATGGACCATCAACCTAATGCCATGCTTGAGATAAAGAGCTGAGATTATTGAGAACCTCCCAGACAAGATATTCAAGCAGACTTCAAGGACATTCAGAAAGGCATCTACTGATTACAAGGACTCCAAAAAAAAAAAAAACCCCAAAAAACCAGCCAAAAGGCCTAAAAGCAGTAATCTTCTGACTGAAGAGCAGTCTTGTTAATGTAGTTAATGGAGTCTAGAGCACAAGTCATTCTGCAGTAAAATCTAAAATAGGTCAGATGAGTCAAGCTGGTATGACTATTGCTCTCCACTGACTACAGAGAAACTAAGAAGTGCTTTCCCAGCTGACTATCTGTTTAGACACAGTACAGATAAATTAAGGTAGTGAGAGTCAATCCTACCCAAGTATGATGGAGGACTAACAAGGCAATGATGAATAGCAATACAGTGGAGTGAAGGATATTGGAAGAAGAGCTAAGATGGTTCCCAAGGGAGACAGCCAGAGATACTGTTACGGAAATGAAGAACAGCGTGTGGAAAAAGAAAAGGAACATAAAAGATAAGTGAAGAAACAAGAAGTGTCATGGTCAGGAAGAGTTTTGTAAACGGCTGGAATCAAAAGAACTAATATGTACAAATCACAGGCTTCTCTCTCAAAGATGAGCTAATTCCTGGAGAAAACAACAGCTTTAATTTCTCTGGTAAATTCTTTAAGGCTCAAGCACAAAGAAATTCAGAGTGATGACCACTAGGGGAACGTGTCAACCACAGAGCACATCTGATTTCAAAATGTGAGGTGACGTCTACAAATGAAGCTGAACTTCCTTCATGATTTATAAAAGCTAAATGATTCACTGCTAAAAAACTACACACTGAAAACCATAGAAGAGAACAACAGACACTAAACACATGTAATACATTTTTATCTGTGCTAAAACCTGACTTTTTTACCATTCTCCATGCAGTCATTACAGATTACTGCTTTGATGATTACTAGTATGAAGCTATTTCAAGAATATCTGAACCAGGACACTGCTAGAAAATGTCACATTGTTTATAGACTAAAAGGTTAGCAAAGGGTTTAAACAACTTCATGTTGCCAAGATTCAACCCTAATCAATAAAAATTAAGCCTGAAATTAGAATTATGGGATAAAATTAAGAAAGCCAATTATATGTCTAACAGTGTTGCAGAAGACCTGAGCTGCTCCCTCTCCAACCATTTCACTTCTCTCTTCCTCTTACATTTCTCATGCTTTTCCAAGCAGAATAAAGCCATTCACCAAAAACCTGAAACCTACAGAAACATTCTGCCCATCCAAGCCTGAAGCCTATAAGGTGACAGAATAAAAATGCATTCCACTGGAGACAGTGCTTCTTGGAACAGTAGACTCTTAGGTATATTTCTGAGTGTAGGATGTTGTACTTGCACAGCCAGCTTTTTAAGCAGCACGATACCCTGACAGAGAGCAAAAACTCCCAAGAACAGAAAAACCCCCAAGCAACCAACCCAAAGCTCAAAGCGTAGTAAGTAACGCAGTGATGTGACTGGGTTTTTTTTTTTAAGCCTGCTATCAACATTTGAGAATTGCCTAGTCCTCATGAATTAAATCAGTGAGAGGGAAGCCGTAAGTAAACTGGAAATTATATCAGGAAGCATCCACCTTCCTCTAATGTGAAACTGACAGCAACCACACACAGACTTTTGATGGGATACTTGCATTTAGAGCAGCTTCTCCACATTTCTCAATTGCAGCTAGACCCTGATTATGAATGTGGGTTTCCAGAAGTTTTTTCAGCTCTCCAAGGCCATCCTGGATTCGAGACACAAGGTTATACATGCGTCCCAAGTCTGGAAAAAAAAAAAGAAAGCCAACATCTCCCATTTGTACTAGCTATCGGAGTTAAACACCCATCACCACCAAAACATATCTGCAATTGCTCCTATAAAAAGGCAGAAAAAAATACAGCACAAAATTATACAGCAAATCCTTGCACTAACCTAGAAAGCTAAGACTAGTTAAAGATAAAACAACCTGTTAAATATTAAGATATGTTTTACCTTCACAACGCTACATAAATCTCAAAAAGAAAAAAAAATTACTTTTTAAAGATGTGCAATGATTTAAAAATGGACTTTATACCCTCTTATTTAGACTAAGTTTTGAAGTGTTACCCTGAATTAGGACTGTCATTAGAGTTACTACTGGCTAAGAGTACAGCATTCCCTGCTTGACTGCTGTCCTTTAAATCTTGCTCTGAACAGGAAAGTTCTCAGAGATCCAACACCACCTCTTGTATAAATAACACTTCTACTTGGGGCAGCAGCAGTGGTAATGGTTGGAAATTTAAGGTAAAATGTTATGTATTGATATGACCCCAGCAGACAAACCGAAACCTTATAAACATTACATCCTCTAAGAAAGCACTAACAAAAGGCATCTCTTGAAAAAACATTTAAGTAACTGACTACAAGTAGAAATAATTGCATCTCAAGGAAAGAAAAGGTTCTGAAAAGCATTACCATGGAACAAAACTAACAAAAGTAAAAATAAATTAGACATCATTTTACATATGTTAAAGCCGCGTATTAAAATCTCACCAGTTTTCAGCCAATACTTTCCAAAATCAATTAGTAATTTTGGAAAGTCTAATATTAAATAAGTTTTTGTTTTTATTATTCATTTTCAACAGGGCAGATGCTTTGTACTTAGAGTACAGAACTCTCTTTTATAAAAAAGCAAACTGTTGTCAGCTGCATCTAGCGCTTCTAAAGTATAAGGACATCTCTGAAGGCTTTATGATCAATTTATTATCACCTGAGGATTAGCAGATTAAATAAAACAGAGCACTCAAGCAGCTGTGTGGCCACCTAACTCTGAATACAACACACAGAACTTGATGCCTTTAATGCTGCAGTGGTGACACCTTGATTCACACCCAGTTCTGTATAAAGCTTTCCTTTCCTTAGAACTTTGGCAAGCTTAAACTTTTGGAGTTGAAAAGCCACCGCCTTTTCTCTCTGAAAACCACATTTGCAATCTGATGTTAAACTTCCATAACAATGTAAGAATGCTGTTCTTTTCCTGAAATTCTGTAGGTAAAAAAGCAGGCAACTAACACCATGCATAGACATAAGAAGCTGCTGCTACACCTACCCACAAATAGGGATTCACAGGTGTACTTCCAAGAGTAAAGCAATGCAAATTTTAACTGAGAGCAAGATTTTATTATAACTTTAGGATAGCCTACAATAGGTTATTTTAGTGTATTACGAATTTGAGAGTAGAGTGATTAAAGAATGAATTCTCAAATGTTTATAATGGAGAGCTGCCTGGCAGAAAAGGACCTGGGGGTGTTGGTGGACAGCAGGCTGACCATGAGCCAGCAGTGTGCCCAGGTGGCCAAGAAGGCCACCAGCATCCTGGCCTGTGTCAGGAACAGCGTGGGGAGTA
>JAOXJK010000012.1:58725618-58738482 GCA_025774025.1 Xenus cinereus | reverse complement strand
GGGGGTGTTCAGCCTGGAGAAAAGGAGGCTGAGGGGAGACCTTCTCGCTCTCTCCAACTCCCCGAAAGGAGGGTGTAATGAGGAAGTCAGTCTCTTCTCCCAAGGAACAGGCCATGGGACAAGAGGAAATGGCTTCAAGTTGCGCCAGGGGAGGTTCAGATTGGAGATTAGGGAAAAATTTCTTCACGGAAAGGGTTATTAAGCCTTGGAATGGGCTGCCCAGGGAAGTGGTTGAGGGAGGCACCATCCCCAGAGGTGTTCAAAAGACGGGTTGACATGGTCCTTAGGAATATGGTTTAGTGATTTTTATTGCTTTTTTTTTTTTGTCAGAGTTAAGTTGATGGTTGGACTAGATGATCTTAAAGGTCCCTTCCAACCTAGACGATTCTATGATTCTATGGTCTTGAGACTTATTGAAACTTAAAAAGAGCCAGGGAACTACTGTAATTTGTAGTGAAGTGAGGCCTGATAAAAGGAAATATTTTGAAAAAGAAGAAAAAAAATAATCAGACATTTTAAAATGCCTAACTAATCTTAGAAATACCCCAAATGAAAGTAAAACCAGAGACATAGAACAAGACAGTGCCCAAGACACAAGATACTTCTTTTCCTTTTTTTAACCCCGACCATCCTAAAGGAATTGCATCCCTATGGTAAGTGATCATTAAAGGCTCACATAACCCACGAGCTCAATCAAGTAAGGGGAAAAAAAGAAAAGCCTGGAAAGGCTTTTCTTGTTCATGCTATTACTATTTTTGTTGTCAGAAGATATTTATGAAGTCATTTTACTACTTAACACCCACCTGCACATCAAAATCTCTTCCAATTACAGAGTAAATACATTTATTTACAAACATAAACAACATCTGACTCTTAAATACTAGTACAAGATAAAAATCTTCTATTTATATTTGAAACAGGTAACTGCTGACCTACTAATCACACTGAATTGCTCTTTTCTACTTTGAAGCATCTCTTAGTTATCAGCTTGACAATTATAGCAATTATTCATAGTTGGTCTTTAAAGGTTGATATATAAAGAGATAGAGTCATAGTTGCAATCCACAACTCTCATATGAATAGTTTCAACAGTAACTTAATCATACTATCTCTTAAATTCTGCCACTTTCTTAAAAGTAGTATTTCAGCTATTGAGCCTTACCTTGGCTTACCTATATAGATTTAATTAATTCCCCAACTGGAAAAACCAGAAATACCATTCACCTTTATTTGCATGATGGACAGGAATTATTTGGCCCTAGTTTTGACTGTTTGTGCTAAGCATTAGCTCCTGAACAAACTCATGAAAATCAATAAAATTGACAATTCCTTAAAGATACCTAAACTCTGGTAATCTTTACTTGTTTTAGAGGAACCACTGAATAAATCTTAATTCTATGTGTTCTCTGTGAAGGTATAAACTCCCCATTAGTGGCACTTCAGACTCATTTTCACAACTAAAATTATCTTATCGTGTAATAATTTTCACCCTTTCCTATAAGAAGTTTTAGATATTTTATGTACTATATTTTAGAAGCTCCTTATTTGCTTCTATTCCTCTTTTAACATTTCCTATGTTAAGGTACTTAAGTACTTCTAGACAACTTGGATTTTAGAATCCTCACTGCTGACTCAGAAAGATCCATGAGGTAAACTGAAATGGCTGGTAAGACCGTTTTTGGTCTGATTTTCATCTTGTATCTCTCATATGATAGCTTCAGGTTCTGCTCAAGAACCTGGAAAGCTCAAGAAGCGCTCTTGAAGCTCTTCCAGCCATGCTAAGAGAAATCAAAATCAGTGCTGTTTTGCCTTAATATCTGAGATCGGAACAAGCTTCTCGAGGCAACCACCTCAGCCACCCCAATTTAATCAAAATCTGCTTGTCAATCAGTTTAGTGTCTATCTTCTCACTTAATATAATTCCTGAACAAATCACATTTTAGCCATCACCAGAATTTACATTGTTCACAAATCATCGGGAGGGTGCTCTAAGCATAAAACGAATGTTTGAATCTCCTTACCTTCATTTTTGTCAGCATCCAACAAATTCTGAAACTCTGTATGAAATATCTCCAGGTGTTTTTCAATAAGTACCTGCTCACATTTTCGTGCTAACTCATCTTGTGTGCTCTCATGGAGATATACCTGAACTCTACGCTGTTCCTCAAGAAGGCGAGCTTCAGCCTACAGAACAGAGAGATAAACATGAAACCTGTATGGAAGGCAGAACAGAAATACAACAGCAGAAAACAGATGACCAGTATATTCATCTAGAAAACAACAAGAAGAACAAAAATCAAACCTCTCACTAAATGCAGTGGTATAGTCCACCTACTCAAGCAGTTCTTTTTCTGGGAATCACAATGTGACCCCCTCCGCGTACGTATGGAATCAATGTTTATGTTGATGACAATATTATATACTGTTTAAATGAGGGTGGAGAATCACAGCAAGATTGTTTTCCTGTTGCTTCTGAGTGAGAAATTTACAGGTGGAAATCTGCTGTCAGAAAGAGAAAGCTGCAGACACGAGACACTAACAGTTTTAGCATTAGCAAGCTCTCCAGCTACAGAGGTAGTTTTGTTTAAGACAAACTTGCGTGCCTCCACAAAACTAAAAGGCAGAAAAATACAATTTAAGAGTATGCCCGTGACAAATTTATTTGAATATTCTCATCTAAGTTCTTACACAGAAAAGCTTACCAATAATCTACAATCATTTAAATTATGCTATATATGCATATCTTTGCAGCAAACCAAAATTCTAAATGTCACTCAAGGAATAGTACTTATGCCAAAATGTAAAACTGAAGTGGTTTATATAACAATTACCTCTATTTCTTTTGCAAAAGCGTTAAAGGTTCACTTTAAAAGCCCTCTCTAATTAAAGCACATTATTAAGGATAAAGTCCGAATCATTTAAATTAACAATGTCACCAAAAGAAGGAAATTAAAGTAATGAATTTTCCTAGTGTTTTAGAGTATTGACTAAGAATGAAATATCGTATTATGGACAACAGAACACTTTCACTGCAAGTACACTGCCTCATACACACACAGCTTTAAATAATCTCTGCCACTGTGAGCTTCGCTCATTTTGATAATAATTTTGCAGTTAGCTCTTGTGAAATGGTCCTGGATTACCATCTCCTGGTCTTAAAGCAGCACAGATCAAAACACAGGAAACAAAATCAACAATTTGGGAAGGGATGTAAGCTCCTGCTTCAGAGTACTTGCCAGCTTCTTACCAGTAACGAATAAAAATAAACTTCTTTAATGACAGCAAGTACCAGCAAATCTTTCTGATGAATGCTGAAAACTGGAATCAGACTAGTAGAACTAGGTTAAACATCTTATGATTAATTAGGTGTTTCTTTAGTTCAGGAAATTCTGACACTTCTAATGCTGCTTCTTAAAATAACATTAAAAGTGAAGGTCTCAGGGTAAGTCAACTCTCACTTAGGCTTCCTTTATGAAAACAAACATTCACTCTGACTTCAAATTCGCTTATACTCTCTCACTTTTCCTGTTCTTATAATTCTATTTTTCCTTTTAAAGTCATATTTCAGAAACAAGAAAATAATTAGTTCACACAACAGTACCTTTGGCTGTTTTAACTATAAAGACCTAAAGTTCAGTTTGAGACTTTATTTCAAGAGACAGCCTTAAGAAGTACCAACCTTTTTCCTTACAGCACATCAGGCCATGCCAGCTTTACTCGTGAGTCTGGCCTGAGAACAAAAATCCACAATCCTTCTAAACTCAGCAAGTCTGCCTTTAGTAACTATATACACATAGCCTAATTCTAATCAAGAATTCATTGACTACTTCTTAGTATGCCATGTGACTGCTGGACAACTTGCAGCTTTTCACATCAGTCATTCAAGGTGTTTCGTAATAGAAAAGAAGCCTAATTCTAGCAATACTTGAGTAATAGCTGCAGAACTACTCTGTTCCAGGCATCCAAGTGACACACAAGATTACAATGGAAAAAAAAAAAAAAACACTAAGTTTAAAACACTGCCTTGTCATATTTAAGTAAAAAAAAATTAAGAATTCCTTATGCACAATGAAGTAAGTTTTACCTATCTGAATTTCAAATAGCTCTGAAAACTCACACAACCTCTTGATCTCGCACGCAGACTAGAGAGCGCAGACAATTTGTTCTAGTGAACCGCTTTGAGCTTCAATTCATAACTTTCCCCTTTCTGTTAGGTCATATCCCTTAGTTTGTATCATTTTGCAAGCTCTGATCATATCTACCGTAGAGTCTAAAACACATCTTTTTCAGTTTCATCAGCTAAATCCCAGAAAATGAGTAATGAAAACAGTTTCCTGTTCAGTTTGATTTCAACGTATGCACGTTTCCTCCAAGGAGATGCCAAGACAGCTCACGTTGCTTATATCCAGCTCTAGTATATGAATTTGAGCAGAGACTTAAGGCTACACACTTTCTTGCTAAAGATTTCCCCTGCATTCTGCTAGCTTTATATGTGTTTTCAGCTTCAAGATCAGCTTCAAGCAAAGCGAGTTGCTCTTCTGTGGATTTTTGAAGTTTCGAAGATTGTTTGGGGTACTAATAAGTTCCTTCTAACTTGCCACTAATCTCTAGTTCTTGAAATAGCAATGACCTTCAGACAGATTTTACTGTCCTGTACCAAGGAAGCCTGGGTGAGCCAGTCATTCATAACCTGAATGACTGAAACTCCCTTACTCTGGTTTTACAGATACATATTTTTAGGACAAAAGTAAAGACAATAAATTGAAGGGGAAGTAGCAAAAATCATTAATTCAACAACAGAAAAATTAACACAGGGAGGTCTGGGAACTACTGAGCAACTATCCCAATACTTTAAAAGCAGGATTCGTTTTACTGTGTTATTTCTAGGACTCCCCACACACAGCCCCCTTTATTTTTTTTTGTAAACCATTGACTTTAATGTCAAGACTCAGGTAGGATGTGTTCTGTGCAAAAAGAGTTACACAAAAGAAACACAAAGATACTGCAGAGAAAGGGATGTGTATCTGTATATTACATACTCAAAAAGCTCTCTTTTTTAAAATTGAACTGAAAGGGAAAAAAAAACCAACAACAAACAAGCAGCAATTCAGAAAGTGAGGAAATGAGCTGAGGAAAAAAAAATATAAAGCAGCACTTGTCCAAGATGGAAGATAACTCATCTATTTCACAATCAGTAAGGCTGACCCAATAACCAGGCTAGAAATAGTTAATGTTTATCCAGGTTGCTCTTAATTGCCCTTTCTGGAATCTCCCAAACCAGAGACCATCTAAGAATTGAAATCTGGCCTCTGTTGATCAGAAGTTTTGTGTAAGGTTCATTACATTAAAATCATCTCAGATTTTTAATGTAATTAAAATGTAATTTTAATTACATTAAAATAATGTCAGATAATTAAAGCTAATTAATTATTTACTTCCTTGGCCAGCTTTCTCAGGAAGAGATTTCAATAAATGTGCCAACACACAGTTCCTTGCATAGGAACAGTAAACTTGTAGGTCTAAACCAGAATGACTATTTTGGTGTATTGAAGTCTAACGAAATCTGAATTTATTTTAACATTTTCTTCAAACTGTCATTGTACTTCCTGAAATAAACTAAGGAGACAAACTTCAGACAGGATAATACAGAAGCAAATCACCAAAGGAAAAAAGAGTGAATTGTTTCTGTAAAATAATCAGCATTTTAAGAAAACGATAATAAAAGCCAAGAAACTTCTCTTTACCTCTAAACAGTATCTGTATCCAGAAAATAATCGTGAAGCATATTAAATGACTTACCTTCTTCATGTACTCTGTGACTGGGTTCTGTTGCAAGAATTCAGTGCTTTCTCGTGTGTAAAATCTCTCTGTGTCAGCAAGAAACTGAGATTCAAAGGATTCTTTATAGACAGTTAGTGTAGGTCCTTTTGCAAATGCATCATCTTCATTCAGCCCCAGTTCCACTACAAAAAGCAAAAAAGCAACTAATGACAAAATTGTCTTTTACAAAGTAGTCTCTTGCAAATAAACATGTACCCTCCTTCTAATTTACTTCAAGGTAATCAACCAGGACAGTATCAGCACCACTTTTTACAACTTTTAAAAGTATACATTTATTTTGCATTTAAAAAATAAGCAGCACAAGACATTACTCATGTAAATTGCACTTTTTCATTCATTACTAAACAGGATTTGGAAATCTTCACTATCTGAAAAGCTAGCTCTAATTCCCCTCCCGTTTCTTCCTTGTAAAGTTCCAGATTATATGCATATATGTTTTTTTATTAATGAAATTAGTTATTAATCCGCATGGCAGGCCTCCAAATGTCATACAAATGGAATAAAACATTTTTGCTCCACTTTGTAAACTACTATGGTTCCTGCCTTCCAGATTTAGCTCCTAAGTAAATAATTCATAAACAATGAACTCTTATCTATGAGTCGTACTTTCAAGCTTTACAAATACAGCACAATCAACTGTAATTGTTTCAAGCGTCTCTTGAAGTTAAACAGTATATAACTATGTTTATTTTACTGTAGAAGTCTTTACTGGACATCCAGTAAATGGGATGCTACTTCTGGGCTCTGATACAGGATGTATATTTATTTGTTTTTAAGAGAGTAATATAACCTTAAAGAAATCTCACTTACCGTAAGATTGTACAACTCCACTGATCAGCCTTGTATTGATAGTTTCACCATTTCTTTCCTTTTCAATCAATTTCAACACAGCATTCGTTACCTTTGAAAACAGGGATTAAAAGTAAATCAAGCTCAGAGAAAGCAGCTGGTAGGTCAAGCACAGTATTTAATCAGGAGCATACTCCTATATTAAGAAAAGTCAAGCCCCTTGAGGGCAAAATTTAAGGACACCTGAACATTGAATTTCTTACAGACATCACAGAGTATGCTACATGTCCAAGTTCTACAATGTAACTACAGTCCCATTAGTGGTGAGCTACAGAAAGGTAGGAAAGTGCTTGCATGGGGTTTTTTTGTTTGGTTGGGGCTTTTGGGTTTTTGTTTCTGTTTTTTTTTTTCTTTTAAATTGCAAAAAGCACCTTCTAAACCAAGATTATTTTTGTTTTATACCTGAAACACAAGACAGCTTTGCAGTAAGAGCTGAACTGCCTGAACTTTAGACAAAGAAAGCTATCAATTTGTGCTGATAAATAATGTGTTGCAACAACTGTCCCTCCAAACTGAAATTTTCATAATATAATACAGCCTTTTCATCATGAAGTACTGGTAAATAAGAGTAAAATCAACATACAAACATATAACAATTTGTTGTGAGGAACCAATCAAAAATATCTGGTTGACCTGAATCTCCCAGGAATCAGTGTAAATTTAAAGATTCACAATAACATTAAGGAGAGGCCAAAATCCCAGGCCTGTCACTATCTGTTCCTACACAATCTTGACTCTCAAACCTTAAGACGTGACTGTCAGCCTGTGCTGCTGCCTGGCTTGGAAACAGCCAAAGCTAGTGCTTCATTTAAGATGAGCCCTTCATATAACAGAATAAAATATAACAAATAACAGAACAGTCTTACTATCAAGGTTCAACCACAAACACAGAGAAAAGTCCACTCCAAATTCTCCTTGGAACACTTACTAACAATATGTAAAATTAACCATAGATATACCTGCTTATTTAATGGCCTGAATAAGCAGTCTCTCCAGGTCACCAAGGCAAGCTAGAAGCAAAGGAAGAGAGATGAAAGATGGAATAAAGAAAATATTTTTATATATATATATATGTATGCATATATGCAGGAGAGCTCCTTAAGGAAAGCTGATATAGTATGCTAAATAATCAGATTATATTTTGGCACATACATTTCTCGGGCAACAAGATTGTTTCACAATAAAATTACCATTTGCTTGATTACTAACTTTACCTAAGATGTCCCTTTCTCTGACAATGATCCACTGACAACTCTGAATACTAACAAGCCCTGCAAGTTACTTTGACAACATACAGCCTTTTTTGTTGGTGATTTTCAGGCTGACACAGTCCCTTAGTGTTAGGCTAGTGAATTTAAGAGGGAGGCAAGTAAGGATACCAACTGTTTTCCTACCATATGCAAAGTTATTTTAGTGAAGTGGTAAAATAACACATCACTTTCCTAATGCTTCACCAGCAAGGACAATAATTATCCTTTATTTTTTTTTTATAAAAAAAAATACTTTTAGTTATCTGAGAAACAGAACTTCTGCTATGTTCTTCATTTGTTTATATTACTTTACATTACAAAAAAAAAATTGCAAGATTGCCTATCAATCTTTCAGAACAGTACCAAAATAACTTGTATTACAAACCAAATGTTGACTGAATCTTAGCAGCTTGGATGCTAAAATATTTGTAGAGATGTTTTGAAGTCAACAGAAAAAAAAAAAGGCAATTTACTTCTCCGTTCTGTATTTGAAACACTTGACTGAATTCTAAGTAGAATGAGAAGGCCACACTGGTGCACACACGTAACATTAGAAGCAGAAAATATTCAGAACAGGCACCCATGGGCAGTCTCACACTGGAAGTCCCAATATGTCCAAGTTAGATTGAACACCTCACAGGTTTAGCCCCATGGAATTTTTACAACTATGCTGGGGTGGGAGTATGGAAAGGGGGCAGATTTCCGTTTTGCCCACTTCTTCAGAACTCCTATGAACTTCCTACAAGTTTCAAGGAGCAATCTGTAGGATGATAACGCAAACGTGACAGATTGAATGGATTAATCACTCACTTCAAAAAAACTACTTACTGAATATATTTCATATATTCCTTTACGACCTTCATCACACTCACGACGAACCCAATGTCGATTGAGGTAGGCACATATCCCATTCAACACTTTGCTTGAAAACCTATAATCTTCCCACTGTTGAGTGTAGAATTTCAGCACACTTTCATCCATCAAATCTTCACCATCCTAAAATAACAGTTTGCCAGTACTGTTGGGTAATTTTAAGGTACAACCAAGATATATAATGGTGTATAAATTGACTGTGTAATAGATCTACACCACACAGTGAATTTATAGGAAACAAAGTGCTAATCCATTTACTTCTAACATTAGTAAAGTCCAAGGCCAGTACGGGATTTAGAAATTAAAACACTGGTAAAAAAAAAAAAAATATGCGCAGCGTAGACAAAAATCTAGAAGACACTCCCATGCCTCCTGTGGGAGAGAGCCAGAAGGCATCGCATCAGAAACAGTGACAGTGCTGAGTGTGCCAGGTGAAACACGGCAGTGCACTGGTAATGCCTTCAACGTGACAATCCCCACGAAACACACCACCCGCTCCCACCGCCGGCGGAGCTGAGACCAGTGAGAGCGGATGGGGTCTGCTGTAGGAACCTGCCAGGTAGTAAAATGGAATCCCGGATTCTTGGAAACGGGTCTGGTATCGTATTCGTTCTTGTTACAGAAAAAAAAAAAAAAAAAAAAAAAAAAAAATAAAGTTGTAACATATGGGAGTTCAAGCACCTTTCCAAAGGTTGAAGGGACAAGGGAATAAAACAACCAGGAGTGCATTCTGGATAAGGCCTCAGAGACCTTCACGCAGCTTCATAAATTAATTACACAGTAAACTTGACAGAACACTAAGAATCTTCATTATTGCTCAAAAATAAAATCCCAAAAGTTAAAAGCATGAGTCCTTTCAAAAAATAACGAGGAACCATTCTCTTACAAAGCAGCCCAACATCCAGCTCTATTAGTAGTTTATTTACTGAAGTAAATTAATGGCTACCATTAGGCATTTTCATCATTACATGCAACTATTTTTTCAGCACCACTAATATGCTGGTTAATCGGTTAGAAAGTCTACCTATTCCTGTTCAAAACAGCTTAAGATGGCACATAACATTACTTCTATTAAACACAGAAATGCTGTTTTGGCTTGAAGAGGACAAGCAGCCCAGGGCTACACCCAGTGACTGAGCTGTGCCTCAGGTAAGGCCTAGAAAACATTCTAATGGCTGAGGGAGACAAAAGCAAATGGAGACAAAAGCAAGTTTCAAGATGGTTCGACTTACTTCCAGGGGTTGCATACATCTCTAGGTTTGTTGATACAAGCTTTTCTCAAACCAGCCCATCTTGCTGCTACAAACGCAGATTGATCTAATGTCCCATCTTACCTTAAGGAGATTTGTCAAGTAGTTCTTCAGAAATTCTTTTAGCCGTTTATACAATTCCAAGCCAACAAACTGAGCACCTCCAGGTGTCTGGCCCTTTTTCGATTTAGAAGGAGGTACTCCAGCTCCCCGTGCTTGATTAGACTGGTGTACACTGGTACAGTAGTTATAAACGTGACTGACAGGAAAGTTAAGGAATATGCATGTGCCAGCACGACACATTAAAAATACAATGAAAAACAATATGTTAATTTCAATAAGCTATTTTTATGACTGTAAATGACTTAACCGTAATACATTACAAGATGCATTAGCCCACTTAAAAATCAAACCAAAGCTAAGAAAATATAAAGTGATTGTCAGGAGAATTATCTGCAGCAGAAATGTGTCAGACTGCCAAGTACACTGCAAATACTGCCGACAAAATTAAATTTACCTAATGCTCACTTAACAGGACCACCAAGAAAACAAAGCAGCAGAATTTGCTGATAAGCTTATTTTCAAGGTTTAAATGGAGTTTATTTGATGTATTATATTGGCCTTCTACAAATACATACGCTTTCATTTGAACAGAAAGAAATTTCAACACTAGCCTCGAGCAACATTCAGTAGTTGAAAACAGAGAGGATAATATTCTTGCATTCCTTCAAACACAATCCTTTATAAAAGATTTGGCCATTTAACACAGGCAGATGGGGGACAAACCTAGAAAGCAGTAATGGTGAGACACACATACTCAAACGCACACCATAAAATGAGATTCACCAGTTGTAGGCTACAAGCATAATCCAAACATTTAAGTATGTAGCAGCAATTCTTTTTCCTCTCATACTGATACAGCCTAGAAGACTTGCTGTATCTGTTAACTAAACATTGTTTTCTGATCTAGAACATTCAAATACTCAGTATTCTTCCAAAGTAACAAGTGGAAGTCACATTGCTCATAACACTCCACAAACAAGGAAAATAAATGAGAATGGTAGCACTCGAATTCAACTCGAGGAGGACTCAGATCTGACAACAAGAATTACCCTAATGACTCACCAGGCAAATGATTACCCAACAGGAACGAAGCTACTGAGCAGGAGCACTCACAGGTCTACCCAGAGTCCGAGGACAGGCTTCTGAGTCACAGTCCTTGTTAGAGAGCATCCTATTAAGCAATCCAGAAGGTCTAATTTCGTTTTAACTAATGGGCCAAGCTTTAGCCACTAGACAGGCTTCCTCCACAGGATGCCACGTATTAGGAAATTATTACATTGCTGAAATTTGCTTTTTATCTTTCCCTTCAGAAAGACCGGCACAATATAATGGAAGACATCAGCACAGTTAAATACCAAGGGAATTCTAAATTCCAAATATATGATGCATTATATGCAAATATATGGTGCATTATAGCAGAAAAATCTCTTAAAATAACCAGTTAACTCCCTTGCGATTACTTAAAAAAGAAAAAAAGCTTCACAGACAAATCATCCCCTTAAACTGGGTTCAAGAATCAGAGTATGCTGCGTGCCACCAGGAAAAGGCCCACGGTCTTTGTGTGAAACAGAGGAAAGCCTGCCCACAGTCTGTACTCATGTACTTGTTCAAAAAGTCATCACATCCTGTCCAAAAGGGTAACGCTCTTTGCCTAAGATTAACCCTTTTTGAAAACATCCATTTCTTACCTTACCTCATCCGGGTGCCAAAATAATTAGATTTCCCACAATATAAACCAATAACATAAAACCTTCACTTGTGCTTAGCAACTGAACTTTTATCAGCCTCTTATCTCTATCAGGCACTTATTTCCTGGACATTAATGATTTCTTCCAGCTCCTAGACATTTGTTTGTTCAACTTTCCTGGCACCGTTGCTACTTTTGCCACCTATGCTTCCATTTCAGAAGTCCCTGTTCAAGTGACACAGCGTAACAATTTTTCTCTTGGATACAAATCTTTCACAAACAGGAAAAGCAGGGCTTACCTCACAGTTTAACTTTAAAACAGTTAATAGAAGGTCCTCTGAATTGTGTATGGAAAAATCTCCGCATCACGATACAAAGAATTTAGGGCTGATTCATAAATACCCAAGCTGGCAGTTTTTCCCCTAACTCTCCTATTCCAAGTAGCTTTGGGCAAGCCTAAAAATACAAGGATTGTCCAGATGTCAGATAATTCTCGCAGGCTTTATGAATACTGCCTGATGAAAATATTCCTTCTGTTCTTCTCCAAGAATAATCACAAAAGCCTTCAGAAAAATGAAAGACCAAGTTTAGAAGACACAAGCGTTTTTCTAACCCCGTACGTTTTACAATTAAAACCAGGGCTCCTTGTAAAGTAAACATTGAGAGATACGGAGACCCGTCCACGCCTGACTAATCAACTCAGGGCTGGAGTAAAAATAAGCCAGTCGTGCCCATCTTTACTTGTTATTCTGTCTTGAGTCTTGCTAGTCCAAGCGTCCAAGATAGCACTTGTGAAAGGCCCTACTTTAGTTGTTGTATGCAAGTCGCACTGAAGTTAGTTCGCCTGTGCAGGAGGCAGTTAGCAAGTGTAAATAACTCTTTGACATATTATACATAAAAGAACCCTCCCTCACGCTTTGCTTACGATGTGCTCCCATCTGTTAAAGGCAGTGACTGACAGAAAGACTGACATACTGTCCTGGGTTGAGAGACACAGGACTAACTTTTCTTCTAATGCTGGGGAAAATTGCACTTTTAGAAGACTCTAGTG
>JAOXJK010000012.1:58709795-58725518 GCA_025774025.1 Xenus cinereus | reverse complement strand
TATATTTCAACCCTTGTGTTTCTTTGTGTTCCCCGATTCCCCTTTCTGGGTGGGGAGGGGTCATCGGGTGATAGAATCATTGTCTAAACGACAATAGACTGTTATGCGTTTTCTCAAACCATAACACATACTCAAACCAAAATCAGACTTGTACTGCTTACTACAAAGTACATGACACTTCACCTGAGAACCACAAGGGGAACACTATGAAAAGAATTCTTGGTTGCAGAAGGCAAACTAATCCCCCCAACTGCTTCGTATGCTAGAAGCCATGTACATATCCAAACAGATATTAGGAAACATTTCTGTGGGTGTTTGCCCAATTCCGCATAGCGATTCGCATACTACTACAAGCAGAGAAGTGAACCCAGTTCATTGGCTCCCCAGGCTTCTGGCTGCTCAACTTCAGATCTGGCCCAGCAAACAAGCAAAGCACCTGCAGGAGGAACAGCTCAAGATCAGTCTCTTAACTTCTACACCATCTTTACGGAGAAGGAGAAATTGCATTTACTAATCCAAATTCAAATATGAAGTAGAAGACTGCAAGGAAGTTTACAAATTGATTCAGCACTGTGCTGAATCAACATGAAAGATGTTTTTCAGAACTTTGTTCTTCTCTGAAACTCTTCAAAATGGGATGCAAGAAGCAGCCAAAGATAAACTAATTTCACCACCTTTGTGTTCAATAACATTTACACTGTTTTGGATAACCTTGACTCAGTTTCTAAAGCTTGGCAGTGCAAAGGAAGAAAAAAATTCCCACGTTGCCATGCTAAACTGAATTTACAGCCTTGTAGGAGATCATTTCCACTGAAGAAAAAAATAACCCTGACACACAACCCACCTGGAAGGCTTAACTTGCCACCTGCTTTTCCAGTAGCGTGGAAGTTTTATGCAGGCAACCAGTGATTTGGACTGGGGAGGTGACTGCCCCTACAACTAACCATTATCTCCATTCCCAGATCCTTTGTGGAGCAGATCGGAACTTCTGTGTCCGCACAGGGGAAGTGAAACAGGCTCTTTCAGTAGCACTGCATATACATTTTTTAGCAACTACGCCATCAAAACACAAACTTAAGCCTGCCACAGTCACCAATCTACCCTCCACCCCAGAAAAGTACCAAAATACTCTGTGCAGCAGGGTTGGTTTTTTGTCCAGAAGCAACTGCAAACAGAAATTACGCGAGACAAGTATCAGTTTTGTAATTCAATACACAACAGGAAAACACTCCGATTGTACACTGATGGGCACAAATTACTCAGTTTCACATGGCTATGAAAAATTAACGTAACCGGAATAAGTCTGCTTGAGGAATAGATATATAAAACTAAAAGGAACTGAAAGGGAAGCAGAATTAATACAATGTAGCACAAAAGTACCCGGCACAGAGAAAAGGCGACAAAGCTTTTGAAAAGGAGGAATCACGCAACAACAACAAGAAAAAGCTGAACAACTCTCTAACCAGAATTTCCCTCTCATTACTTCTACTGTCTTTGTTATAAAGATCAGTTTTAGGCATAAATTTGCTGTTTCACAGATCGTAAGCAGTAATTAACTGTGTGCCAAATGCTCTGACAACTCAACAGCTAGCCTACAGGAACAAGTTGAGGTTAGTTCCACTTTTGTAAAAAGTTTGTGTTTTTCTAGCTTACACTCAAGGCGTGCAAGAACAACAGAGAGAAATTTGCTGAAAACGCCAATGGGATAATTGCTAGGAAAGAACATGCAAGTTTTGTATTCTTGTAGAACCACTTCTAATACAAACGATACGGCTTGCTGTATTTACTAAGAGAACAGCTTCACGTATTTTCTTCAAAACGATTAAAGACATTTCTGCTCCCGTGTGCCCAGAAGATCAGACTGTGCGACGCTCACAGAGCCACCTCGTGCAGAAGCAAAGCTGCTCCGAGCAGTGGCCGTGCCCACGCGACCCGAACATTTCATAAGCCAGACGGATAAAAGAATTTTGCATAAGTTTTTGAAACGATGAGGCGGCCAAAAACCTTTCAGAGCAGGTACTTCAAAAGCCCCCTTTAGCTTCGTGGGGAGCAGTAGTAAAACAAAAACCCCCAGGAATCTTCATTCTTTTCAGGGAGGTACCAGTAAGAACCTATTTTAAGCGCGTTCAGTTCATCATCCAGTAAGGAAGGGTTACCCCTCCAAAGCAGTTCAAAGAAAACAAACAAAGACCCTGCCCACACACATTTTCCAGTTGTGTTTCAATACATTTTATCCTAAAAATCGATTACATATTTAAATCTTTAGATTAGATAAGTGGGGATGGCTTAACAGTGCGATTGTGAGGCAGGGGAGGACTGTGAGAGGGACTGAAGGAGATATTACAGCATCAGGCACGCAGCTGCTAGGAAAATCCAGGCATAACTGAGCTCAGACATGTTTCTACAAGTCTGAGACCGGAGAAACTTCCAGCAAAAGCCATCTGAAGACTAATAGATAACTTCTTGTTTTCCTCTTCATGGCATAAACTCAAAAGAATCACAGAGAAGCACTGAGTTACAAGGAAAGCACATATTTTCAAGGCCAAATGCGTATATAAAGCATACAGTCTTTATGCCAGAAGTGCAAGAGCCACCATAACTGAGGTCGCTTTTAAGTTTAAAGTTCTTTGCATTGACAGAAGTTGCTTTTGTACAGAATATTCTTGGCTACTATGAAAAGCAAGCAGAACATCGAGTGATCATTGTGAAGAACATGAAAAAAGGAAGCGATCACACTAATATAAACATATTCTGCACTTCTTTCAAACGGAAGCGATTTTTATAAATACACACAAACCCACACAACTTTACCTACTTTTCCACATAAGGAAAAGTCTATTATGTACCCTTTGAACACGCAAACCAATACGCACAAGCACTAACTGGCACATGAGAAATGCTATGAGATACCGTATTGAATACAAGCAGGACTAATACAGGGCAGAGGCTGGTGTGTCCAGAGTGACCTTAAACAATTTGACATAAAAGGGAAAGGATGGCTTCCAACGAGAGAATCTCAAAAGAAAGAGCAACCGTTTGAGGTTCAAAAAGTACCTGCCTTAACACCCCAGTATCTTTTCTGTACAGAAAAAGCATAATGATCTGTTCAGGAAAAAAAACAACATACCACGCTGCCTGGTAACAACAGATTCACGTGATCAGAAAATAAAAAGATTCTCACAGTTTTAATTTACATCTGCTGATGCGAAATCCTATTAAAATACAGGAATTCCAGCAAAAGCCACTAGGACAAGGATTGCAATAGAAGCAACTACAAAAGACCTCAGCAAATGGAGGCCGAGAGAGGGTTTCAGTGTTTTGCTTGGGTGCTGAATCTATCCACAGGTTTTAAAAAAAAAAAACAAACAAAAAAGAGTTAAATACATTTATACATTCTGCTTTATAAACAGACATTATCCTAAGACATCTGGTATTTTTAAAATGTAAGCACGCTATGCTTAATTATTTCATGTTTAACATAATCTTTTTCTTTACCACTTGCTAATATCTGAGAAAAAAATCCCATCCTATAAAGCAGATTACAGAAACCTCTTGTGATCTACAGTTATTTACATTTGGTACAATGGATAATCAGTAACTACTATCTTAAAATAAGTTAATAAAATTGAATCACAATGAGCAAATTCAGAAACAAGGAAAAGATTTTTCATAAAATAATGAAATGCGACAAACAACCTAACCTTTACCTAATCTTACTTTAAAATACTTAAAGCAATTACTTTTGAAAAGAATTACTGTGACTAGTAACAGAACAATAATATCAGAAACACATCTGTAAAATTCAATATGCAGGTGTAAGGCTTAAGCAAATTGTAGTCATAGTAAATTCAGCCATTTTACTTCAAAGTTTCACATAAGAGCTATATGATAATTATGCCAAACACAACTACTCAAATGTATTCTAAGAACTGTTGAAATCAACAGCATGATTTTGACGTACACAGCATCAGAAAGACTTTGAAAGTCAATTTGGACATTGCAGATGCACTTTTCAATAAAACAACCACACCTGCCACAGCACTGTATACTCTTCTTATCAATTAAGAGGTTCTAATATATCTTCATGTAAATAAAAACCTTATTTGTTATAAATTAATAGTACTTGGAATCTTTAAGCAGTCTTATTTTTCCCCAATTGAATTTTCATTAAAATATTAAAACTGGACACAAAGGTTCCTCTGTTCCACAAATTAACTACACTGGTCTAAAATATCCCTTTAAAATGCTTCTCAGATTATGTTTGGTAAATCAAGACAGTGAAAACATGAGTTTATGTCAAAAGAAAGTAATTTTGACATTTCAAATAAAAACCACACACATATGAAATAAGCCACCACTAAGCTTTCCATTCACCAATTATATCTAGAAACTGGGAAGTTGATGTCTGCTTGGAGGAAGAAAATATGGAAAAAAACATGGGAAATAGCTTTCAGAAAGCTATTCAGCTATAAAAAAAAATATGCTAGTTTAATACAGGGCAGAAAATTTTTCTGATAGTCTAGTATCTGGTCTGAGAATTTGCTTAAGATACATAAAACAAGAAAAACAACAAAATCCTTTCATTCTCTCCACCAAGTTTAAATCCAAATGTATGTAAATCCCAATTCAGCCTCTCAGACCATGAAGTCCGAGGAAAATAAATTGCAGACTCACTGTATGATTAGTTTGGAAAACAGGCATCACCTTCTGCCAAAAAAAAGGAAAACTAGCACAAATGGAGTTTAAGAAGAGGTGGCCATAAAGAGAAGTGACTTGTAGCAATACAAATATGAGTAAGTTGAGTTATAATAATTTTAGTAAACAAAGTAATAGGTCTTCCACCAACAATTCCAAACAGAAGCTTACAACTTGCTACACGCAAGCACAGCTCTCTCTCAGACAGATTAACTGTTAAGATCAACTTACTATTTTGCTTTTCTGGATGAAGTCAATGCTTGGTGTGTAACGCTATGCTAGCTGGCCATACAGCCTGCCAGAAGATGCTCGGTACTAACGCAGGAGCTACCAGGCTCTTCGGTACTAGAAATTAATTAATAGCTGGGTAAGGGACAGAAAAACATCCAGATAAAGGATTTTATTTTCAAGAATCTCACACGTGGGAAAAAAAAAACAACAAACAACATTGGAAAAACACCAACAAACAACACTGGAAAAACCAAAGCAACAGATGTACAACAAAAAAACCCCAGTCTCACCTTCAACAGGAAGCAACAGTCTAAAGGAATTCTGTTTCTATAGGGAAATGTAACTTCTCAATAGGAACACAAAGAACATACCTCAGAAAGTAATTACCTTAGTACATTGATCTCCATAACCATGTAAGGAGTGGTAAATAAAAATATTACAGCTTCCATGATGGACTGGTCTTCTGGTTAGGTGCTTTGGGATAGCTGGGACAGCAAAATGAATCACAAAAGTATATGGAGTGCTGAAACACACTTGGTAATCATCCCATCTGACAAAGAATACACCCTGCAACCAGGAGCACAAATGAATCTAAACTAGCAAAAGTAGGGATGAGGACCTTGATAACCACCATGCAGAAACAAGATTTCTTGGTTCACCTCTTCGGTATTCTGACCTAGGAAACCCCTGGAATAATCAACCTCTTTCTTCTCCTACTGGAATAAAGGAAAAAAACCCAACACCTTATGCACAAGCTCTGGCCTCTACTCAGAGACTGGTTCTAGCATCTCACAAAAAGAGACGCTGAACTGCATAACTCTCCCAATTCTTCCCCAGATTCACCTGAACAAGGCACAACAAAAACTTCCACATTTCTGATCAATTTTGACTGAAAATTCAATACCAGATACAGGACTCCACGCAGGTATGCTTGGATGCATGGTTCTCTGCCTCTTACAAACTAGAGGGATGAAATGGAATCCACTTCAGGATTCCTGACAAACAAAAAAAAAAAAGGAAGAAAAAAAAAAAAGGACAAAAGGAGACGAGGACATGGCGCAACTGTCCACTGCACAAGGTTTCCAAACTGCTGTCACATCCAGCATCCTTCTAAGTAGGGCTGATGTTCAGACCAATTACAGCTGCAGCTGAAACTCATCTTCATCCTTTCTGCTTTCCAAAACCAAGCTGTCTGACAGGCAGAGCTTGCCAAAACAAAAGTCCATCAATCTATTTGACTTGCTGCACGCAAGGACTGAGCACGTGTGTTACAGATACCGCATCTGAAAGGGGAGTAATCTTTTAAGCACAACTTTTGAACATGTGCACTTGGTATAGAATGCAAAGTGCTTTGTTATCTTCATAGTAGATTTAAAAAGTCTTAACCGCTGTCAAGTATTCTGAGTTATCAGGCTATTAAATTAATCCGCAACTGAAAGCCAACCACCAAAATAATCCACTAGATTAACTCACTTATAAAAGTAACAAACAAGAATATTTGAGAACATCAGGAAAGGAAAAAAAGCAAGTGTTTTAACATTACCACTATAATAAGTACTTAGTCTTCAGCTGCCCTGCTCGATAGACCTCACAAACAGGAGTAGAGGCACTTAGAAGAAACATCTCTCTCAGAGGTTCTACTACACATCAGACTCCCATCAGACATTCAACTTTTGCAGACTTGGTTCATTCAGTCAAGAACAATGCTGAACCTAGAGCTGCAAGAAAGCAGTCATTTTAAGTCTTAAGAAATGTTCTGACCCTAAAACAAATGCTATTTAATCTTCCCATCACTATTAAAGTAGTACCCTAGAAACACCCAGCAGCCTGCGCAGGGTTTTTCCCACCCACCCAAGGAACAAGGATTCTGTGGGCACAGATAAAAATCAAACATTGACTCTGAGATTACATGTCAGAAAACAAAACTTCTCTATCTCCTTCGGAAGTTGAGAGAATTACAGAATTAATGACTTTATACACTTCAAACTCCTCTTTCTTTTATAAAAGCTCTGTCCTTTCAAAATAACCTCAGACTAAAATTTCACATGCAATTCCAAATCATTGCCAACAACAGCTTTGGAAGTTAATTTACGTATCAAAACAATAACATTTATTAAAAAAAAACAACTTAAAATTGATAAAGAAAATAGTAGAACTACTTAAAGAAAGACAGGAAACATATTCAGTCATCATTTCTCTTCTGGTATGCCCCCACACTTTGCTGTACCACCACCTTCCTAAGAAGCGCTTCCTCTACTGAGCAGTATACAGTTATGAGAGTGAACACAAAACAACAGATGCAAAACAGAGGCGGTTCCTCACCAAATCCATTTACAGGTAGAACATAAAGGAAGGATTTCTCACTTTCCAAACAAAGTGCTGAAGTCAAACACTGAATCTGTAATACAGCAAGAGGCACATCCCTCCTTCAAATAAGCTATAAAAGATCCTTACGCACTGACAGAAACAAGTTTCCTACGCTTTTCCAAATAGTACTTTAGCACACACACACAAGGGATGAACACAACTCCCTTTTAACATCTTACAACAACTCCCAGAATGGGGAGATGCTGGAAAATTTCAATAGCTCTCTGACACAAGCTAGGAATTCAAGAGAAATCCACTGAGCGCAGTCTCACTCCAGCCGGAAAATTATAAAACCAACTCAAGAGTAAAGTACTGCTCTGAGGATGACAGGAGAAAAAACTTCCAGGTAAGCAGACATTATTACCAATAAAACCTGCAGCTTAATGCCAGAGACTAACATATAAAGGAAAAAGAATTTCTGTTTTCTTTTGGTGTGTTGTGGACTCAAAATTACATCTATTAATAAAATCACTTCTCCTCTGTCAAAGATAATAGTAATCAAACCTGAAATTCAGAGGTAGCCATAATTATGGATACAGTTTTCCAGACAACAGCATGCTCCTGCTTATTTGCCATTAAGATTAAACAGAAAAGGCTAATCTTCAAAATAAAATTAATTCTTAAGAGCTATTAAGTCAAACAGTTATGAAACAATTTTGAATTTAGAGAAGTAAAAAGCTACCTCTAATCTACTAACAGTGAGAGTACTAACTGGCTTAGGCATTAGGATACGTGTAGAGTTCCATGTATCTAGATTTTGCCATACTTTGTCTGGTGTAAACCTGTTGAATTCCAGCTCTTAGGTCATCCCATATCTGGTCAAGACCGATCTGTTTAAGTCCATGTGGGTTCTGACTCCTATTCGATGACATTTTGTATTTCCTGTAAAGTCTTCCAGTGCAGCAGCCTGAGATTTGGTTATTCCTCCATCAGAATCACAAGTCAAGTAACATTCTAAACTCAGTTGCAGCAACTCAGCAAGATAGTCTTTACATATAGAGAGCGATGTTTCCCAGGAAGACAATCTGCAAAAAGAGAAGAAAATATACACGTTATATGACAGTCCAATTTCGTTCACACTAGAGGAAAAAGATACAAAATTAATGATTCCATTGAAACATTTTCATTTATACGGATGAGAAATCCGTGATGAAATCTCCAGTATCAGAACCAAGGAAAATAATTCCACGATTCAGCAATCCGCTACAAAACGTGACTGTTAGCGCACGGATCTGCCCGAAGCCTGTAGGTACCAAGGCAGGGAGGTTGGACTAGATGATCTTTAAAGGTGCTTTCCAGCCCAGACCATTCTGTGATTCTGTACCCTACACCCCATTCACCGAAATATTCAAAATGCTGTGAAACATGACTGCTTTTTGCCATCCTTCTATAGACAAGAATAAAGCTTTACAGTAAATCTGTCCGGTACAGCCTGCCAGCAAACGCTCACAAGAACTTTCCAGGATTTCAAGGATACTATAGGCCAAGATCTGATAAATCCTATTATTTGTTTTTGATCTTCAAGCAGCAGAAAATAAAGATATTCCTTCGGGATCTACAGCATGTCATAGTTGCTTTGTAACAGCCGCTTCTAGGCTGTTGCATGTTCTACTCCAGGTTTCACACTGTTTTAAAGATTAAGTATTCTGTTATACCCTCTCTGATCCCCACCCAGTTATTTATAGGACGTCTCTTCTGCCTTTTCCCCTTGATCCTAAAAAGACAACCTAAGATTGAGACATTTCTTCAGGTTTTTTTAATCAATGACTGTCTTACTGCAGTAACACCTAAGTTACCACTCCTCATAGTCCTTTACTATCTATCCCCCCTAAGCATTTAAATCTCAAGCTCTAAGTAAAAAAACACAGAGAATTATTTTCATTATGTCAATCTGAGCAACAAGTACCGCCTCATTTCAATCAGACATAAACTGCTTCTGGAGCTAATTTTTCTTTTTGCATGAGCAACAATTACTTAGAAGATTAGATGGAAAAACAAGAATTCAATCAACATATATCTTATAAAACATACACTAAAAATTCAACCCTGCCATTCTGTTTCTATAATTACAGCAAACTGGTTACTAAAGACACATGGGAATAATGCATCATCATGGTGAAGTGTAAGACAGACCATACCTTATTTGTATTTAACTTCTTTAATTCCTAGAAACGGAACCTGCTGCAGTACTAACAATGACGGATTTTCACGACTGAGCAATGAAAGCCAGAAAGAACAAAGGTCCACAAGTAGCCATTTGCCTCGACTGCGGAGAAACACTCCGTGCACGCTACACACCCACAATCTTGGACTATGATCTTGAGGCAGCATTGCAGTAAAAAGCAAGACAATTAATTCAGTGTCTACAATCCAGGAGAGAAGCAGCTTTCTGGTTCCTTAAATCAGGTACTATTGGAACTCTCTACAGACGCAAGAGAAGACATGGTTACAAATTGCTTACTAGGAAAGGGGAAAAGTAACCCCCATCTTCAAAAAGGGAAAAAAGGAAGACCCAGGGAAGTACAGGCCAGTCAGTCTCACCTCTGTGCCCAGCAAGATCATGGAGCAGATCCTCCTGAAATCTTTGCTAAGGCACATGGAAAATAAGGAGGTGATTGGAGACAGCCACCATGGCTTCACCAAGGGCAAATCATGCCTGACAAAGTTGGTGGCCTTTTATGATACTGCCACACGCTTGGTGGACAAGGGCAGAGCAACAGACATCATCTACCTGGACTTGTGCCAAGCATTCAACACTGTCCCACATGACATCCTGGTCTCTAAATTGGAAAGTCATGGATTCGATGGATGGACCACTCAGTGGGTAAGGAACTGGCTGGATGGCCGCACCCAAAGGGTTGTGGTCAATGGCTCAATGTCCAGGTGGCGGCCAGTAACGAGTGGTGTTCCTCAGGGGTCAGTACTGGGACCAGTGCTGTTTAACATCTTTGTCGGTGACATGGACAGTGGGATAGAGTGCACCATCAGCAAGTTTGCTGACGACACCAAGCTCGGTGGCGCAGTCGACACGCTGGAGGGAAGGGATGCCATCCAAAGGGGACTGGACAGGCTGGAGAGATGGGCTCGTGCAAATCGCATGAAGTTCAACCAAGCCAAGTGCAGGGTCCTGCACCTGGGATGTGGCAATCCCAGGCACAAATACAGGTTGGGTGGAGAATGGCTGGAGAGCAGCCCTGAGGAGAAGGGCTTGGGGTGTTTGTGGATGAGAAGCTCAACATGAGCTGGCAATGCATGCTCACAGCCCAGAAAGCCAACCCCATCCTGGGCTGCATCAAAAGAAGTGTGGCCAGCACGTCGAGGGAGGTGATTCTGCCCCTCTGCTCTGCTCTGGTGAGACCCCTGAGCTGAAACCCAGTTTCTCAACATGATTCCTCTGGATCTGCTGAAGGCAGACAGGTTTCCTCATCCCATCTTTTTTTTTTGTGTGTGTGTGTGTGTTCAGTGCAGAGTGGCTTGTGTCTTCCTGCACTGTAGGCCTTAAGAAATGAATGTGTAAATGTTTTATCTCTCACAGCAGCCCAAGGTCATCTTTCTGGAACAGCAAACAGGCAGAGGATCCAAAGAAGATCAGTCTGTCACGTGAGTAAGGTTAGCATCTGCACTTACAAACGACAAAGGCTATTAATCCTCATGCTGTAATCCCCAAGCTGTTTGCCAGCTGGCAGCAGGAAGATGTTCCCACTCAACCCACACAGCTATTCATGTTTTTTCACCTTTATGAAGCAGATATAGGTCAATACTTTAGCTTGGATAAAGAACTTTGTAGATACCATTCATCTCTTCTAGCCTTACAGCCTCTTCTCTGCAGAAACCATCTGTACAAAGGAGGGTGCAAGCAGAGAGCTGTGGGCTGGGCTCTCCCTCTGCTGCTCCCCCAAAATAGAAGGCTGAAGGTGAGATTATTTTTTTTTTCCCCCCTTCTGCTCCCGAGTTTCTCATGAGAGGATAAATTTTGAGATCTTCCTGCAGAGCTGAACAGCCTGAGCAAAGCTCTGGCACTAGACAGGTCTTCACACGCAGAGCAGGGAAAACCCAATGCTTGCATAAGGCAGCAACAAGTCCAGTGTTGAGATGTTTTCAACCCTGCTTTAGGAACCTGCGTGGGATTTGGGTGTTGCCTGTCACAAGGACCCAAAACCTGAATCCTGTGAAGCACCACTGATGAAAGAAGTCTGTGCTGCTTGACAGCGATGTGGGTGGGCTGGGGTGGTCCCCCTGGTCTGAAGCTCCATTCAGACCTGTTAGTTGCTCATCTCTCTAGAAAACTGGAAAGCAGATTGTTGGGTTTTACTTAACAAAAGTGATTTATCAGATATTGCAGCTCCCGAGGCAGCTGCAGGCATGAGGAATTGAGGGCATCACCTCCTGGCTCTTGAGTTTCCTCCTGGCTGTAATGGGTGACCATCAAATAGATACCAAATACCCTGGAGGTGTCTGTTCCCTGTAACGTCATACCCAGTGTGGGCTGATCTCATTGGGTAATGAGCGACGAAAAGCTGATCTTGGCCATGGGTGAAGAACAAGAAGGATTCAGGATTCAGATAAAAGCTGAATTCTTTCCCGAGTCCCACAACCATTAATTATCCTTGACCTCCAGGGAAGGCATTTTATGGTGCCAAATACTTCCCTTTCCCTTAATTTATGAGACTTAGGAGAACATTGCAAATTTCTCTCCTCATGAGCAGCTGGGAAAAATCATATAATTTTGCCAGCTTTCCTTATCCCTGGTGTGTCTTGTTAACACCTTCCAGGTGCTTTTCCTTCATGCTGTCTCTATCTTCGCATCTCCCACCTTCTCATTAATATCCGTAGGGATCTGCTCCAAGTCAGGTCTGTTCCTGGTAGCAATATTTTATGTTCATGGTGCTCAGCATAAAACCTGTCCTCCAATCTCTTGCTGTCACTATGTGGCACCTCCGTCACGAGTTTTCCAATTAAACCAGAATCACATCTCTCCTGTAGCTGTCTGCTGGCACTGCTGTGGTGTTTTTCTTGCTGGGCTGTGTTCTCAGCCGTAACTTCATTGACTTTTTTTCCAGCAGAGAGTTTTGTGTGTCAAGAAGAGTAAATGAAGTCATCATTTGGTAGATTTAGCGTTTAAATACCATGTGGCATTTATATTTGTAGATATATAAATGTTTTTTTGTGGTAGAGTGCCCCAGGGCATTTGCATGAAGCACATCTCAATGTATCCTTGACTGTTGATTTAAATATACTGTATATAATAAGTTATTTTTAGTATGCATTGCCTTCTTTCTATATTGGAATGAAATTTCTGGCAGGTGCAGTTCTTTTTTTGTCTCACTGCTGTGCTCCCAGCTGGACACTGGAGATGCGGTGCTGAGGTGTGTGTGCATCCCCTCTTTCCTCCATGTGTCCTATGACGTGGTGGTCCTCCCCTTCCATCGCTGCTGGGGGGCATTGCTGGAGGACAGCATTGTAATTCCGCTTATTGTGTCTCCCTCCTGGTATGTAGTAGAATAATCTGCCTTTAAGGTGTTTTTTTTTTTCTATCATTGCTGTCATGTCCTCAGCACAGACCATGGGCAGGTCGTGAGCCAGTTGGTATTCTGAGTCATTCAGCCCTGGGGCTGAGAGTGCATCAAGAGTAGTAGAGATCTCGGCTCTCCTTTCCTGGCCTGAGATGTACAAGCACAAAATTTATCTATAAATCCATCACTTTAAATAATAACAATGCAGACAAATTAATAAAAATGCCAGGTCCCTGACTTCTGTCGATGCAAAAGTCAGTCTTCTAGAGCTTGAATTTGAATTATTTTTATGATAAATACATCTATAAAAGGAGAATTGTTCATACTGTGAAGGTTATAAGAAACAAATTGATATACCCTTTTCTCTTTTGTAAAGTTCAAAGATTTGCACGGAAAATTGTACCTTCAGTCTACTTAATAAATGGCCGGTATTGACTGGTGAGGCCACTGGAATGGTATGAACGTCATTTCACTTGCTCTGTGTGTGCCTGAAAGAGAGATCTGAAGTGCAAAACTGTGATAAAAAAGATGAAAAATACGATGAAAAGATGGTTGGATATTCAACAGGAAGAGTGGTACGGGTTTATTCTTAGCTTTTCATGTACTTGACAATGAAACATTTTTATTCTACTTAAGTGCTAACGTGCATGATCATACAATATATTGCCTCTTGCTAATTATATGCTGCGTTAAGAATACTAATGTCTGGATGATATCTGACTGGAAAAAAAAAAAAAAAGAAGCATTAAACCCAGCTTCTGCAGAATTCTGGGCTGAAATTATCCACACGCACATGCAACCATCCACACCTTAGAAACAGTCTTATTTTGTTATGGTGAACGCTGTTGTTACAGGTTTTTATCATTAAAATAGAAGCAGATGGCTCATGTAGACATGCAAAACCGGCGTATCTTCCTTTTTGTTCATCTTGTGGCAGAACAGAGTGAATATGCATCCAGGAGAGGTGGACGTGTTTTGTTCGGAACAAAGATGCAGGTGTCCGGTGCATAATGCATAACTGGGAGGACTGGGAAATATCCCCCATCTTGGTCCCTCTGTCCCATCCGCACAAACAGAGGGGCTGTGTGGCAGCAGATGTGGGGGACTTTGGGGGCTTGAAGAGGTTCCCATGTCCTGCCGTGTCTCTGCCTCCTCCCTCAGTATATTCCACCTTTCGGTCAGCTCTATGTGGGGAAGGAAAAGTATTGGCTACGTGTTTGGTGCCTGGTGTTCCCCCCATCTCTCACCACCCCCTGGCAGGAGCTGGGGAGCTGCCCCTTGCACCCAACTCTCTGGTGGTCCCTCAGCTATCATTTCTCCTATATACACGCATGGAGGTGTAGGTACCTGCACCAGGGCACGTGGGGGCCAATGTCCACTATGTCACTCCCCGTGTGTAGATACCAGCTTTGTTGACATGTGTGTGGGGCACAGGGATGCCCCTGTAGCAGTTGGGGTGGCCACGGGGCGGATGTGTCTTGTTTTGGTGATAGAGGTGGGAGCTCAAGCCTTGGGCTGGAGAGCTGAAGTTGGGCTGACAGGAGGCCAGGCACACCACCACCGCAGTGAGGGGTATGTCTTTGTCTGGTGGCCATTTATGCTTGCCCATACCTTTGGTAGTGATGCGTGTGTGGTGTGTTCCTGCCTGGTTGCAGTTGTAACCCATGCCTGGGTTAAGACGGAGGAAGACAGAAGCTAAAAAAAATTTCCTAATTGGTGATTTTGAACTGGGGTTAGTTTGTTCCTCTCAGAATAGCAGTGCCATCTTTGAGGGAGACGTGAGAAACCACGATTTCTGAATCCCTGCTGGCATCTGCAAGGCTGGCTTTCCAGGACCAGCCCAGAAATAGAGTTTCTTTTTCTGGCCACAGTTGGTGGCTTCTCTGGGAGCCTCAGCAATGGGGGCAGGTACCAAGCCTGGGTACGTGGAAAACCCAGCCCAGAGCTCCTCATCTGAGAGATGGCGGGGAACTGGTGTGCACTGGGAGTTGAGGAAAAACCCTATTTGGTGTAAATCAGTGATATGTGTTTTGCTAAGGACTGATCTCAAAGGTCCCTTCCAACCATGAATATTCTGTGATTCTGTGACATGGCTGGGATGGCCAGGCTCAAGCTGAGAGGGAAAGGGGTGGGAAAGTGCTGGTTTTAAGTTTTACCTTTTTGGAGACCTGGGCATCAGGGAAGACTGCAGAGGGGAGGCTGGGGGTTTACCCCGGGTTTCAGTCAGCCCCCCCGGCAACTCCTCTGGGCACAGAGGGGCATCTGCAGAACCAGACACTGCCTGTGAGTTGCTGTGGGCTTTGGGAGCTCCGGTGGGCACTGCTGTCAAGGTGGTGACAGGGCCCGAGTTGGTACCCGGGTAGTGCTTTCACGGAATCATGGATTTGACAGAGTTGGAAGGGACCTGTAGAGATCATCTATTCCAACTCCCCTTACAAGAAGAAAGGCTCAAAGAGCTGGGGCTTTTTAGCCTGGAGAAGGCTGAGGGGAGACCTTATCTACGTTTACAAGTACCTAAAGGGTGGGTTGAAGGATGATGGAGCTGGACTCTTTTCAGTGGTTTCTAGTGATAGGACAAGGGGCAATGGGCATAAGCTGGAACATGGGAAGTTCCACTCAAATATGAGGAATAACCTCTTTATGGTGAGGGTGACAGAGCCCTGGAGCAGGCTGATTATTCGTAACACCTTTTCTCCTTATGCATTTTTCTGAAAAACACTTAAAATTCACCCCGCCCACCTCCCAGCCTCAATTCCCCTGCAAATTCCACCCTATTTCACCCTAAACCCAGCTCCAAGGGGTACTGGCCATTACTCTAGAGGACTTGGGGACACCACACTTAGAATCATAGAATCATCTAGGTTGGAAGGGACCTTCAAGATCATCTAGTCCAACCATCAACCCAACTCTGACAAAA
>JAOXJK010000012.1:58644651-58658905 GCA_025774025.1 Xenus cinereus | reverse complement strand
AGGCACTGGAACAGGTTGCCCAGGGAAGTTGTGGATGCCCCATCCCTGGAAGTGTTCAAGACCAGGCTGGATGGGGCCTTGAGCAACCTGCTCTAGTGAGAGGTGTCCCTGCCCAGGGCAGGGGGGTTGGAACTCGGTGCTCTTTAAGGTCCCTTCCAACTCTAACCATTCTATGATTCTATGATATCACAGCAATTGGCTGTCTTGAAATGACTGGAGTTGTGAGGAGATCCCACTTGGTCTGCACAAGCACCTGGCGAGTAGGGAAGAAAGAGATGACTAAAGAAACAAAACCACCTCTGGCCCAGAAAGTCTTTAAGCTGCACCCAGTTGGCAGCTGAGAGGCTCTTCTCAGGAAGAGTGACAAGTATCCTGCGCTGTGGACTTAAACTCATCATTGTCATCCCTGGGCATTTGCTGTTGGGCACCACAAAAAGGCTGGTCTGACCCACCCTGGGCTGCACCACTCAGGGGCCGAAGGCAGCTCCTGAGATTCAATTAATAAACCAGAGGGCTGTCCCCTCAAATCATCAGGCAGACCTTTTTTTCTGTTGCTGGGTTGCAGGGAAGGGCTCACAAAGTGGCGCAGGGGAGGAAGAGTTGCCTGCAGTAAGGAGCCAGCAGAGGTCTTTCACGAGGAAACCCCAAATCCTTGGAGGAAGAGGCAGCAGGCCATTGCATCGGTGCCAGCACCCAGCACTTCATGCGTAGAGGAACATGGTTTTCTGTCCCACTGGCAGCACTGGCGTGTCACCGGTACCCACGGGGCCAGTGGGGCTGTGTGCAGAGGGAGAGCTGGCAGGAGGAGCGGGATTCCTGGACCACCATGCACCACAAAGCTCCCGCAGGTCTGCCTGAGGGCCAGACAGGAGGACGCCTGCAGGAGGAGCAGCCGCTAGGACGCCTGTTCCCCGAATGAGCAGTCTCACGAGCAACACCAGCCATTATTCAAAGGCATGTGGTGTCCCTTGGGCAGGGACGCACACACTCTGTCCGAACAGGACTGGCGTCTGTGGGGAAAGAGCCACGCGACTGCAGCCAGTGGCACACCAGCTCCTGCTCTGGAAGGGTCTAAAAGCTTCCTGAGATCTTTCCCCCATTAAATAAACACCAGTTGGATGTGCGGGGGCAACATTAGTCTGAATTCTTACTGTTATATAATTTTATCAAATCCTCCTTTAAAAATCTTCAGCCCGTCAGTGGCGCTACCAGCCACTTCTGTTTCCAAACAAAATTGGCTCCAAATTATTCAGAAAAACAGATTCACCCATTCCCTCCCTGGAGCCATTGGGCACAGAAATCTGAAGAGCACTTTGCACATCATCTCAGGCTTTCATATACCCAGCCTGCAGAGCTTTTTTTTTGTTAAGTGAAGATTTCAAATATTCAAAAGCATTTGTACGCACACACACACACAAAAAAACCACCCAACCAGTCCTCATCTGGCAAGGCTCTTTTAATGTTGTACTTTTACCAAACCACAGTACATACTTCAAATAAGGCCTAACAGATTATACTCTTTATAAATTTACAAACAGTTTATTCTCCTTAAAGAGATTGTATTACTTTTATCAGTCTTGTGTATTTCAATGAATTATATGTTTATTCAAGCATAACATAGCAAATGTAGCCATAAATCTGTAGACTAAATGTCTGTAACAGAGGAATATCATATACACTATACTTTCGGATTAGGATTTTTTTTTTTAATATACACATTTTTGTTTAAATAGGGTAACCGTCACATCCTGGTTATGCTTCCCATGGGAAAATTGTGCTCAAGAAAGAAACCTGTGGACTGGAATAACTGCAAACAGACAAGGTCTTGGTTCACCTGCCAGGAAACTGGGCCAGCTTTGTAGGCACATAACCCTGGGATTGGCTTTCAACCTGACTTGGAAGGACGAGGTGAGAGGCTGGCTTTGCTTTCCTGGTAGCTCCTGGCCCTAGTCCTTTCCTGGCTATGGACCACTCCACAGCAGCAGGAATGAGACCGATAGGAAAGCACAACTGCATTTCTGCCTCTAACCAAGAGCCCAGGTTATTGAGAGCTGGCTGGCTGGTAGAGATGCATTACTCAGACGTGGCGTACGGACAGAATATTTAAAGAAAAAGGAGTAAAAGAAAAGAGGAAGTAAAACGACCTACCTCAGCAGCAATTTTGACAGTCTTTTGCTACTGCGACGTTTATGAATCTACTTCTGAATCCTCATTTGTGCTCTAGTCTCCGCTGACCCCTTTTCCTGCTCACGAGGCTATACCCATAGCCCAGCTGTTGCTGGCTTGCTATCTTGCTGAGCAAAGCCAGAGATACAGGAGCACCTCACTAAACCATGAAAGCCCCAATAGCTTGCTAAAGAAGCTGTGTTTTGAGGCTCTCCCACTGATCAACACCGTGGGCTGTGCAAGGCAGGTGTTTCTGAAGTGTTACATGGCACCAGTCTCAAAGACTGAGAAAAAAGTTCCTGCATGAGCCCAATGTGTCCCTGACAGAGAACCAATGAGGAAATAAAAAAAAATTAAAAAAAATGCTAAGACACCAAGACAAAACCCAAATCCAAACCATGCAAATTATAGCTGAATAATAAAAATCAAAATCCAAGCCCGCACCCCCAGTCCCCCTTGCAACAGAGGCAGCCGGCTGCTTTCTAAAGACTGCAGAACCAGCCACTCTGTAGCTCCTAAATGAGAAGAGTTTGGCAATAATTACCATGCACAAAGTAAAGGCCACTTATAAAACATCTCCATAAAAATATCTATTTATCTCTATATCTCTATTTATATATGTCAGTAAGAAGCTTCAGACTGAGCACAGCCCGTAGAGGTGGGGGAGTGGGGGCGGATCTACTTAATCGAAGTAGATCCCCACGAAACGAAGCGCTCTTAGTTCAGGTTGGCACCCGCCAGTAGGATTAAGTCAGTACAGATCATTTCCAACAGGCTTCTGTTAATTAGTGCTAGTCAGATGGAGGAGCAGGGTTGTTGAGGAGCTGAAGCCTTTCAGGAATATTGTGCCAAATCACGTATCAGAGGAACTCTGGACTCAAGCTGCTCAAGGCATGGTTCGGTTCTGGGAATGCCCAGCCCACTCATGGGTCTTGATCCACTGGAGAGCGGAGCAAAAGGAAAGATCCTCCTTACCGGGGTACCAATGAGCTCAATCACACAAAGCAGATTTGTGGAAAGCCAGTTCCCTGTTTTTCAACGAGTTAATGGGAATCAAGGGATGTCTTAGCCTTCTTTATCCAAGTGACTTTCACCCCGAATCTTAAGCAGTTGGAGCTTCAAAAGATCAGACGAAATGCAGGAGCTGCAATGGGGTGAGTGCAATATCTCAGGTACTCCAAATACAGAGCGTTTTTTTTCTGTCTCCGAGATGCTGGTCCAATGAAAATAAGATTCTCTAATAACCAGTGTTGAGAATTTTCTTGGATGTGCTAATAACTGAAATCTGTAAGTGCTGACGTGTTGCCCTTGTTGAGATGGACCTTTAAAACTCCAAGAGACTAAAACCACTAGAGGCTTTAATAACGTCACTGTCTTGGTGTCCTTCTTTGGAGGCTACCAGCGGCCTTGTCTACGTGCCTCAAAAGCACAAAGGAAAGGGATGACTGAGGGTTAATTCTGACACCTTGTGGCCCTAAGGAAAATGGAAGCTGAGTACTATAAAGAGTTCTATAAGAGTTCTAAGAGTACTATAAAGAGTTAAAAACCAGCTGCAAATATAACAGATGACAGGCATTTAGTGGCATACAACTCTCCCACTACAAGTATTACCGGGAAGGAGTTTAAAGACGAGAGTGAAAGGTGATGGATTTATCAGTGGGAGGGAACATGTCTAAAGTAGAGGAAGAGATGGGAAAAAACCTCAGAACTGTCAGCCAGTCTCTTTCCATGCTGGCCTTGGGGCGGCGGGCAAGGGGTTTGGAAAGATGTCAGATGTCTACAGAAATCTTACTCCCATACCAGGAACTGTGTGACAAAAGGGACTCTATGTGGTGTTTCAGGGTGTGCAGCAAAGGGAATTTCTCTTTGCTACCTCATCCTGTTATAAATTACAACTGGCTGCTGATACTGTGTCCAGTGCTTTACGACGGTAAACCATAGATGTCTTTGTAAACATTTACTCAATGGAGATTTTTCAGGCAAAGCAGTACAGGGGAGTTAGCCCAGCTTGTGAATGGTTTATTGACTGTGCCAAGGTCAGACTTCTTCAGTGACAGATGAACCATGAGCGTGAGGATGTGCAGTTTAGAGAATAAACATTAGCATATAGGAGATGGGCACCTTGTCTTTCTTCAGCCGAATTTATTTATCTTGCACACCTCCACATGGGTTTAAAAAATAATACCTAAACTTGGCTAGTTGCTTCATTGCTAACCAAAGCCACGACTAAATCTTGGAGAGGTGTTAGGCTGGAAATTTCCCAGGTGAAGCCTGCTTCCACCTGACATGAGTTTCTGTCTGATTCAAGAGTTTGTTGACTTGCTCCAGTGACTCTTTCAGTCTGTCTTAAACAAGAGCCCAGTGATAGCCTACAGCCCTGAAAATGGGAGTCAGTGGGGAAAAAAAGGTGACTGGGCAGGATGGCAGATAATCATCTCATCTAGGCTCCCTTTCCCATGAAAGGTTGGACCAGAAGGTCTTTCAAGGTCCCTTCCAACCTGGGATGTTCTGTGGTTCTGTAAGACAGAGAAAGGGAACAGCAGACGGGGACAGGTGGCAACACATCTGAGAATTGTCTTCCAAGCAAGGACACACCAGCAGGTAGAAGAAAACCTTGGGACTTGTGATTCTGTGCGCTCTCTAGAGCAGCTTGCTTAAGTTTCATGTCTTCAGCTGTGTTCTTGCAACAGCCTGCTTTAAAGCATGCAAAAGATGCTTTAAAGCATGCAAAAGATGCTTTAAAAGAAAGATGGGAGAAGCTCAAAAATTTCAGCCAAAAAGGCCAAGCACACATGGTGGTAAATGACTGGCCGCAGCACTGTACCTACCCCAAGCCTGTAACTGAAGGGCAAGAAGGAACTCCTTCTGGCGTAGTTCAGTGTGCTAAACATTCCCTCAAATGGTTTCTGCTCCAGTGTCATTCCAGGGATTTACTTTTCTTACTAGTCAGAAAGTGACATCTACCTGCCTTGACGCGGGTTTTCAATAAAGAAGAATTACTTAGAGCAGCCCTTTGCTAGAATCCAGAATGCCAGTTGTTTAATATTATCGGTATAGATACCTCTATGTTCTAATAATTCATATGGTGTTAGTACATCTCTGACCCTTGGAGACAGCAGAATTAATGTTACGAAATCTGAGGAAATAACACCATTTGCTATTGCCTATTGCCCTATTCATACCAAGCAAGAACATTAATCTACGGTAAAAAAAAAAGGGCTACACACTTTTTGCCTGTTTGTTGTTTAATACAGATGTTTTTCGATTAAGGAAAAAAATAGCAGGGGAGCCTAAGTAGACATTAGTGGAAGCTGCTGCATCACTAAAGGAACGGGATGCACTAAACCTGTGACGTGATTCTGTGTATATTTGCAGAGTACATCTTACCCCTTTTCACAGAAGCAGTTCTGATTGTGCTTTATATCACGCGGAATAAATGCTTAACTTTTCTCACATAGCGTTTTGAAAACAGAAAACTAGTCAAAATAAACACTTCTATGTGAAAAAACCTCTCGATACCAAACTTTTCTTTTTTACATGAAATGACTTTTAAAAAAAAAAGCTTATTTTGTAAAGAAGCCACGAATTGGCCACTTTTCTTCCCGTTTTTGAAGTTGTTGGCATAATCAGGGTTTTGAGCATGGTGCTTCAAGAAGAAGTCTGCTTCTATGTGAAAGTCAGGGTTAAGTAAGGTATTAAAAGAATGGTGCTACAGAGTGTTAAATAAATTATTTTCACTAACTAGGTCCAAGTCTACTCTCATTTGAGGCACCATATGTGCCTGCTACTGTAGGGGGCAAAGTCTGAGTTTATCTCCAGAATTGCACTTAAAGAGTGACTGATTTTGCTAGCACTGCAGACTCCTGGATTTGAAGCAATTTTGGTATCTTCTCCACCAGCTACCCACATTATGGCAGTAATTACCCAAGAGCTGTAGACATTGCATCCCAAATAGCCTTGCATTTCAGAGGTGCGCACGCACACCCACACACTTCTGGATGCAGTGAAACACACGTGGGGACAGCAAGAAGCAAAGACTCTTCTCCGTGACATAGTGTAAAACTACCAGAAGGGCTTTAAACTGGAACCTTCGCGCCCATCTTTTTGTTCTAGAGCTTTCCTATATAAATGAAAAAATACTCCTGTAGAAAGCGTGACTTTCCTTCCAGGGAATACAACAGTCAGTACAAACGAACAGTCAAAATATGGACACGAGGCATCGCAACGGGACTTTGTCACTTTTATATTTCACAAAGTAAGTTAAGGTCTTGGATGGGGCTGGGGGTTTGGGTCGGCGGTTAAGGCAATTCATACCATAGACAGAGCAACTGGTTGGGAGAAGCACAGTCCCTCTGACTCACGTGGTTGCTGCGCTGATGCTTCTTTGCCTAGATTTTACACTCTCCCACTCAAGTGCACTTAACATAGTCCTTTTATCAAATGCTTCACGTCATAAAAAGCTTTTAAAGCCTAATAAGGTAGTTTATTAAAAGGAACAGACACAAGTCTGTTGAGCTGGGCGTACACCTTTCTTGACGACTTCAATGAAGGGCTCACGTTCAGGAAGGAAAGGAGAGGGCTACGGCAGGAAAGGAAGGCAAGCAACCCACGCTCAGCCATTCGGAGCGTGCGACTTGCAAAGCTGGGCAACACCACAGAGCCTGCAACAACACACGTGAGCAGAACTGACGGCAGACTGCTCGCTGCTATCTGCAAAGTCAGCAGAAAGGGAAAAACCTCCGAAAGGCAGTCATTTCACTTCTAACAAAACCCTGCACTCAGCCCCTCAGCCCACCTCAGCAGGTACAGATCTACGCTGCCCGAGATTCTCCTCCGCAGCAGGTAATCAGGGCTGCCTGATGCAGGAGGAACATACTTGCACTTTAGTAATTCTTCCCTGGTTTTAGCACCCTCTCTTCTGACATACAAGTGCGTTCTGAAGTCCCTTTTTTGCACGTAATGTGGGTCTTTTCTTAAGAGGACTTTCCAACTTCTGTGCTTTCCAAATTGATTTTCCGGTACTAGAGAAGGAAAAAATATAGACAAACGATCAGAATATACAAAGCAGGAGGCAATAGCTGTAGGGCAATTAAAACTATTTTGAATTTCTTTCTTTTTTTTTTTAATTTTGGTTTTTTTTTTTTTATTTACCAATCTGGTTTCTAATAGAACTTTAGTTAAAAGGAAAGACATTCACAGAAAATATTAGGCATACATACATGTCATCCTTCTTTCATTCAAGTTTACATGCTGTTGCTTTTAGAAGGCAAGGTTTCCGTTTGATTTCTCTAGGATGGATAATGAACTCTAATTAGCAGAATTTAGGTTCCGCTTTTCAAAAACGACACCCTTTCAGGATGACCATGATTACTGGAACGTAAAATCATTCAAGGGATAAACCATACTAAAAGCTATTGCTTGTGAAACTGAGATAGCCTCATATTTCAACAGATACCCTGGAATTGAGCTGCATCTGCCATTAAAGGACACTGATTTAATCAAAATGTAATTATTTACTAGACTCTTAAACCAAATTCTTGTCATTACAATAAACTTGTACACATACACCACTGCTTTGGCAGCCTTACTAAAATACTTATGATGGCCATCCTTTCACCTACATCATGCTACCTAGAGCATGATACTAAAAGGCTGCCATAGCTTTGAAGTGGTAACTGCTAGAAGAGATATAAAAGGTATAAGTAACGTTTAAGACAAGAAAAATACAAAGCAGGAATGCTCCGGTACCAGTTAAAGATACATATTTCTATTTAATACATCTGAATTTTCTATCAGTAAATATGGAAGAAACAGTGTGTGAAAGTCTTGATTCAAAACCCCCAGATTGGATTGCAGATTTCCCCCCGAGGCTGGGTTGACATCAAAATCAGTTTTCCGCCATTTTGGCTCTTTAGAGCTTTAACAACTCATTACCCGGTGGTCTGCACGTGTTGTGAATGAGGATGTGAAATATTGCTTACATTACTTCACTAACACTGAGAGCCCTAGTCTTGCCATCAATTCCTGTGGAATCAGGAATGAGCCTTTTAGAAACAGAACTGGGACACTTCGGTTCCCCAACCAAGTACAAGAAGCTGCATTTTCTTGCACAGTTCAAATAGGTGAAGCAGCTGAAAAAGAGGTGATAAAAGACTCATTATTTTAATATTCTTTGGGGAAAATACAGAGCTTTATAAAAGCAGGAACCACTCTCCCCTCTAACAGATTTTCCCACTACAGGCGTATGGATAGTACCTGTCAAACAGCATGGATTTTTGGCACAAGTAAGAGTGGGTGAAGTAAACTATGGATGATGTTTCAAGCTCCATAATAGGCCTGCAGAAGAAGACATCCTCAGAACAGATATAGTGCTAACAAAATAGACAAGCTACTTCTCTGAGCCTGCTCCTGCTTCGCTGCCAGGCTGCTGAATGGCCACTGCCTATAATTCAACATATGCCATTCTCAAAAATGAAACACAAAGCAGACAGGCAGGAATTCACCTATAGTCACCAAACATAGAAACCAGCTGCTAGTCTACAATGTCATGTTTGAAGTCCAGTTTAAGAAGACATAAGAATTCTAATAATTAAAAGAGTTTCTAGAGTTATGAAAGCGAACGTAGCACAAAAATAATGACAAGATTGAAGAGTCTCAACATTTTAACACAGCACTAATGAACTTCACATAAGTCAGGCCATGGTGATCAGTCAATAGAGAGATACAAATGTTTGCAACTTGATTTCAGAAATTTAAAACCTGTTTTTCAAATATAAGACACTAATTTACAACTATTGCTTGTTCAATGTTCAAAAGCTGCTTTCCAGAAATTCTCGCTTACAGGGTTGTGGGAAATTAGCTGGTAATCTTTTAGAAAATCAGCAAACAGATACCACAGGCCTCGTTACCATAACCCAGAGAACTGTCCCTAGCTTCACCAAGGACTGGGTCAGGCACAGAGACCCAACCCTCTTTGCCCTCCAGTGCCATGCTGAAGCATTTGCCAAATTTGCACCGTGGCTGTTAAGTCTGTCTCTCCCACGTGAAGCTGCAGATGACTCCAGTCTCCCAGGAGTCTGATCCTCCTATCAGACATTAAGTTCAGATTAGTAAGTAATTTTATGTTGCGAACCAAATCCCAATCTATGTAAATGATGCTATATTCTCCTGGTAACTTGAAGCTGCAGGCAATTTCAGAGTGGACTAAAATACCATTAAAATAAAATTAAACATAAAATAATAGAGAAAAGAGAATGCCTTTTCAATCCTACAAAGACACCCATGATTGCTATGTATTTTGCTGAGCAGTTAGTGGTGCAGCCTAGATCCATCCCAAGCTGATACTCTCCAAGGAGTGGAGACCTATCTTACACCCACGATTAAATAAAAATAAGGACTCGTCTGCTCAATTAAACACAAGAGAGAGAGAGGTCAATACTGGAGGCAAGGCAAAGGGCTGCAGACCACAAGAGTGACAGAGGTGATTTTTAGGCCTACTTGAACCCCTCTGCCACATAATGTTACCTGAGAGTGAGTCTTTTTTTTGAAACTGGCAACACTTCTGTATGCTAATTCCAAATCCATATTGATTTGCTCTGATATCTATGTTCAATGAATTCAGACGAGGACTTTAGGCTACTGTCCTTAAAACCCAAACTATCTGGCCTTGTCTGTCTGACAAATTGTGCTTCTAAATTTCTTGTCTGTATGACTCCAATATTTTCCTCCCCTTCCGTGATTTTTTTTTCCTTCATTTTAAAGCATCAACTAGAATAACAAAAGATAAAACCAGAAAGATAAAGAAATTAAAAATGCACTGCTCAGTGTAGCAGATTGTAGATTTGGGTGAAAAAGAAATCTTTCTTGTACAGAAAAATGGATTAAATGGCTGCATACTACACCCAGCAATATTAAAGCAAATCTAAGACCGTCACTAGCATAGATACTTGTAAAGGGAAAGTCTTGATACTGTTTCTGTTCTTTTAGCACACAGCAAATGCTCTGCAATACATTCATTTCTTCATTCTGAAAATCTGCCCATTAAGGCCTTCAGTTCTGCTCAAAGGCCACCTTTGATAAGGCCTCTGTTTCTTATCAAATCAGACCACCGGAGAACCACGCTCCTCCGCAGAGGGCAAGCTAAAGCTATGTTATTGCCATCAAAGGATATTAGGTCTTCAGGCTGCCCTTTGCCTTTCCTACAAGCTGCCTGCCTGCTTCTCAGGTGACACCTAGAACTTTCCTGACCCCAGGGGGGTCATAGGGTGCAATGCTGCACTTGGCATTGGCCTTGCTATTCTTAAAAATGCCTTAAAAAGACAGCAAAATAGTTCAGCTAAATCTCTGTATTGAAAAGTAAGTCTCCACTGTGCGCTGCGTGTTTCTCGCGTGCTCCTTGCGTGCTCTCTGGGCAGAGTTTCCAAGCCTCCTTTGCCTCACCCTCCTGCCTGTGCGAATACTGCCAGCAGAGGTTTTCCTTGCAAAGGGACTGAAACAAAGGATTTAAAGAATAAATTGCTACGCTGGAGTTGGAAAAAAAAAGTATTATGTGAAGTCTGTGGGTTTAAATGCATTGACTAGAGCTGTACTAACATTTCCATGACAGCCTATTAAAAAAAACAGAAGCAAAGTCTGACTCTAATTCCCTACTACAATGCTTATGCCTAAGTACAGTATATGCCAATAAGCCACAGGCAGAGCTGAGTTTAAACTGGCATGTGCCTTGGGTCACCAGTACCATAGCCAAAGACACAGGAACAGATTAGGTCTACAGACTCACACACCATCATCCTCCCTCAGAGACCAACAAAATAATAGCAATAAAAAAACCCCCCAAAGCTTCCTGTGCTCTATGATCGTTCTCTCTGGTAGTAGTAATAGTCATAATAACAGTATTTTTACATTGCTGATGAGAATTGTACACAATCAACAGAGTGCCTGGGTCAAGAAGATGGATCCGGCCGGGGTCGGCATGGGCTGATGACACGTTGAAAAACTGGCGAGTATGAGTTGCTTAATCCTCACCCCCCTGTCCCATCCCCAGCCCTGAACCCCTGGTTCCATGCCACCAAAATGAATAGCAATGTGGTCAAGGTGTGGGGCTGAGGGCAGCCTCCGGGGAAGCGGCCAGCCATGAAGGAACACAACGCTGGGAATAAAGGTCTGCCACTCGTTCTCAGGACAGAACTACTCATGTTTTAAACAGCTTTTAAAAAATGTAAAAAACCAGCCCCGCTTCTCATTGTCGGTATCCAGAACATCTCTAAACGTAGAGAGAAAGAGACAGGTATTACTGAAAATTTAAACCAATGCTGAAGCTGCAAAACTGCTCTTTGTTGTAGTTGTTTGGATACAGAAGGGGCAATTTGCTGTAAATAAATATTAAAAAGTACTTTTTCTTAAATGCTTGAGATATTATTTTTTTTTCCTCCAGTCTCAGTGGTATTTTCCTGTCACTTGCTCCTCCAGTTGTGCTGATCTTTTTACCGTATGTGTGCTCAAGCATCTGACGCAGAGTGTTCTCTCCCCACTGCAAGAGTAATCCCAGTCCCACCCTGGCCCAGCTCGTTTCCCACCCCAGGCCCCGTCCCCATGGGCTTAGATAAGCCATTCCTTCTTGCTTTCGTCAATGGTCTCCGTGAAGTTGGGGTCATTGTTCATGATGGCAGCATCTGCGCTCTCGGCTGACTCTGCCCCTTTGGCCTCGTTGGTGTGGTAGGTACCCTTGTGGCGAAACATGTAGCGGATGAGGAACACCAAGGTGCAGAGGATGGTGAAAATCACCACTGCGATGACACCTACGCGGAGGAGGAAAGAAAAGATGCCACTGGTGAAGAGAACATGAGATTTTGACCCAAAGAAAAGATGCCACAGCTCCTCTGAGCTGAGCCAAAGCCTACCTGGGCAGTTAACATCACCATAGTTACTTGGTTTCCACTAGTCTAATATTTAGACATAGTTTTCGCTATATACAAAAATGTCGCTGAGTGGAGTCTGCTACTGACTTTCCTCCCATAGGTAAACTTCAACATTAACACCTATTTACAGTGGTGAGCTTTGCTGACCGTGAGGCAGAGGGTGCTGAGCGCTTCCAAAGCACGGAGGTGAAATGGTGACACGTCACGGCCTGGGGAGCTCGCTCTTTGTGAGTGTGGTCAAACACTGATGTATACTTTCCAGTCAAGGGCTGTACAGATCTATCAGAGCCCCTCTACGTGTCCTTGAAAATTGACTTGGCTCACTGTGGGCTCATTCCACTGGCTCCACATAACTACAGATGTAACTGCTTTATCATCAGCCCTATCTTTAATTGCTCCCCCTGCAATGGTCTATTTGAGGTTCAGCCCTGTTATGGAGAAGCCTCATATACCCTACCCTCTTAGGCATAGTTAATTACGTGCTAAAACAGCACTGTTCCTTTTCTGGCCCTTCTCTACAGGCATGTGGATCTTCCAGGATGAAGACATTATGAAATTCTCAGGTTAAAAAAGTCTTGTAATCAGCTAGAATTATGTTACGCTACTTTTGTTAACCGACGCATTGGACAGCCAGGCAGTTCAGGCACGGCCTGAATTTTTCTGAGAAATGCAATGCTATCCTTATAGTATTGTAAGTTTTCAAAGTATTAAGGAAAAGTTTTAAGTAGTAATAAAAATATAAATTTAAAAGGAAAAAGAATATAGCAAATCAAAACTTAAGCAGCTAATTTAACCTGGATATGGCCCTTGAGGGGGCAGGGAAAGAAACAAGAAACTTCATTAGACTGCATGTACTACTATACTCAGTGTTGCTTCACATCACAAAACCCACGGCCAGTATGTCTTTTTATATGCATTTAAAATGGACTGAATGCTATTAGGCTGATCTTTACTTTTTTTAAATTATTTTTTTAATATGGCTTCAGAATTTCATGCAGTGGCAAGTATCTCCCAGGAGAGTTATGCTGCAACACTTCCATACTATGGGACAGGGCAGAGAAAATTGCATGTGTGCATAAAGTCACTCAGGATCCTTACTTCTGGAGGCAGCTGGCCAGAAGGTACTCAACTGAATGCTAATTCAAAGTTCCAGTCCCGGTATTACTTAACATCACCTATCACACTCAGTGGGACTCTCTGGCACATAAGTTACAGAAGAACTTGGGCCCTAAAAAACAAGGCAGGATCACAGGGGATTTTTGTCAAGAGCAAATAGTGTCTGACAGATTCATGTTGAATCTTCTGTAACGGGAAGTGACCTTGCCACTTCATATAAATGAATCGCTCTGTTAACATAAGTAACTACTGCAAAGTAGCTCTCCACATGGATGTTTAATACATGGCTTATGGATATCAGTATTTTGATTTGGTTAAACCTGAATTTGAGGGGACAAACTAAGTGAAAACAAGCCATTTCAGTAGTACATTGTGCCTGAATGGACTTACACAAATTTCTGTTTAACTTTGTTCAGGAGTAGTTTTCCCACATAGTCAGCTCTTAGCAAATAGCCTGAATATGTTGCCAACTGCAATTCAGCCATAACTGTCATACTGCAAAGTATCTTAAAAAAGTGTACATTTTTCCTACCTCCAATAATGGCAGAGTTTCTGTTAACTCCATCTCCTATAGCTTGGCCGTTGTATGGGAAATCAGCACTGGCTGTAAATAAGGAATTGAAAATTCATGTTGAAATAGCAACGAAACTTCACACAGTAGTTCAGAAATACATCCAACATCCTCAGATACCATTTAAAGAAATCTGTGATCCCTAGATATTTATCTGAAGAAGAAGAAAAAAAATCTTTCACTGTTATCTGATCCCTCAGATCTTGCTTCCTTCTCTTAACAAAAATAAAAATAAAATAAAGGAGGTTACCCTTGGTAAGCATTGCTCTTAATACAGGAGGTCATTTTGATACCCTACTAACATAAATTCATAAGTTTCTTTAGCACAAAACCAAACAAATCCCCTTCTTTCAAAGGTCTGTGGTCGCACATATTATTACGGAGATTTTTGCCTTTGCCACTGCTAATCACTGAATTTCACTGAATTTTTAGAGTTGGAAGGGACCATAGAGATCATCTAGTCCAACTCCCCTGCCGAAGCAGG
>JAOXJK010000012.1:58628389-58644551 GCA_025774025.1 Xenus cinereus | reverse complement strand
CTCCCTGGGCAGCCTGTTCCAGGGCTCTGGCACCCTCACCGTGAAGAAGTTTTTTCTCATATTTGAGTGGAACCTCCCATGTTCCAACTTGCGCCCGTTGCCCCTCATCCTCTCTCTGGCAACCGCTGAAAAGAGTCTGGTTCCCTCCTCCTTCAACCCACCCTTTAGGTACTTATAGGCATCGATAAGGTCTCCCCGCAGCCTTCTCTTCTCCAGGCTAAAGAGTCCCAGCTCTCTCAGCCCTTCTTCATAAGGGAGACGCTCCAATCCTTGAATCATCTTCGTTGCCCATCATTAAAAGGCTTCAGAGTTTCTAGTGTTTAGTGACTGCCACTGGGTACAACCGCAAGCTCTTTGAAAGAAAAACTGCACAGCCTAAGTGAGGGGCTGCGTTTTCTGTTGGTCAGAGCCGAAGAGCAGTTACCCGAAGGAGCACGTGCTTCGCTACTCTGGGAGAAAGCCTAGTGTGGCAGCTTAGCCACTGCCACGAGTCCTTTGGAGCCAAGAGGCAAGTCTGGGAGTTGGAGGAGCTGAGGAACGGCAGGCAGGAGAGCCTGCGGGAGAGGAAAGCCTCCAGCAGACAGTGAGAAGGGGAAACCCAGCCAGATATACCAGCACTCCCCTGCCAGCAACCAAAAAAGGAGAGACTCCTTGTGGCAGAGCTGGATGAAGGAATCAGTACAGGTTTAAAGTAGGATTTGAATAGTGGTCTCGGTTTTAATCTCAAGAGGCTTTTCAAAGGCAATCTCACCAATTAAACCCATCATCAGCATTTTCTTTATAGTCAGACATCGCATCTAGACGCTGCAGAGACTAACCAAGTCCAGGGAACGAGGTGAATGGTTGGAATCATTCCCTTCTTTGCCACTGGACTATGACATTGATTTTGAAATAGAGGAAATGTTGTTAGAAGTATTTAGTTGGAGTCAAAAGACACTAATTACCTCTTAGAGGTCAGTATTTAAAACCCAGCTGTACTCTCCTTGCTTGATGTACCAGGTGATACTGTATTAAAGTAATCAGTTGCCTTTACAGGCCAGTGATGTATTCACTACGCTCAAAGTGAATCCAACTGGCTAAGGGAATTCGACTGGCTTTCTGTGAGCATGGAGTAAAATAAAGTTCCTTTTGTATCACAAAGCGGCTGCACAAAAGAATGAATGGCTTGAGCTCGCCATGTGGCCTGAAAAGAGGTTTGGGGCTTCTGTGTGCCTACTCTGAGGTAGAGTCAAACCAGCTGTGTGTTGAGCAGCTAGTTTTTGGCTGGTCGCCTCTGGGAGAGACAAGAGAGTGTTTCTCAGGGTTCAGTGGAAGGGGCCTGGCCAGCAGGTTTTGCCAGCAGCGGCTGTGCCTTTGACATTTGTTGGTGCTCAGGCTTCTGAAAACAGCATTTCCGCACCTCTGTGAAACAAACCAGGCTAAAAAATGTAAAAGATAAATAAATACCTGATTCCCTATCAGTGGATTTTGCTCCAAAGAACCTTACTGTGCAGGACCATGAATGTTTCCTTCAGAGACACTTTGGCACGAGGTCCATAATATTACCCTTGCAGTGCTGAAAGGGAAGGGCTGGCAGTGGAAGAATAAGCCCTAACTTTAAACCTGCTCTCCCTGCACCTCAAGGAAAATCCTAAGATCGAATAACACTATGCATAAAAGCAATAATTTGCCAAATTGCAAGGAAATTGCTCTCTGCCATGCTGACCCAAAAGGAGGCCCCTCACAACAGGAGCAGCACCACAGGCAGTTAACAAGTCCTACCGCTTTCCACATGGTTTGGAGTTGCTCTCCTGTGTCCCCACACAAGGAATCTTAAAACCAGAAACGGCCACAGTTCTCCCTTCCCTTACAGCTGAACAGTATATTTAAAATGTTGTTTAAGGACCTCGGCACTAGTGAAGCGTGAAGGAAGAGGAAGGCTGTTCATGGCAGCATGATCCCGCCCAAGCTGCCACATCACAAGGCCTATGGTACAATGGATTCCCGGCAGATATGGAAGACCATGGCTTATGATGTCCAAGGGATATCAAGAATAATCCGCAGGATAATCAAGAACATGAAGCATGATGTGAAGCTACATCCTTCATCTTGTCTGAGAGCTGCCTCTAGGGCTGCCTCTGATGCCTCTGCCAAGGCTCCTTCCCATTGCATCTAGTCATCACACACACTCAGGAAGAGTTTTCCATTGGATCAACAAGCAGATGTGACTCACTCTGAGACACTTATCTCTGACAAAGAGGAAATGGGAACATGTCAGGGGACAGGGGTCAGGGGACAACGTATTTCAACAGGAGGTCACCATCAGATTGGATTGTATATAGCAGAAGTTGTGCTCTGCTGCAACTGCTGGAGAACCAGGAGTGTGGGAGTTAAAAAAAGCACTTAGATGCTCATGAATCTTTTTTTTAAAGCACCCACAGCAGTGCTGGCAGATATTACTGCCGTAACTCATGAATCCTTGTTCTGTTACTCTTGTGTCAGCAGGAGACCTGCTTTTGTATTATGAGGGTTTTTTTGGACTGAAAAATTCTATCTAAAATCTCAGCCAAATGTGGTGTTACAGAATACCTTTTGCTGCAGAAGTGTCTATACCAGTTTTTTTACTGAATGTATTACTACAGATACATAGAGGAGGAAGAAAAGAACCCATTACTATCTTCTTTTTTAGGTGGAAGTTTCCTTTAAATTCTTCCGGACAGCAGTAGCTTCTCAAATGAACAGAAACAGCAAGAGACCAGGGATTTAAGAACTACAAAAGGGTGACTCCTGCCACAGCAATGAATCAGAAGGGAATGTATGAGGGCGCGTTCCTTGACCCTCCAAGGTGAGCTTAACAACACCGTACTGTCACCAGTGGGCACCAAGCACAGCTATTTCAGACAGCAGTTATGTCACTCAAACACATGGTGACTCGTCTCTGACCTTACTGTGGTCACACTCCTTGGCAATATTAAGCAACTTTGTCAAGAAGACAATTAACAAGATTCTTTCTTCCATCACTGCTGAAATTCAGGAACTAAATGAGTAAAGAACACATTAGAGCAGGCTGAGAAAGGGGCAACAATAATACTGATGCTCTGGTAGAAGCACAGAAGACTACAGAGTGCTGTTCACAGATCGTAAAGAATAACTCCTAAAATGTTTTAAAATGACTGGTCAGATAAAATTAATATTTTTACTAGTGACTTATGTTTCATGGGAATCCAATTCCCAGTGGTATAATAACTAGCTCGTGTGTCTGTAATATGCAGATGAAGTAGAGGGTGAGTTGTTGATGGATAAGTGTGTGCCTTCATTTGTCCGTCACAGCTGAGAACGCCTCTTTTCTGTTCAGATTCTTCCATTATCACTCTGACATTAATTCTAACTACATGTCTCAGCAAGCCCTTTTGCACTGCCTGATACTTGTACCTCAACAGCTTCAAATCATGACTTGCCCACAGCAAAGAGCTGCCACAGAGCTGCAGTTACTCCATGCAGTTACCCTGGAAAGCCCATGTAGACAGCAAGAGGGTTGTGAATGTAATGGGTGTTGGGAGGATGCTGCAGGAGTTCTGGTCCAGCTACTGTGCTACCTAATTGTTAGCTGAGGCCATGAATAGGGCTATTCGGTTTTCCTTTATTACCTGGTCTACAAAGATTGCTTTTGAACAGCTAATTCCCATCTGGTTTGGGGACTGTACCAGTAATGTTCCCTTACCTTAGGAGATTCTTCTGAATCTTCCCTAGGTTTCTCTGAGCAGCCAGGGTCTCATTTGTGTGAATCAAAACATGAAGAACGGAGCAAAGAGCTTTTTAATCTATCCTGGAAAACAGTTACATATTGGCCCAAGAGACATGCTGTCAGTTCCCTGAAATCCTCTGCTCCTGCAGACGTGGCACAGAGCCATCAGTTTGCTGTCAGGACACACCAAAGACATTTTCCTAAAACCTACAGCTAGTGTAGGGACAGACTGAACTGTACCAGGAAATGCTAAGCTCATCTGTGGCACAGGAACATCTGAAGCTAACTTGCATGAAAGGGCATAGCATGCTTTGCTGTCTCTTTCTTTCACGGGCTGCTGTGTATGAGGCCATAGTTTCAATAACCACAGAGTAAATCTACAGAATATAAATTTATGTTTTGCTCGTATCAACTTTCTGTTATAGTCTCAGGATAAATGGGGTTAAATGACCTAAAAGGATGATTAAAGACTCACTGCAGGCAAAATCCATGTTTTGGCCATCATTTCAATGACATATGAAATTTTAGATGACCACAAAAATGCAGTAGGAGATCTGCTGTCATCTGGCACACTCAACATGATCATTGCAACAGCCAGCTGCAACACAGCAGCACTCACTGAACGGAAAGGGTAGATGGGACTGGATAAACAGACCACAATTGCTATTAGTCGTTAAAGATGACAGATGTGGTTGATTTAACACAGTGAATGATAATTTTGCTTCATTACAGTAGGCGTGATTTTGCGTCTGCCATTTTCAGAGGGAGAGTTTTCACAATGGATCCCACATAAAAGCCTTTTGCAAATTCAGAAAATTGAAATGCAAAATGACCATGTTAAAGTAGAAAAATGGCCCAGAAAGTGGGTGTGGGCAGAGAAATGAGCAAAAAGCTATTCAGTAAAGGCAAGGGGAGAACAAAAACCAGAAGGGAAGACTTTTCTACTAGAGAGCAGTACTAAGAAGACCAAAGGAAAAGGCAAATCTCATTTTAACATACCCTTCCAGGAGTGTTACATATAAGCAACTGGAAGCAATTTTTTTTTTTTTACCTGAATTTCTTTACTGAGTGGGCGAGTCTTAGTTAAAATACATCATGCTAGAAAGGAATGGTAGAATCACAGAATCATTTAGGTTGGAAAAGACCTTTAAGATAGTCCAGTCCAACCATAAACCTAACACCGTCCCACTAAACCATCTTCCTAAGTGCCACATCTACGTGTCTTTTAAATACCTCCAGGGATGGTGACTCAATCACTTCCCTGGGCAGCCTCTTCCAATGCTTGATAACCCTTTCAGTAAAGAAAATTTTCATACTATCCAATCTAAATTCCCCCTGGCACCCACAAGAGGCCTTTCCTGTCACTTGCTACTTTGGAAAAGAGACTGACACCCACCTCGCTGCAAGCTTCTTCAGGGAGCTGTAGAGAGCATTAAGGTCTCCCCTCAGCCTCCTTTTCTCCAAACTAAACAACCCCAGTTCCCTTAGCTGCTCCCTATAGGACTTGCTCTCTAGAACCTTCGCCATCTTCATTGCTCTGCAGAAGATACAGTTTAGATTTGCTCCAAAAAAGGAAGGGTGAGAGTGATGACAGGTCTAAAACATACAATGGATGAGACCTGTGAAATGCTGGAAACCGAGTTTGTTCAGCCTCGAACTAACACGTGTTGCAAGGCTCCTGTGACCTTTCAGCTTTACAGATGTCCACAATTTTGAAAGGAATTCTCCCATCATTAAGACCAGCTGGGTTTTCACATAAATATGAAATACAGAAGCAACTGTAACAACTGGATCTGGTGATCACAAGGTATATAAAACCCCCATCAAACAAGACATTGATTAAAAGTAGAACAGTGAGAGAACAAAAGAAAGCAAAGATGTGAACTTCCTAATTCTATTTTGCAGCCAAACATCCAAGAACCAAAGTGTGAAGAGAGCACTCACTGACACCCTAGAATTTTGAGAAAGCATTGGACACTAGCTCCATTCACCAATTTTTTTCTCCACAGGACCATAACACAGAGGAAAACAAAAGCAAGCTTTCTGGCTTCATTTTGTCAAATTACGTCAACTTTGCTGGTCAGGTGAGACTGCACTGCTATGGTTTTAAATTACAGAGCACACTTTATTACCTAGCGTGAGTACAGAAACTAATTGGTTGAGTCTTGATACTAGAAACTAATGTGCAGTCACAGTTGCATTCAACTTCCTGAAGGGACTGGATCACAAGAGAAACTCTACACACGCGCACAGAAATGACAGAGCAGCAGTAAACCACTCCATCACATGGCCCTCCATCAAAGGTGAACATCACAGCCTGTAAACTCCAGTCACCCTTCCTCTTCCATCCCACTGTCTATGCCCGTTCCACCCGCCACCCTCCTCCCGAGTGGAGCTCTGTGAAGAACTCCCTTGACAAGTAAACTACAGCAATTAAGAAAAAGAAGAAAAAAAATCTGAAGCAATATTAAAAATGCTGGGCAAACTTTGTATTGAAAGTTCCTACCTTTTTTTTTTTTTAATACATCTATTTTTTTCCTATTTCTCCAAGCTGAGAAGAGAAATAGGAGGAAAACTACTCCTGCTTTTCTAGGCATTCAATAGCAGATTCTGAGGGAGGAATGTTTAACATTAAAATCTGTTAACAGAGCTTACTTAAAGAACCACTGACATCAGCTTAAGTATAGAACTGAGAATTTAGCTGAAGTTATTTTCAATATTAAACACTTCCAAGTTAAAAAAAAAACAAAACCCACACCTACCCAACTGCAAAATATTTAAAAGATATTATTAACCATATTGTTTGCAAAAGGTCATTTTTGTGCTAGCATGCTATATGGGGTCCAACATTACTGCCTGCATTTTCAGTGATGCCTCACCTGTAGTGTTAGAGGGTTGCAAGTATATCCCTAATATGAATCATTGTTCTCTCTATATGGAAATAGAAGTCTTCACAGTCATAGACTTAATAATTTTTTTGGTGCAGAATATTGGAAAAAGTACACCCACATAGCAATTCTGAAACTACCAGAACAGACATGCAGATTAGAGGAAAAATTACGGCTTTTCACTTTAAAAATGTCATCTTCTCTGTTGCCAATAATGCAAATTATTTGGAACGTGAAATTTGCAACATTGGATGAAAATCCACTACTTCCTTCAATCCTTTGCAACCTTCTTGGCTAGGAAGGATATGGAGGAAACCAAAGCAGAAAAAACCCTTCATAAATGACAAAAAGTCCTCCAATGCATCAGTGCTATTTGGACCAGTTATTTAAACTAAGTTTTGTCGGGTATGTTCTGTTAGATCAAAAACATTTTGAAGGACTGCGTTTTTTTCTCCCCTAAGAATTTTTCACTGAATCTCAAGTATTTTTCCTGACAGCTACTGGTGAGTTCTGATGAGAGAGAGAGACATGCGCAGACATGATGGAGAACACAAAACCTGTGCTTTCACATTTTTGGTGTGAAGGGTCTCCAATCGTCTCTTTTTCTTCCAATGTGAAATGAGTATAGATTAAAAAAAGTCTGAAATGATGGCTTAATAGAAACATTGTCCTCTCAAAAGCCCTTCTGTATGCCAATGCCTGGGATGGTGTGGGAAAGTGGGGACTATAGAAGAAAGAGTAGTTGGATGTTTCTATTATAAAAGCATGAATTTTGGAGTGAACAATGAAAATGACAACAATAATCAATGGCTGTTGTTGGGGGAAAATTCACTGAACACTCTACGGTCAATGAACTGCAAATTCTCACTGCTAGACACCAGAGTTGACAACCCAATAACTAAATATAGTTGTTTCTGAATCAGCTTTGTTGTTAGCCCTTTGATTTCCTTCCACATGCGAACTTTGCTGTCCATACTCTTAAGCAGAGGATGAAATGGAGTTTTATGAATGGCTTGCTCCAGTACAATATTCTTTCTTTTCGTCTTAAAAAGCCATCTTCCTAGCAAAGGGACAGAAAAACTTGTGCCTTATTAGGAGCAGCTTACACTCCCCCAGATCAATCCTAGCTGAAATACGAAAAACAGGGAACACATTCCCACACTGTCGGTCGGTCAGGGTTAGATGATGCTTCCCTGCTTCCCCCTTTGTATGGTCATTTCCCAATAGTAACTTTTACACTTTCTTTTGCACAGAAGGAAGTAATTGTACAAAGTAGCGGGAAGGCAAGACCAAACCACTTTTTAAATTTAGTAACTGGTACTTGTATGCTACAGATTCCTATTCCTTACTTTTAAAAGGACAGCAGATATTTAGGATCACTTTTGGGCTCTGTTTATCTGCAGTTTGAACTTCAGCAACTTTTGCCTCAGAAACAGTATTTTGAACATTTGCTCTGACAAATTTCCAGTTGATTTGCAGCACATTAGGGCATCCCCATCCATCAAAGAATTGAACTCATCTGTCTTTTAATTCCTGGTCATAAGGTCTGTCTGACACTGGGTCTCATTATGACTCCAGACAAGAATTGCTCCTGTATTAGTCATGCTGGCCTGAGCTATCACTTTCATGAAAATTTTATGAGCCTTGCTTACATTTCACCTGTTAAGGAAGAGAAACAAATACTTCCTTTTATAATTAATGCAGAATATGAAACGCTTCAGCGGTCTCAAAGGAACAGTAGAGTTAAGTGCTGATCAAAGCCTAGCTGTATATAGCTAATCGCTGATAATGGACCCACAGGGAATACTTGAAAGAAACAAAAAACCAAAAATAAAAAATCCAACCCAACGAAAAAGAATACCAAACAAGCCTTTAAACTTATGACAGCCGCAAAAAAGAAAAAAAAAAAAAAGACAGACTATATTTCTTCAGGTCATTGGAAGAAAGGGCTTCTCACAGCTAGGATCTGAACAAGGTTCTGCACTTTTAACATTCATCCCCTTATGAAAAAAGAAAGGCTTGGATTGGGGATGGGGAATGGGTGAGACTGGAGGGTTTAAATCTAATATAAACTTTAATAGCTGTAGTGACCTGTCTGTAATCTTGAATAACCTCTTGCACATGAAGTGAAGTGCTTTTCAGCCTAAGGAAAGGAAAAAGAAGGCAGTTACATGAAGTGCTCAGGCATTTAAATGCTTCCTTATCTACTCCATTTTTTTCCTCATTTATGCCACCCCTATGTTCCTAGTTAAAGTTAGTAATAATGGAAAAAATAGGGTCTTTGCAGAGGATGGAAAACACTCTCTTTTTAATATTACTACCTTCTTGTCTTGATGTTAGGTAGCAGCATTAAAATTCAAATCATCGCTCATGAAATAGCTATAATGCCAGTCTCTCAATGAATGACAGAAGAATTTACAAGCTTGGCAGCCTGTCAGCTGTCTGACACACGAGACAGAGTGTCAGAAATTTCACACTGAAATTATATATTCTTAAAGATAAGAGAAAGCTATGCATAATTGTGTGAAGGAACTAGATGAGACTGAGGGAGGCATTTTTATTCCAAATCAATAGAGAGATTTACAGTAATTCAAGCACCATAATTAAGCCCTTTAAGGATGAAGCACTGATTGTGCCAAATTTCAGACAGATGCTCTTCCTAGTTAGCAGCTCAATGGGGAGGAAAAAAATAGAAACTGTTGCATCTCAATGATTACCACTTACCTTCCTGCCTGCAAGAAACACTTGGTGCTTAGAAACTGAGCTATGACTTTCTGCTAGACTTAATCCCCATCTGAAAAAAATGCCACCTTCCTGTTTGAAAACAACTCAGGTCAAGGCCATGAACTTCTGAGACAATATTTATATTGGGAGAATTAGGGATGAATGGTGGTCACTCTCTGCAGAGGAAACTTGATCACAGAAATGCACCAAAATCTGGCAGTGAAAGAATCTATTGGACCATAGGGCACGTTGCATCTTCTGGCTCTTGTATAAGAATTATAAATATTAAAGTATCTTACTGTCAAACAAAGGGCCTCCCAATGTTTATAAGCTATCTTAATTAAAAAAAACCAAGCACCTCGAGTGATGGAGAATCCAGCATCATTCCCTGACTGCAGTACAGGTAGCTAATCCTGTTTGCTATGCTTGAAAAAGGAGGAGTGTCATTTTGTTCTAGCAACTGCCTTCGCATCCATTTCTAATTTTGCTAAATTTGCACCTGGGAGATCAATGTAGACGTGTAAGGGTGCATCATGAACAAAGGTGGTGCACCTTTTCCATCCCTCCTGCCCGGACTCGCTTTTCCCTTGCAGGGAGCCTGGAGAAGTGACCCTGCTTCCCTGTGGACCCTTAGAGAAGAGAGCGAGCGCTGTGTCACACACTACCATCGCCTTTAAGCCCCCTGCTGTTGGATTCATTGATGCATCAAGACTCATTCAATGTCTGTGGCCACAAGACCCTCTGGTTCACATGTCTGTAGCCTAAGACCATTTTGAGGGCTGAATCTCTGCCCTCCAGCAAGTAATGCCCTTGATCCTTCCTTCTCACTGTGTCATTTATTACAAGCCCTTGACAATGGCAAGAGCTATTCCCAGTCTCAGTAGCCACATCCGTGCCAGTGCACGTCTGACACTGCTTCTCCTCAGATGCTGCCGCTCTGCCCTCTGAGATAGCATCAGAATCCGGAAGGTGACTTTCAGCACTGTCACCAGTAATACACGAGTGACACTTTCTCTTAGTCTAGAAATCAACTGTTATCTTTTGCTTGACAAAGATAATTAGTTGCCCAATTAGGTGAGCACGGATTATGTGGCCAGTATTCAGCCCTCCAACCCTCCTCTCCTGCCATCACTTGTGAAAGGATGAATTTGTAACAAAAAGGGGGTTAATCCCGCAGGCAGCCATTTTGATCTTGATGACAGCGGTGCGTGTCTTCATACAATGTTTTTGCCAAACGTGCTCAATATAGGTTTCAAAGTAAGCTGTTGATTAAAAGGCAAGGCCTTTCACATTCAACAAAAATAAAGAGCTTTTAGGGTTTAAATGCATACAGTCAGAAAACAGTCACACCACTTGGAAGAACATTGCAGATGTAGCATTTAATCCTGGTCCATTTAATTCTTAATATGTTGAAACTAATATGGGTTTAACTAAATCCTGTGTTAAATACTCTAGATGTCATTCTGTTCATATTCAGAATAAATGCATCTCGCAGCTGCAATGTGTCACGGCAGCTCAGAGGTGCTAAAGCATGGTTTGTCAACTCTTGTATGTACCTTGCCTCTTCTGGTATCTCTTGCTTTTACCAGATTCAAGATCGGACAGTTTGGCAAGCTGGAGCACATTTGCCCTGAAACGGAGAGGTACGTACATTATCCTTTTTACATAAATAAGAAAAGTCTGGAGGTGAAACTTCGTTAGTAAACTGCAGAACCTTTATCTGAGATAAAAACACCCACAAACTGAACAACCTCACCCCAACAATATGCATCTTCTGGTTTTAAGGACAAGGCATTTTAGGTGTGGGAGTTTATTTACTACAAAAATAATCAGCTGTTTGGGCTTTTGTTTGCTTCTCTTCAATAAGCAAGGCGTCAGTTACCAGTGAGATACCTTAGCTGATTTTTGAGATTAAAAAAGCCCTTGATGTGATTAGCTTTTTTTTAATGTATGCTACAGTAACAGATACTAAAATGCATGCTAATATAGTTGAAGGCATGCAATTATAACTTTTGTTTTGAAATGTATGCCAGCCAGGTAAATCACTGGGCTTAGACAACATGTAAAGTTAGGACATGTTATTTCAAAATAGTCATTGAGCAGGCTCTTTTTTGCCTCCTTACCACACTGCTTTTGATGTAACGAGGTCAAATTGTATTGTCTGACATGAGCTCAGGTCATACAGATGGGAGGAAAGCACAGGAAGGGAACGATATTGATGATTTGCATGGGTTTGATTATTGATTTTTTTTTTTTAGATCACCAGAAAGTAACTTTCTAGAAAAGAATGACTTGTGTAATTCCTGTGCTTCATCACCACCAAGAAAGGATTGCCATAGCAACAGGAAAAGACAATGCATTGTAAGAATATTCACAAGCTGAACAAGATAATGGTTTAAAGATAATGTCCCACTAGCATGGCAAAATGCCAGCCAGGCGTGGGGAGGGAAGTGGCATTTTTACAATGACAAATAAATTGAAAATGAACTAATATTGTAAATGTGAAACATAGGCGAATTCAAGGCTAAGAGAAAGTGCAAGACAACGAATCAAGAAGCTGTATTGCCCATTTGTCTGGGGAACAAATCAGCAAGGTTTCTTATTGATAAATCCCTGAACTTGTCTCTAAGGGTCAACTGCAAGTGACTGATGTGTGTCTTTATGGTGTTCCTCTCTGTTAGGGCATCCAAAATGTCTTGCAGCTAGCAGGAGGTGTCCGTGCAGTAACTACATAGAAGAGTTTAAGGCAAACATTTCATGTAGGTCACCTGTCAGGCAGAACCTGCTTAACATCTAGTAATTATCCATGAGGCCTGATCTAGCACTGCAGTTTAGAGGTGAAAGGATCATTACATTTGCTGTCTGGTTTATCTGTCCTATTTAGACACTTACCTTTGATCCCCTCCTACAGCATTTTTCAGTCCTCAACATTCATTCCCACAGTATTTGAGAAGCGAAGCTACAAATCTACACTTAACTCAAAATATGAATCAGGATGAGTGCAGAGGATGTCACTGAATGAGGTTTAAACCATACCATACTTTCCACAACATTTTTCCTTATTTTTGATTTTTTCTACAAACCAGTAATACTCAGCTCTCATGTTTTGTTAAGCTATATTTAAAATGAAATAGGTGACATAACAATAAAAATTACAGATAAAAACATGTTTGAAATGAGAAACCCTGTACGTAGTAACTGCTGCTTTCGAAGTCATGTTCTTTGCAACCATTTCTTTGTGGCAGTAGTGCTTTAGCACCACTACAAGTGTTTCTGTGAATTTCAAAGGAGCTTTTTGTCTTCACCCCTTCAGTGGATTTAGTGACATTCACACTGAGAGTACCATAACTCTATCCTTAGTGCAAACTGCCAATTTGCTAATGTAAAGTGATGCTAAACCCAAACATTCTTATTTACCAGTCATCCAGAGTCATCAAGATCATCTGTGTGCGAGGTTACACAGCCTACAGTACATATTTTTCCTGAGACTGAAACAGAGCTAGCTGTGTCAGACCACCAGAGATACTTTTACAAAGACTGAGTTGTTTTTACCTGATACTGGTAAATGAGTTGCTGTGATACCCACTCTTTGTATCATGGAAATGTCACCCACAGTGAAAGTCAGGAATTGTTCACCCACACCTGAATGTCCTTTCACTCCTGCCCTGGTGAAACATCAGTCCTTTGCCGTAAAATTTCTTTCTACTGTAACTCACCTGACATTTTTGCCCCCTTCAGTGTACAGCAGTCCCTCAACTAGAAGTCTTTAAAGCAATATTAACTTTTTCTTCTGCTGCTTTGGAGCACTGGAGATGACAAGAGGAGGGGTTCCTAGTCCCTTGCACTCTGTTTCCTATGACCTGAAACAGTCAAGTTGTGTCTTGGCGATGGCAATGAGATTGTTTTTACTGGGCAGAAGTTAACAGACAGCTTGACCCAGCCAAATTGCATGCTGTATGTTACCTGATATACTTCATGCCGGCTCCATGACTGAGTACTACAATTAATCCAGAAGAAAATGTATACATTTCTAATCTGTCAGGTCAACAGAGTTGAATAAACTCATCAAAAGTTTTCAAGACAAAACTGAGCCAACACAAGGTCAAGCGCAGTAGCACGTGGCAAGGACAAACAGGACCTCCTTCTTTTAACACCAGGAGCTATTAGAAACAGTTCATACATTTTGAGTAAATCTGACATAGTCTTTTACTAGCTTGCAGTCAAATTAAGCGTAGAAAAAGAAAACCCAACCAAAATTAACAACCAAAACCCTGCACAAGATTCACAGCAGCAGTGCATCGTCAAGAAGTTTATGGCACACATTTTAAAAGACATGAGCCAGTAAGGTATCCTTCAGGAAATGTGCTTTTATAGACAAAGGAGCACAGAACATAACCTTCAGGTACAAACTGACCTAATAATTTCAGAGAAGAAAGGGACTACTCATTTGTGATAAAAAAATTCAAATAGGAGATGGCATGTTATAAACAGAAGAGACATACTGAAATTGTACAGTATCAGGGCAGCAAGGAGGGAATGACAGGTTTTATAGCATGATACTGCTTGTATCAATGTTTGGGACCCTCAGCCCTGGAATATCTACCTCTCCATACAAATAACTGTGCTATTTCGCTACTGAAGAAGAGCTGAAAGGAAATGCTGCAAGGAGTTCTTTGACATTGCAAGAAAATAAAAAATCCCAAACCCAAAGGTATGACCTTGGCATGCACTTCTAAGAAAGACATATATACCTCATCTCCCATATAAAAACTGGCAGATGGATTCATCCCCAAACACATCAGGCAGAAACCAATTGGTATCAAAATCATTATGGACGTGGTTTTTCCTCTAGCATTTTAATTTTATACTACTATACTACTAACCCATCAGCTTTGCCACGACAGGTTCTAATTTACACCACTACACGTGAAATCAGAATGAGGACAAAATACAAGAGAAGGGCCAATGTACACCTCACCCTATAAATCCGAAGGGAAGAGACTTTTTTAAAAAAGTATTTATCTGACGCTCAAGAAGCAAGAGACAAAAGAACACCTCTAATGTTAGGCACAACGTATATTCTCAAAGACTGTCATTCACAAAGCAGGATGGGATTGCTGGGATCAGCAAATTGTTTTGTTTTCCGGCATTTTCAGCATGAGAAGAATGCCATCATGACTAATGGGATTTCCCATTAAGCATGGCCTAAGGAAAGCAGACATCTCAGAAAACAGATCAGCATTTCATATAAATATATGTATGTCTAAAATTAGATCTACTTTTTTTTTGTATGAAGCTGACTAAAATATGTTCACTTATTAGGAATACAGCATAAGAAATGCTACTGTACCTTATTTATTTGTACTTGCAACCTTTTGCTGACTACATACCCAATACCACAAAGAAAATGCTATCACAGCAGCTAAGTCAAAACTCAACATTCAAACAGTGTAAGACTTATGGAAAAGAAAAATAAAGCAGAATATTAAAAAAAAGGCAAAAAAAATATGCAACTGCATTTAGAAGTGATGGCAAATCTCTGTCATTCCAGCTTTACATTTCCTACCATGATTACATCATCTATCAATCATGTCCACTACGGTTTGTTTTTTCTTACAGAGGAGGGTGAACATCATTCTTCTCTGAGCTCCTGGCCAAGCTAACAAGGCATGCACCCCAGCTTACCTGAGTCTAAGTGCCACGGGTCAGTAGCTGCTGACATTGGTGGGATGGTGAGTGGAGAAGCTCCGCAGTTGGATTCCACCAGTTCTCCTTGGATGTGGACGTGAGAGGAGGAGTTGGTTGGTCTCAGAGCTGCTTTCAGTGGAGCAATCTGGTTGAACTGTACTCTTGATAGGCAGCCAGTGAATCCTGGGGTGTTGTATTTATATATATCTTGGTCAATCTTCCCAATTTCTATGTGAAAAAAAAAGACTAATGAAAACAATTTACTGCTTTGGAAAGCATGGTTGGTCTGAACACTTGATTCCCAGGGCTCAGTTCCCAAGTCTCTCTCTCAGGAGACTAAAATGTGTCAGACCCTGCCAGGTGTCTTTACATTTCATTACAGATGGAAACCTCCAGGCCTTGATGTGACTCGGTTTCACAGCTATGCTATCATTAAAATGAAAGGCCGGCATGAAGGAGTCATCAGAGAACAAAAGGCCAGGAAAAAAAGTCCCTTCCCCAAGAAGAGGTGGTGAAAGAGAAGGCAGAGGGACAGTCATTGCCAGGATCTCTCCTTCCACCTGAAGTTGCTGCTGCAAGAGATGCCCCTTCCTTCACCCTGGCCCTCTCAGTGAGCCGGCACTACTCCCGTTCACTCCCATTCCTCTCTCCTCACTAGGAGACCACGTGTCCCTTTGCTAGGAGACCATGTGTCCCTTCAGCCCGAGGTGGAAAACCATCCCTCCACAGCCTCCTTCCTTTCCCCACATTGGTAAGAGGTGGCAGGAGCTCATCCACCCCTGCTGCAGGCTGAGGAGCAGCGTGGATGCTCCCGTGCACCTACAGAGAGATCTGGACAGGTTGGATCAATGGGACAAGGCCAATGGGATGAGGTTTAATAAGGCCAAGTGCTGGGTCCTGCATTTCAGTCACAACAACCCCAGGCAACGCTACAGGCTTGGGGAAGAGTGGCTGGAGCTGCCCGACAGAAAAGGACCTGGGGGTGTTGGTGGACAGCCGGCTGAATATGAGCCAGCAGTGTGCCCAGGTGGCCAAGAAGGCCAATGGCATCCTGGCCTGTATCAGGACCAGCGTGGCCAGCAGGAGTAGGGCAGTGATGGTGCCTCTGGACTGGGCACTGGTGAGGCCTCACCTCGAG
>JAOXJK010000012.1:58591641-58610217 GCA_025774025.1 Xenus cinereus | reverse complement strand
GTCAATAAAGCACATACTCAGTGGAAGCAAACCATGAATCTGAAGCTTAGAAGCTACCTCAGAAGGTACAAATTGCTAAAGAGCTCTTTAACCAAGCCAAGAAAGGGACAGCAAGAGTCAGAGCCTGTTAGCAAAAGCCAAACACATTATGGAAATAAATTCTGCAATTTTTAAAGGTGTACCAGTCTAACTGTTGAAAGAAGCTACCCAAGGAGGGGATGACTTCAAACCCAAAATGGGTGCCCTTTCTGGAAGACACGTTCTACAGAAGAAAGTTTTTGGAACCAACAGAGAGGTTTCACGAGCTGAAAGTTCATCCAGATGTAAAGGTTAGATGAAACAACTTCCAGATCTGCTACTAAAATAAAACTCAAGCTTCTGTGCTGAACTTTCACTCTCCCTCCAGAGATTTATAAATAAGGGAAAGCTGTGAAGAGGAAGGGTACTCTTGAAATGGAGGAACTACCGTAATATTTGCTTCCTGACTAAGTGAGTGGGAAGTTATATGTCTGGAGATCTTACATTATAATTATGACAAGGTATATGGTAGCGGGGACAAAAATGAATGAATATACAAAACCTCTTGATTATTCTCTGATATTGAATACCCTCCAACATAATAAATTAATAATGTCTTCTAATATCATAAATACTACAGCTGCAAGCAATGGATGCTTTCTATTCAGTATATCCAAGGGAGAAGGCAGAACTTGCATTTAGCTCTTATGTCTGCTCAGAAGGTGTGAGAGGCTGGAGAATATAGACAAGATTAAGAACAGATCTTTTGGCTACAATTGCAATTACTTCTTAATTAAGGGTTGGGTTTTTTTTCATCATATTGGGACTATTCTCTTAAAGCAAATGTAGCCTATCAAGGTGAAGTTGCACTGTGAGATGGGGGTTAGGACTAATCACACGTCCTACGGTAGTCACTCTCTGTCCCTGCTTAGGCTGATGGACAGTTCTGCACATCACCATTTTGTGATCTGAAAGACCTTATGAATAATAAATACAGAAAGATCTGGACACGTATGCAATCTACAGAGACAGCATCACCTTACAGTGCAAAAAAGGAATGGGGATTTGCTCTCTTGGTGAATCACTCTCTTAAAAAAATCCATCCTGCAGAGCATATCTGGGGAGGAGGGGCCTTCTGCTTTTTTCTGCCCTTTTCTATTTTTTTAGGGACTTAAGTGTGATTCTACTGAAGGTGAAAGAACAAATTATTTTAAAACGTCAAGGCCCAGGATTACACTGTGTTGTTTTATGCTCTTGCTCTCCCTCCTTCTGAAACCCATCTTTAAACTGATGGCTTCTCTAACTGAAGGGAGTGGAATTATTTTGGGGACTCACCACAAGTGCTTACTCATTTTGTTAAATGCTCCTGTCATTATTAAATGATGAGTACCCTGTCATCACCTGATGTTGTGTTTCAGTTCCAGAAGCACGCTCAGCTTTTCCATGAAGTATCTGAACGTGAGCAATATGGCCTTGCTTTCAGCATTCTTTTTGGCACCTCTTTCATGCTACTGGAACATCAACACCTGTCTCTAGCGAGCTCATTACACCAACCTCTATTGCCCACTTGGAGTTCAAGAAAACGTGTGCAAATTTTCTGCTCTTCCACGGGTCATGCATTACGTGAGATCCCTCAACTCTTTATGAAAATAGGATTGAAAGACATCTGCAGAAGAACACGTGAAGTGATGCAGCCCCCCCCCCCCACCAGAAAAAGTTCTGCAAACACAACCTTTCAGACACAGAGAACCTGAATACAAGTTCAACCAGTGCCAAAGGGCAAAGACCACATTGGCTTCACTTTTAAGGGTGCATGGCTGAAGACACCTCCAGATTGCTCCCGCTGGCTCTGTCCGGAACCAGAAACAGACAGTGCCATGTCTCCACTAGAGCAGGAACTGCTTTTTTTCAGCTGCCAAATGAGTTTGTAGCAAGACAAGTCACTTGAACTAGTCATCTGTGAAATGGGACGAGAATATTCATTTACCAAATTTGGTATTATTTAATACTATAAAAACACTGGCTGAAATTCCAAGCGTATTGTCATTATTTTTTGCTGTTGTAAGTAGAGAAAGTTAGAAAAAATTGACAACAGAAAAGCTACAGAGTGAACCTGATTAATTTGTGTTACCATAGCAATGCCATAGTTGAGCCTTAAGCCTAAACCATTCTCTGTTGTGAGAAAGAAAAAGACAGAAACATGAAAACAGACAGTGACGCTTTACCTTGGCTCATTAAGCTAAAACACCACTACTGGAACGGGAACTACTGGAGAGAGTCCAGCGAAGAGCAACGAAGATGATTCAAGGATTGGAGCATCTCCCTTATGAAGAAAGGTTCCCAGTGAGAGGACGAGAGGCAACAGGCACAAGTTGGAACATAGGAGGTTCCACTCAAATATGAGAAAAAACTACTTCACAGTGAGGGTGACAGAGCCCTGGAACAGAACCCAGGGAGGTCGTGGAGTCCCCTTCTTTGGAGATTTTCAAGCCCTGCCTGGATGCTGACCTGAGTAACTAGCTCTAGGCAATCCTGCTTCAGCAGGGGAGTTGGACTAGATGATCTCTATGGTCCCTTCTAACTCTAAAAATTCAGTGAAATTCAGTGAAAGTTATAGCACAGGATACTGAGTTGAAAGTCTCAGCTACTCTTTGGCTGAGAAACAAGGAGCAATCTCAGGATAAATGGCTTTACCATATTTACTGCTGTGCTATCGGGTCACAAGAAGACCTTTCCAGTAGTGTAACAAGGCTTATTCAAAGTTTATTGCAACCTGTGTGAAGCTCTCCCCAGAGGGCAATCACGCAGCTGGGGTGCTTTTGTTCTGCTGCACTTTCAACTTCCCTGGAAAGCATATTTTCTGCCATCTGCAGCCCCATGGACAATTAATAACTTTTACTGTAGCCCCTCATGGAAATTAAGTGACACAGTATTTCTTTTTACTATGTGTGGAGATTATCTAGGGATGAGGAAAAGAGACACAAAAGACATTGGAAAACTTTCTTTAAGGAAAACATCTTCTTCCATCACATGTGGCATATGCTTCCAGCAATAGTTCTGCAAGTGAAAAAAGAAAACTCACCTGTCATTTTAGACACTGGTATTGGTTCAGCAGTAATCCTCCTGGCAAATACAACCTTAGTATGGCAATTTTTGTTGATGTTCAGGGAGCCAATACTAAATAATAAACTCAAACTCAAGGAGGTTCCTTTTTGAAGCCACCTGGACAATGGTTATGCTCTCATGGAAATTTTTAGCAAATCGTCACTGATTTTTCTTTTTGATGCACATGCTTGTTCCAAAAACAGTAACTGTGGATTGAAGGTTTATTTTGTGGATGAGGGGGTGTGAGAATAGTGATATACAAGGCCAAATGATGTTGCTCTTGGCAGACTGAGGACAGTTTTGGTAGTAAATTAGATGTACTTGACAGCAGGTTAAAAACTATGGAAAAAACTTTCTGACCTACAACATGTAGGCATTCTAAATAATATATCATGGGATAGTGATTTAGCTAAAATATTTTAACTGGAGGGTTTCCAGTGCTTTGTTTCAGATCTTCAAAGAACTTCATCAATGAAATATGGAAGCAGATTAGGAGGAAGTGCATGTTACCATCTCTCCAAGCCTGCTCTCAAACCAGGCTCTAAATTTTAGGGATTAAGCCAGTTATCAACACGTAGGATACATCTCAAACATTCGCTTGAGTATCTGTGGGTCAGTCCCTGAAGGAACTGTAACTTAAATTTCAGCAAACAGGGAAAAAGTACCAGTCTCTTCTTCCTGTTTCAAGAGTAAACACCCTGACAAGAAGGTTGACATAATGACGATGGTACTGGCTCTTTACTTTGGGAAACCTACCTACAAGTCTCTGTGCTTGACCCATGTTGCTTTCAGCCTCAATTTTCCATTTATAAAGTCAGGCGAAAGGCAATTCCTCACTTCTTAGCTGAATTTTGTGGCTAAATACATTCTGATGCCATGAGGAAGAAGAGGCCCATGTGTGAAGAGGCACATCACTGAGGAGAGCAACCATCAGAAAGTCTGCACAAAACGCCCAGAGGCTGTGATAAATCAGGGCACTGCTACAACTGCAAGAGGGAGCAGAACATGCTTCCATTCCTTCATGTCAACTGGAAGTGTGAGGCTGCTGTGTTCTCCCTATCGTAAACGCAAATAGCTATGGAGTAAGTGTAGAAAGAGTTAGTATCACTCTTGCTGACACACCTGCTCTCCTGTTAGAAGACAAGACTATAGGAAAGTGGACATTACAAGCATAAAAGCTATTGTGTTGTTCAAGTACAAGGCCATAACTGGAGGAGGTTGACTCTTGTCCTTCAGAAGAGAGGTGCTCAGTGACAGCAAAAGGAGCTGGAAGACCTTTTGTATATATTTCACCTCAGAGGTATGAGGCAATTCATTCCACGTAGTTATTCCTGCCAAAGTTTCAATTCTTCCTCTCTTTTTAGGGGACTGCCAGCCTCATAGTTGGGGTTGCCTTTGTTGCACACAGCCTTTGGTGAAGGTCACTCTCTGAAATAAGTTCAGCCCTAGGGTAGCTGCTTGAGCTTTTGTGTGTTTCAGAAGCAAAATTGTTCTTAGTCTCACCCAAAAGCGCACTGCCACTGGACTTAATTCTTGATTGCAAAGATTATGAATTGAAATCCTAAGGTCAGGTTTTGCACGTTTTACTTGGGTGACACCTTCAGCCAAAGGCCACCACGGTAAGTGGCTGTGAGGAGTGAGCTGTGGGCTGACACAGCTCTTCCAGAGTTTACACTTCAATTTAGGAAATAAATATGATTTCTCTGGCTAGTAAAATTTTCTTGCACCACCTAAATGTCAAAAATAACTTCTTCCTTTGTGAACAAAGTAAAACAATTACAGATTGCCATGATTTTATTGTGTGGCTTTTAAATTTTCTGGCTCATTGCTAGTCCGGGAGCCTTTACAATTCAGATCCAACTTTCTTTTGGTAGATACGAATAGGAGACCTTGGTTTGAGCTTTTCATGCACTGATCAGGACTCTAAAACTGAATTACTGTAATGGCTGAAAGCCAATGTGTTATTTATAATCAAATCAGCAATAATTGAAAATAACAATTATTAATGTAAGCAAATTCAACAAATACTTCATGAAGGTTAGGGCATATTTTACGCTGCTAACGATATTGTCAGTAGTCATTGACAGCACACTGCAAATACCAAAGACAGATCAAATTGAGAAGGAAATGCACATCTTAGTTACTGAGAATTGATGATCCAAATGGCAATAATTACTCCCCCAAATGAACTTCTAGAAGTCTGCTGTAAGAATGGCAAGTCACCTCGCTGCTGCCTGCTGGGAAGCCGCTTGGTCTCTCATTGAGGCAGCTGCTCGAGTCACTGTTCTGCAAATCACTGAATTTCAGACAATCAATCAGTGTAGTTTTGACTTCACAAACACTATGTGTTTTCCTCATGGGTTACTATTATGTCAGAGAACAGATTTTTCAAGACATACAAGGAAAACAGCACCCTTTATCTGTTATAGGACACAGACTAGTACAGCACTCATTATAAACACACACTTTCTAGTTTTATTTGCCTGACAATAAGTTTCATGAGGCAAAATAAATCAGTACGCCCCTCTAACACTACATTATTTTTTTTTTTTTTGCTATTCTTTGCCTCTGTGCTGTAGCAGTGCATCAGAGGTAAACCTCTTGCTTCCTGGCATTTCAAGCACAGCGGCAGAATGCTGAGTCGTGAGGAGTTCATCCCTCCTGATGAAAAGACATGCCTAATTATCTATCCAAGGAGTGAAGCCTAGTCACAAAGGTCAACGCTGCTCAAGCAACTTACACAACACCTTTGCTGCTCTGTTTTAAAAGGTTTTTAATATTTAAAACTGTCCAGACCTGTGACCTGAAGGTACTTCTGTATTCTTTCTTCCTTCAGAAAGTCACCATCCCCAAAGTCTATCAGCCATTAGCTGGGTTTGTTTCTGAACCCTGATGTTTCTTACTGAATTCTTTTGCTTTTCTAATGTTTTAAGACCACAATATTCTCTATCTGCTCTTCTTATCCAGCATCATTTATTTACTGCCTACATGGATTTTAAATTGATTATAAAAGAATCCAGGTGAGCTTCACAGCAGTGCTGTGATTGTTGAAACACAGCACGCTCCTGTTGAAATAATACTCATGTGTCTCCAAAGCAAGATGCAATTTGTTTCCAGTTTGTCAAAATCACTCGCATCACAACTTGACAGCCAGGAACAAAACAAGCACGGTCCTTCCATGCCCAAGCTATTCTGCAACATTGGTATTGTCAAGGATTTCCATTAATTCCCACAAGCTCAATTTTGAAAATGACTGTAAAGGCTCCAGTCGAATTGTAAAACACTTTAGCTCCATTGTGAGCCAACATAGCCCGCGTTAGGGCCAGGTAGCAGAAGGGAAGAAAAAAGGAAACAGTAAAACTGAAACTCTTGGGATTTTGATACGAAGTTAACTCGATTTTGGCAGAGTATCAGCCTGATATTTAGGGGCCAAATTTGAAGGGAAACAAAATGCAAGGACAAGGACAATCCTATTTGGATCAAGGGTTGCTATTTGCAGCACGTTCAGACCTGTTTAGCCTGTGATCGTCATGACAGCATTTTGCATTGGGACGAAATTACTAAACATTATTTCAACATGAAGAACAGCTTTGAAATAAGAAATACTGTTATACGCCTTTGAAGAATTAAATAAAAGAATTTTGTTAAATAGATTGAGAAATCCATGTCCTTATTGCAAAGTCCATCACTCCATGTCACCAGTCTCTTCAGTACGTGGTTTGCTCCTGTCAACCAAGAACTGTTTCAAGCCTGACACTTCCCCAGAGTACGATGCAAACCAGGTTCTCTCTATGAAAAGAAGATAAAGGAGCCAGCAAAAGAGTATCGATAATGTACATGTGTAGCTCATAAAGAGACAGACACTTGGCAGTAAGACAGAAGTTTGCTTTATGCCTTTGCTGCCTTGAGTCAGAAAACCTGAACCCCAGGGATCTCTACCTCCGCAGTACGCTGAAAAGAGCAAAATTGAAATGTTCCTTCTGATTAGAAGTTTAAAAAGTAATTGAGCTTTACAACATCGAAGAACTCATTAAAAAGAACTATTTCATATCCTGTTTAGGTAAAATTTATCTCCAAGACCCTGACAGTGTAGAAGACAGTTGGATCTGCAGCAGGCTGACAAAGCTGTCTCCACGGTGCAGACCAAAGGGGCTGCGGGTTTTTTCGGTCAGTCGGTCAGTCGGAAGGCTGCCGCCACCATCGTCCTGCTACTGCTGCAGGTTCTGCAGTCGTGCAAAGACAGATGGCACGATGCTATTTTAAACTGTTTCTGAAACTCTGGATCTCAGATCCCAAACCAGCAGGCTGGTTTACTTTCCACTACATCATTCCAGCTGACGCTACGCATGCACTGCACAACTGCCTTCAAATCCTGCCAGGACAGTCTCAAGCACTGTCTGTCTTCATCCTGTTGAGCATATGCTGCCTCAGTAACAAGTTTACCAGGGCAGAGGCTGGCTGATCATGTGGATATTTCAACAAGCATTAAAAAGCACCCAAACAGTCTGATGAAAAGACTGCTCTTTTGCCTGTGCAAAAAGCTTGTAAAGCCAGGGAGGCTTGTATTAGACTGTTGTCCGGGGAAGCAGAGAAGTGAACCACAATAGATGCGCTGGTAGGGGGCATAAAACTGGGAAATGACCTCTACTTTTATGTCAAATGCTGATTAGACTACGAACCGCTGTGAAATAGCAGCGATACGATGTCTCAGAGCAAAACACAAGAGCAGCGTTCACTCAAAACCTGGCCTGTGGTCAGCTGCCCTACAGCAGCACGTGGTTTTGTGCAAATACAAGCTTACACTGTGGATATTTCACCAAAAAATGTCACGTAGCAGACAAGGAAAAAATAAACCTCTTGTCCAATAGCAGAAGCAATGGGGGAGGTAATAGAATAACAACCCTGTACAAACATTTCTCCGGTACAAACATTTTTCCAACCAGTGCCTGACTGCCCAGATAAAATTCACGGGGCAGAAACACCTCTTGTTGGTACACCACAGCATGAAAACTGAGCATAATCTAATAATAATTGGATACTTCACTTCATTTGGAGTGCCTGAAGTCTCTTGACAAGAACAGAAATGCAGCAGCTCCATGTCACAAAGAGATTTCTTTCTTGCTGATTTGAGATTTTATTTTTTCTTGGATGAATGCCCTTTCAATTTCTAAAACAATGCACCAGGGTAAAAAGGGATAAAGGATTAATTATAGTGAGATACCAAAGAGAAAAAAATTGGATAATAAAAATAAGATTTTCTTTTTAAAAAATGAATATTGAAGACATGATTCTCTTCTTCAAGGAATGAATTAATTCTTTCCAGTCAAAAGGGTAATACTGAATAAGCTGGCAAAATATTAGATCCAAATCAGAGACTCAACTAGAAAATTAGATATTTAATTAATATATATACAGAAATGCATGAACTGTAAAATCTCCAGAATGGAAGAATATTCAGATAAGATTTCACTAGAAGATGAGAAATGGTATTTGAATTGATAAAGAAGCTGCACTCTTTAGTATGCTGAAGCATGCACACATTCTAGGAGGAAATCAGTTTCCTTCCACAGTCTGCTTGGTATCCTCGGAATTTTTTGTTTAGCTTATATATATACTTGTATATAAAAGATTAAAATAACGATATAAAAATCAACCTCTGGCAGCGTTTAAGATTAATGTGTTAAGTAAGATTTAGTCACCAAGTACACATATGTTAAACTATTAGAGCGGAGAAGCCAAATCTTTGCTGTTCTAAGGTGCTGAATCATTTGCAGTATGAATAAGAGGAGGACACCAGAGAATATTCAAAGAAAGAACACCGAGACCTGAGGAATTAAACAATAAAGCTCTCCATAAAACGCGCAGAGTCTTTTGATAAGTCAGCTTGAGAAATACAGATTTTACATAGAACTTGATGGCTTATGTGGAGTAAAACTTACAGTGTTTTACTGTGTGTTTGGCACCACACATCTCAAGAGCTTTCTGTTCAAGCATTTGATAGTGACTATGCCTCACAGGTCACCACACGCCTTCCCATCCAGTGTTTTCTGCCTCTCCTTAGTCACCACAGTTTTCCCACACCTTATTCACATTTCAGTTGTTTTCTTCTTTCCTGTTTTTTTCCAAGTATTATCATCACTTACAACTTTTATTCTGTTGTTACTTCTATCACTCCCCCTCTATTGGTTGTTTCTGGTGTTTTTTGGTTGGTTGGTTGGTTGGGTTTTTTTTGTCTGGGGTTTTATGGAAGTAACATTGCTGTTTTGAGATATTTTCGTATCACAATGTTCAGACACTTAGAACAAATGCTTTTCTTTGAGACTTAAGCGGTTGTTTCAGGCCTCTGTGTGATGTGGATTGGTAGACAGGGGTGTGGAGGAGGAGATGGTTGTTGTCAAGACACCCATTGTACACCAGAAGACTTCTTCACAGAACTTGCATATTCCAATAGCCTCAGGTGCTCTATGAACCTATGGGTATGTGAGAATTTCTGAGCTGGGAAATCTTAGTGTTGTTCATCACAATCTCTGTGTCGAAATTTACAGAAGTACTAAATCCTCTACAATATGATACGCTTCCTCCGTTCCTTCATACACAGACTATTACTGACTGATTGAAGCAACGTGATTTGAGGAAAGAAAAAACTATTAAAGATTCTTTTGCACTAAAATTCTGCTCTTCTCTTTTCACCCATATCCCCTCCCCCAACAACGGGGAAAAAACGAATACTTTAAATATTTCTGATAGTTCCAATATAATAGTGAGCGTTGTGATGCTCACATGTCCGACGGCAGTGAAATGCAAAGAGAACACGGTCTGACACATCAACAGATGTACAGTGAGGCTGAAATATTCTGGATATGCTGAATTTGCTGGGCATAACATTGATCTGTGCATCTGCTAATGTAGCCACAACGTGTTCCAGTTCACGGTCCGTGCAAAGCAGAGTTTAATTTCACAGGCACAGGGGCGAGCTGTCCAAGATTTCTGAACGACAAGCAACCTGCTTAGAGTTACTGCCGGGCTGCTGAGTGGAAGTCAGAAGAGCTGGAAAAAAGGAGCAGTGGTAGGTGACCTGCAAAAGCAGTTTGTCTCTTTCAGGAGTTAACGAGCTTGTGGGTACATGTATGCAGAAACTCTTTTCGTGGATAGCTATAAAAGTCTGTATTTGAGCACGCTCAGCACCCAACTCTGCAAGAGGAGCTAAATACTGGCACAAAAATATCCTTTTTTTAAAAAAAAATAAAATTAAATTTGGGATTTTAGTGGATGAGTCCATCTGAAAACTAGAAAAATTTTAAATTAGTATTTTTTTACTTCTTTCCTCCCTGCCTCCAACTAATTACTAACAGAAGTTTGATTCAGGCAGTGGCCTAGATAATAAAGGTGAAGGCTAGAGTGAGATTGAAGGAGTTTAAGTTGTAGGAGGACTTCTGTTGTAGAAAATCCATGGCAAATGCGTACGTTTGCCTTAACGAGCGGCGTCTTGCTCGCCCTGCCAGCGATACTGAACTCCTGTCACTGGAGGTCCAAGAGGATGGAAATGTGCCAGCCCAAACCCTGACGCCCTCGGCTTGAGATATGTGAAAACACCACGGGCTGAAGCCGAAGTGTCACATGCTGTGCATTTTGACAGGAGATCTGAGTTTGTTAGTGAGCAGAAGCCAACCCACGATAATTCAGAAGGAGCGGCGTTCTAAGGCAAAGATATATTTGCTCCTTTCTTTGCCTCGTGGTCAGGCAGTAAGAACAACTCGAAGAGACAAGAAAAACCGGTACCTTCCGTGGAAAGCTGATCAAGTGCATTTTCCCAAGGTGTGCATTCCACCGATCTGGCAGCACAGGATGCCCCGTTTGGTCTACGGCCTTCTAGCTGATCACTGCTGTTGCTTTGTCACCACCGTTTCGTGCCCCACGTTGTTTCTCACTGCTTCTTCTGCTCCGCTTCACGGTCCCTTCAGCTCTTCCCCTCTCTCTCCCCCTCCAGAGGCCTTTATGCAACTTCACAGCAAGAACTTGACCTTCAGAAGTAAGGCACCCCCAGCTATTTTATTCTCGTGGGAAGAAAATTGTCTAAGCAGTTGATAATTATTTATACTTATTTTTCAAAACACAGACATTTTAGCAATTCCCATTTGAGCTCTGGAAAAAAGAAGGAAGGGTATACAATTTGCTCATGCTGGAAGCCTGGAGAAGGCTGACCCACAGAGCTCTTAACACCCTTTAGAGACCACAGCGCAGCTTTGGGTGCCCGGACTCAGTGTGTGTGTGAGCCTGGGGGCACGGGAACACGGCTGAGGGGAGGGGAGAAGGAGCTGGATCCAGAGCAGCAGAGAGAAAGCGCTCTGGATCCAGCAGAAGGAACAAGATGCAGCCTGACCTGAACATACTTGAGATAAATGCTGCCTGCTGCCAATTTATGGAATCATAGAATAATAGACTCATAGAATGGTTAGAGTCGGAAGGGACCTTAAAGATCATCTAGTTCCAACCCCCCTGGTCCCACCAGACCAGGTTGCTCAAAGGCCCCATCAGGGCCTTGAACCCCTCCAGGGATGGGGCAGCCACAGCTTCTCTGGGCAACCTGTTCCAGGCTCTCACCACCCTGAGTCAAGTCAAATTCCCCTGGCAAAGACCAGAATTGCAGCCCCCTCTGCACAGCCACCCCCAAAGCGGGTTGTCCCAGGGCCACCGCAACCCTACAGGTGTTTCACGGGCAGCTGGGGGCAGTTCCAAAGCTCTCCCACCCCAGGAACGCTGTTACAAGAAATTTGCACCACCTTTCGGCAATGTTACTAGCACATGTTGGAATTTAGGCCTTTTTCAAGGTTATAATGCCAGCGTGACACATTTCTAGGTTAATTCTTCCTTACAGAGCTTAAGTTAAAGTGCACTTATCTAGGAATAAAGATGACAAAGACTAGATCTGACTCCTAATATTTAAGTAGCTAGCATCTAAGAGAATAAGGCTTATCTGTAACGATTTTCATTTCGAGCTACCATGAATTTTCAAGTCTTCATGGCCCCGAGCTCCTCTTTCCTTTTGCTGCACAGGGAAGCAAAGAGGGAAGATTTGCTCCTGGACTTGGCGGATTTCCCTGCACTTGGGGCCTGGCTCCACGCCACCCTGTCCTGGGGAAAAGATTAAAGGAGCTGACCTCAGCAAAGGTGCTTTTCTCCCTGGAGAGCGGCACCAAAATCACTTCTTTGAAGCAGCTGACAGCACGGAAAGGGGCAGTCACCAGCTTGGGGTTTAGGATGCACAAGTGCACGCTGTTTGTGTTCATAAGTTCCGTCCAGCAGTTCGGTCTTAGAGTTGATGGATCGCCTGCCCGAGACGTGGAGACACTCACCTTCACCGTGGCTCTCAGACTTCTCTGTCTAAAGGACATTTAAGAATTATGATTATTCCCAGGGAGCTCCATGTCCCAGTCGCGGGTGTGCACCACCGGCCCGTTAGAAAAATAATAGTCACAAAGCCAAAAATGCCACAGATGTTACATGCAAAACAAAGCAACTCAAAGTGATCAAGATCTGACTACATCAGGTCTCGGGGTATCATTTCTTTCTTGTAGTCACATTACAGAGACAAATTTTGTTCATTGTCACGTGCGGACTGTGTGTGTGACCAGTAAAGCCAGTAGCATCACAGGGATAAATTACTACCATCCAACTGAAAGCTCAACTAAACAATACTAGTATTAGACAGCAGCTCAAAATTAAATTATTGGTAAAATACAGATCTTCATAGGACTGTTACAAAATGCTGTTATGGGCAAAAGAAAGCACCTTTTAGATACTAGTAAGAATCTTTTGTCTAATAGTTTGTATTATCTAATACAGAAAAACTTCTTAAATAACACAGTTAACGTAATTCCAAGTATTTATCCCTTTCTCTGGTGTAAGCTTACCCTACCATTAACCATGTAGGTCCTGAGATTAATAGTGTCAGTTTTCCCTCAAGAAGGACAGGGAGGGGCAGGTTTCTAAGTCTTCACTATCCTGGGGTCATTGCCAGGAGGAGTCAGATATTGGTGATGGGCCATCTTCCCTCCTCAGATTTGGTTCCTTTCAGGGCTATTTAGTACATTTTTTTCACCACAGTCTGGTTCCTTCTCCTGGCTTCCCAGATAAAGTTTAAAAGCTACCCAGCAGATCCCACTGAGCTCCCTTAACACCAAGGACTGCCATTTTTCATGGAGTGACCATCAGAAGTTGTCAGACCTTCACTACCTCTGGGTTTCACAAGTTTTATCGGTCATCTGCTTGGGAACAGGAGCCGGATGCATCTCAGAGCTCCAACCAAGACAACACTTTTTTCTTTACCTATTACACCAACCAAGCTTTGTGGGGGTCCCACAGCTCAAGGCAAGGGCCTGGTCCAGACCTTCCAAATGAAAGTGGATAGGTACACTCTCCACAAAAATTTGGCTTTGACCAAAGCCAAATTTGACCAAGTCAGCTCTAATTAAAAGTAATAATTTTACAAGAGCACTGCTGGAACTGTCTGGGGCAGCATGCCAGCCTTAGTCTGTGCCACATTCAGAAGATGTCCCTACAGTTGTTCAATGACTCTTCAGGTTCTTGGGTACGGATTGAGTAGTGAGCTGTTTCCTGAGTAAAGGCTTAAAAGAACAGGTGCCTTCTGAAACGCAAGCATCTAAAACCTGTTACATCTCCAACAGGAGCAGTGTCACGAGACCTGGTAGATCACGGCACAAGACGGCAACCTTTGTGGGTTGTAGCTTTTTAGTGTTCTCCTGCTGCTGTGAAGAACTTTCCATATCAGCGACCACAAAAGCCAAACAAGCCTTACAGGGAAGTCTGGCCCATTTCCTTTATGGACCAGCTTTCTTGAAAGGTATTTCAATCTAATTCAGACTCTATACTTCCCCAAAGAGTCAAAATTGGAGAACGATGCATGTTTCCTTGTTGTCTTGATTGCAACAGTCAGAAATACTACAAAAATAAACACCAAAAAACCCAAAACAACTAGGCTTTCATGTAATGTCGTTCTCCCCTGAGTTGTGGTCTTGATAGGAAGAAGAAACAAGCAGAACAGGTTAAGCATGAAAGACTCAAACTACTAAACCTCTAATCCAAGGTTTGCCACTTAATCCCCCCAGAGCCTTGGACAAATAATTAAGTATGCCTTGTCCCATTTTTCCACATTTTCAAATTGGGAAGTTATTTAATTTAATTGGATCTTTCTCCGAGATGCATTAGCTGTTTCAGTACACAAATCATAAATCAAGCATGGGAGGATATGGACTAAAAAAACCACTGTTTGCATAGTCCTTCATGCCTCTCCTCCTAACACCGTGTAAGGCTCATGACTGTCCATGCCCTATCCTTCCTTCTTTCTTTCCTTCCTTCCTTCCTTGCTTCCTTCCATCCAAGAACCTGTGTTGATCTATTTTGGTAAGCCACTCTGATATGCTTTAGGTCTCGATCAGCACCAACTTTCTACCTTTCCCCCCTGCTTTTTTTGGTAAGCTGCAGAGTGCAATTTATACAGATAGCCCTCCAGGAGACACTCATCATCGTCGTCATCATCATCATCTCCTCTCTCCAGCTCTGCCTCTTACTGACTGGATTTTATTGTATTTGCTGCAATTGCTTTTTCACTGGCCTCCTACAGGTTTTTATTGCATCTTCTCTGCTACACACCATTTTTTGGAGTTGAAATTTGTGGTCTGCATAGTGTTTAAAAACAAAACAAAAACCCCTAAGTAATAGTATTTTTCTTTTATGTATCAAAAGATTCATTTGAATATGGTAACTACATTTATCTGAGAACAAAACCATTAAAATTTTCTTGTGTCAACCAGACACAATTTTTTTCCAAGCCTCCCAAAAGTTATTTATAATTTGGTTTGAAGAATTCAGTTAGTATGCTGCCAGAACCTTCTGAGGGTCTCTTACATCTCTCCAAAAAGGCAGTTCTTCCAAAGCCTGCTCAACTGCCTGGGAAGCAGTTCCCCACCTTAACTATTTCACTATTAAGGTGCTCACTAGCGTACTGCTTCAATCTTTATACAACTGCTTTTTCACAAATAAATGATTTCTGTTTTTTTCTGCATTTTGTGTGCCTTCACTCTTGCACCGATACTGCAACAAAACACTCTCAACATAATACAGATGTCTTGCTCCACATTATCCATTAAGTTAAATAGTTCTATCTGGCATCATCTTACCTATCCCTGACTCTTCTCTGGTTTTATCGTGTTCCTTAACATAAGACCATAACAATTGTCAAGAGACAATTTTGGATGCGCACAGCCTCCAAATTATTTTCCAGTAGTCTTCATCCCAGTTGTCACACCTTCTTTATGCTTATGTTCAATTATTGTCTCCTACAATTCACTACTGTCTCCTTAGAAATCTCCCTTTTAGGGCCACATACCTTACAACCTTTGATCAATCAAGGACATTTGTCAACTCTTTGATTACTGACAGTAATCCCACCTCTGCATACCCATGGATACCTTGAATCCTCGTAAGAGGATTCATAACATTCTGGTTTTTGCTTTCACTTCGGGTAATGGTATAAACTCATCAACAACTCTTGCTCAACTTTACCGTTTACAGCTCTTCTTTGCAGACCTCCGTTTCCTGGGCCAGATTTACCATCACCAGAACCACTCTTGGGACACACACATGAAAATCTGTCATAAGACACTTAAAATTCATTAACAAACCTGTTACATCATTTCCCAAGCCTTTAGTAGTGGAGTGCATGCTGATGACCTTCATCCGTGGCTAACAGCTGCCTCTAATCACTGTCACTAGTAGCTTTAGACACTAAAAAGCCTGCTCCTGTTTATTGCAGTCTTCCCTCTATTTTAAAAACATCATTCTGATCACTAGAAATAAGAGTCTCTTGAAGTTCTGTAGAGAAAGCTCTAGTGTATTCCTTGGGGCAGCACGAGGTTTATAAACACGAGTGTCCAACATTGTTAGTTTTCAGCTCATTTTGTGAAGAGAAATTGCTTTTACCTATTATCATCTCTGCTTTAAGGAAAATAAGGTAATAAGGTTGTGTCTTTTTTTTTTTTAAGAGATTAACATTATTCCCAATACTCCACTTGAGAAGGTGAAGTAAAATGATTACAACAAACGCTTTTTTTAACCTAGTATTTTTTTTCCCCCGTTTTGAAAACAAATTGCCCAACGTCCTACCATTAAATCACCCTCTACTCTTATTCCAGGCAGACCATTCTAGTTTGTTTTCCACACAAACTAATCTGCCATTAAAAAGTTAAGGATTAATTATCTTTTTCTAACCTTCTAGAAAAGGACCATATAAGAACTTATCACCAAAATGGATTAATATTAAAAGGCATTAAAACTATAAAAGGAACATTGCAATATTCTTCCAAAGGGCACACCTGTAAATATACATTACAAGGGTACTCTAATTACTTAATTTACAATGATAATATCTTAATTCATCATCAATAACGTTTATAATTTAAGAGATGTTGCAGACACAATCATCATTAATATCACATCTGTAAGTAAGAATAGTCTGACTGAGATGAATTCCTTCTCCCAGGCTATATTTCAAGTCCATGGTACAAATTCAGTGATGTATGGCTGTATCTGCTGGCCAGAACCGGGCTATTTTTAATATTTCCCTGGATGCTCAATAGGGAACTGCTCCCACATAAAAGGCTAAAGCAAACATACAAAAGCAGCTATTGAGAATTCAGAGCTGAAACCTTAGGAAAAAAATAAAGTACTCAGGTAGAATAAAACGTGCGTCACTGCCAGATGAATTCATCCCAACAAACAAGAGCTTGCAGAACGCCAGCGCTGTTCTTCAGGAGTAGTCTTGATCAGCCCTGCCACCAACCGAGTGGCCACCTAACCTTGTCTGAAAACACCCGTGTTTCACCTTGTCTCCTCTCCTGCTATCGTGTAGCGGCTAGAGAGAAGGAATAACCAGAGACTATTCAGGCATACGAATTCTTGTTGTCTTGCAAAATTGTGATTTTGTGGTAATGAGAAGAAACATTTTAATTAGGCATTAGGAAGGGGAAGGAGCTGGCTCCCAAGGACGCCTGCCGGCGCTCAACAACACCGGCCAAGTCCGTGGAGCCTCCCAGGATAACGCAAGAGCTGCGCGTCAGGCAGTTCTTTTGCCAAGCATCTTCTGATGTCTGAAGCATCGCAAATTCACGAGATGGTTCTGGAATACCACATCCTCCACAGATTGGTTTCATCCTTCCAGAAGTTCCACCGCAGGAGCCAGGTTTCTAGTTCACATATCTACTCCCCTGAACTCCGGGATGGTTTCTCAATTCTCAAGGGATCAAATTAGTTTTAATGGCAAGCTTTCATAGGTACAGTAAGTAAAGGTTTATTTCATCCCACCCACGGAGAAATAACATATGGCAAATAAGATGTTACACGAGTCCCGCTGAAGATCTATTGCACGTATTTTAAATGGCAGGTAAGTGATACAGAAACCTTACGATAGTAAGCTACAAATGTAACCTTTAATGTTAATGATTTAAGCCCATATTCACACATGGCTTAATTTCTAAGAATAATTAGGCAACTGATATCTCCATCTGGCTCCAAACGCTTGCTGACACTTTTGTAATCAAACATTCTCATCAGCCTTCAAACCGGATGAAGTGGATTTTTTAGTTTTTAAAAACTTTCCGCGGTCACGGCTCAGTTGTGCCAGCTGACGGGTGGCACAGCCCCAGGGGGACACTTCTGATAGCCAAAGGGGGCTATGAGCGCCGCTGCCTTGCTGTGGGCTACCCTTGCACAAAGAATCTCAATTCGGTTGGGAGAAGCTGAAGTTCAAGTCACTCCACATAAAGAGACGCACTTTTTTTCCCCAGTTTCTTCGGACTTCTTTGCACGAACAATTTGGGAACGAAGAGATCCCATATTGCAACCCTAATAGTCAAGTTATTAACTGTGCTGCTGTATGCCTAGTTCAGGGCTTGGTTTTCTCAGAGGCTTCTTTAAAGGTCTTTTGACCGGTCCCATTAAAGAATGGGAGAAAACTCGGAGAATTTTCGTAGGATGAGAAAGCAGCCTTGGCATTCAGCAACACCACTGTCCTGTGCAGCAGGAAGGCATAAGAGGACAAACCACGATTCAGTTTGCCCAGGAGAAGAGAATAAGATTAAAGGAAGAGACAGCAACTTCATACAAGAAATCCTCTGTGGCAGGGACAGTCCTGGCTGCCGACTGACCAGAGGGACTCCTGTTTAGTTTTATCCAACACCGAGACTTTAGTTCATAACTAAACTGGGAGGGGTGGCTGACACCCCGGATGGCCGTGCTGCCATCCAGCGAGAACTGGAGAGAGCTGGGCAAGGAAGAACCTCATGAGGTTCAACAGGGAAAGGTGTAGGGTCCTGCACCTGGGGAAGAAGAATGTCAGGCACCAATACAGGTTAGGCGTGGACCTGCTGGAGACAAGTT
>JAOXJK010000012.1:58562059-58589612 GCA_025774025.1 Xenus cinereus | reverse complement strand
CCCTGTTGGAGCTTGAAGCCATTCCCTCTCATTCTGTCATTAATTACCTGTGAGAAGAGACCAGCACCAACCTCTCTGCAGTGTCCTTTCAAGTAGTTGTAGAGAGTGATGAGGTCTCCCCTCAGCCTCCTCTTCCTCATACTGTATTTCACTGTTGTATCGCAAGGCAAGACACATGATTAGAACTCATTTTATAAATCATGGTACTCGATTTATGTACATTTCTGGTTTTCAAATAATTATATTATTTCACAAAGTTTTTCTTCTCTTGAGCAGCAGCTGTACAATTCTCATAATGCCCTTTTCTGCTCTCTGTCAAAAATCTGCTTTTCACTCTCCAGCCAAGTGTTCCTTGCCATGTGTGTATCAGAATATTCGCTTGTCTTTTGTTTGCGAATTGACAAAACTGAATGATGTGACTTCTAAACTGATGGGAATATGAGTTAAGAATGTAGTTGTGTAGTGAAATGGCAGATTCTGCTTATAAGTAAGGAGTGTTAGCTTTGATAGTGTGGTGGGCTTAGAAATGAGCAGGTAGTACATCTCCATCTATATCATTGTGTTTACCGTTCCGATAATTAAATTGGATTTTTACTTGGGATCATTACTATCTAGTATTTTATCATAGATAAAATATGCCTTACTTGACAGACTTCTTACTCGATAGACTAGATAGATACAAGTAGCAATTATCCTTGCCAATCAGATCGATTTGGTGCGATCTAGTTGACGTGACCCATAAAAATGCATAGTGACAAAGCTCTCTCTTTACATGGCTGTAACAATGGATATTTGAAAGGTTCGTGACAATAAGTGAACTTTCTGAGTGCAGATTCTCTTCCGTATATGTGTATGTATGCATGTGTGTAAACCTTGTGTGCAAGATTGCACTTTTTACGCTGTCTCTGAGTGCCCTCATTCAGGTAGGTCTGAGCAAGGCCATTGCATTGAAGTGCTTTATTACGCTCTCCTGACTAGCCTATAAATCACAGAAGCCTTGGCTCTCTTCATGGCTTAAGTGGAGAGAAATTAGTTCTGGATCTAAACCTAAGTTTAAAAAAATAAATTAGCTGGGTTTTTATTATAGGGTAAGTTGGCTCTTCTAAAAGAGTTCAGATGACTGTAACGGTTATCCTGATGACAGAAGACAAAGTTATTCAGACAGTATAATCTGATCATTCTTAACTGGAGTCCAAATCAAGGAATTTCTGACTTTCTGTTCTTAAAAGTGCTATCAATTTCTGCCTTTCTCTGTCTTTGTTGTCTTAAAAATCGGCCTCTGCTAACAGCCCCTCCTTGTTCGTAAGTGTCCTTGGATTTCAGCTTAAACATTAATGACTGGCAAGTCATTAGTCATTTCCTCAGATAAACTGTGGAACTTGCCCACTCAAACCTGAAGAATTATGACTTAGCGCATGATTGCTGTACATACAGTTGTTTGACCCGAGCAATGTCCCGCTTCTTCCCTTTTGCTTTTTCTCTCCTTTTTATTCCTGTCATGCATACACCTGGAGGCAAATTGAGTACAAATATTCCCATGTTTTTCTCCTGGATCAGAACTGGACTTTGAGTCATTCTTTCCCTTTATGAACCTTGCAATGGGACAAAAAAAATTTCCAAAATATTCCTGCTTACAGAATGTGCCCCGTGCATTCTTATCCCCGAATCACAGCTTGGTGAGTGCTGACTTCTGCAGATCACCAACACAGGAACTAAATAGATCATGTACAGATATATAGAAACAGAACCTGACTCTGACTGGTACTGAGCACAAGCGCATTGATTTCTGATGATGGGAGTCTCTCTGAAAATGAAGAGTGAAATGCAAATAGGTATTTCTGTATGTAGCCGTGTTATATGGTCGTTGGGCTAATAAATCTATTTCACACTGATCTCTGACTGGCAATTAAAGAAAGCCTCTTGTTTATTTCTGAGGAACGCTGGAAATGATATGTTTCCAATTTTTCACTTGAATTTTGAATTCTCCTGGTATGTCTTACAAAATATTTAAAGGAAAAAGAGAGGCAAAAAAAATGTGAGAACTCAGGGTATGTGATCTGACAGAGCTGAGGAATTATATACACAGTCATTCGCAACCTGTCTGGATAATTTGTTGAGCTATTGTTTGAGTCATTATGGTTACGGCTCGCTTTCAATCACATGTGCGATGAGCACCTCACTACTCGCTGTCCTCTCAGGGCAGACAAAATTTGCTGGTAATGAAGTCCGATGGGATGTGGCAGCTGGTCTCCTGTGCTCCATTGCCTGTGCTATTTAAAGCCATATTACCAAGACGATGCTACCTACAAGATAGAAGGATAAACAATTTGAGAGAATAAGCATTTTGTATTGAACGTACACGGACTTACGCGTGCTTGTGTGCTTTCTTGAATAAGGACTTGTGGGCTTGAACTGCAAATGTAAAAATGTTCCTGCTTTTTTCAGTGATGTCTGTGATTTTTGCCACATGAAACCCTATATGAACTCAGTGGAGTAGCTTAGATTCTCTAAGCCTCTATATTAGTTTACCAAGAGATGGCATATTTTCTTTTCCTTTGTGCTCATTTGATTACACATATTTGCTGTTTTGATCACTTTAGATACAAAATACAGAAAGCTGGTCTTCAGATTAAACAAACCCAGAAGCTCCAAGCCATAATCAGAGAAAATCATTGTGTTTATCTTTGTCTCTTTTCATAACCAAACAAATCTTTAAGGATTATTTTGCTAAGATACAAAACTGTGAATCAGCTGGGTGTGCACAGTCAGTGAACAAGTTAGCGATTCTTAATCGCTGTGTAAGCCTCCTGGTTCTCAGCCCTTTCATTTGTTTTAGTTCAATTGCTTCCTGAAATATTTTGGTCCCTCTTCTCTCCCATAGCCATTCATTCTTGGGGGAAGAGGAGGCTGAGGGGAGACCTCCTTGCCCTCTACAACTCCCTGAAAGGAGGGTGCAGAGAGGTGGGGCTTGGCCTCTTCTCCCAAGGGAATAATGACAGGAGCAGGGGAAATGGTCTGAAGTTGGGGCAGGGGAGGTTTAGATGAGATCTTAGGAAGAATGACTTTCCTGAGAGGGTGGTCAGGCACTGGAACAGCCTGCCCAGGGAGGTGGTGGAGTCACCATCCCTGGAGGGATTTAAGGAACGTGTAGACGTGGCACTTCAGGGCATGCTCTAGTGCCCGGGATTGTTGGGTGTGGGTTTTTTTGTTTTGTTTTGTTTTGCTTTTTTTGGGGGGGGTGTGTGTGTATGGTATGATCTCAAAGGTCCCTTCCAACCATGAAGATTTTGTGATTTTGTGATTCTTTTACGCAATATAGTTGTTATTATCTGAATCACTTATCAAAATATAGGGATTTTATTATAGGAATATAGGCATTAGAATCAAGCCCTCAAAATAGTCTTTACAAATGCTTGCCAAGCCCAGACTACACTGTAGCTGTTGACTGCTATATGTAGACATTTCCTACTTTTCTTGTCCAATGCGTACAAGACACTCTGCTGAATTCCTCTTTAACACACTAAAGCCTCAATAGAAACTAAAACAGCATAAGAAAACTGTATTTATATTTAACCAATTAGTTATTTTAGCGATTATTTTATTTCAGCAAGTTAATGAGCATTTCAAGCACCTTTGAGAAACTTTGCATTCATGTTAGGGGTGGAACAGTTGATAGACAGAGAATAAAAAAATCTACATATAATCTGTAAATGCCATTTGAGGTACAAACCTGAGACTTTCAACTGCCAGTTTCTTTCTGTACTACTTAAATGAGATGCTGGGGGATATTAACTTAAAGTAAACAGATCTTCCCATGAATTCTAGGGCATTAGAGACAACTGCATGAGGATTACAGTTTTAAATCCTCTAATTGGCGGCTGGAGTTTTCACAGTTTGTCTTTTAAACTTTTAAATTACGTTGAATAATCTGGAGATTATCCAAACCCATATTCAACTGTGCCCCTTCATATATTCTTTCATTGTATCAGTTTCCGGAACTGTCCAGAAAAACTCCAAAGCTTAAAAGTACTTTGCAATTCTTTAATTACAAGCCAGATACCTAGGAATTTATTATTTGAAACAAGAGGCAAGTACCAATGGACACAGTTCCTTTTCTCTCATCCCTTTTTCTAACACATCAGGAATGAACTCCTAGCTTAAGGGTTTCCCAGTGGTTGCAGCAGTATTTGAAAGTAGTGAAGAGCATCTTCTTGAGTGCTGTGACAAAGACATTTTGGGCATTATAAACTTGCTGAAAGTTCTATAAAAATGTATTGTCCAAAAGTTCTACAAAATTGTATTGTCCAAAAGCCGGAATGGTTCTTCAGGATGTATGGTGAATAACATGTCTACTGCAGAAGTTACTCAAAATAAAGCCAGCTTGCGTGACTCAGGGTCATAGAGTATTTCTTAGCCTGATACATCACAGATCTCACTACATTAAGTAGTTTGTCCATACGAGAGCAGAAAATATCTACTAACATTAGTAAGTAACATTACAGATATGGAGAAACTTTCAGCAAAATATAGTATCCCAATCTGTTATCTCGTCTTTTGATTTCACGTAAAAGTGAATGGGCCTCTAAGCTGCACTGAATTGGGAAGGATGAAAGAAACAGTGCTGTGAACTAGTAGAAAAAATGCTCTTGGCTCAGAACAAAGTCGTTCTACTAGAAAAATTGTATTTCTTTAGAGGAAAAAAGAAAGAAAAAGCATCTTAATAAATGCTCAGACTTCTATTATTGTAAGATGTAGCATATAAGAATTAGTATAGACACTGAAGTATATTTACATAACAGCACCTTTGTATTACCTTCCTATTAACTATTAGCTACAGAATTTTCATGCTCTGTTTGTGGTTTGTGTTTTAGTAACAGTTAATTTGCAATTGGGAGAACAAGGCCCACATCACAAAAAAGACATAGTTTGGGAAGCTTTAAGTTAGTTTGCACTTGACATTTTCCAGTAGCCATTTATGCTCTCCCAAGAAGCTTCTTCAAGGATTTAATGGGGAAAATGATAAAAAGAAAATTAGGCAATAAACTTCACTAAAAAAAATTCATTAGTCTTCTGAGAACATGGCCAGCTCTTTATCCTGCCCTGCTGCTCCAAGATTTGTTATGGCTTATAAAGTTTTTGAACATTTTTCTCCTTTTTTTTTTTTCATTGGGGAATAGAAAAGGAAAGTACTCAACTGTTACAGTGATGTTACTAAGTGGTAAAAAATAAAGACTATTTGAGTTTGCATCAGAGAAAAGAAGATGGCTTGGCATCTTTTTGTCTATGTTTAAATTAGAGGGAAACCCAAGATGTCACCTCTGAAAAACAGAAAAGCAGTCTCTAATTCCTGGTCTAATTTATGTATAAGTAGTAGACCATCTTGATGCAAGACATTATTGACTGTCTTGCAAGGAATCCCATGAGAATGTAGAAGCAAGAAGCCACCCAAGAAGCCACCTAGAGGTTGCCATTAGCCAACAGATGCTGGCAATTATGCTAATTTCATATTAAAGGAGTATTCATCGAGTGAAGAAAGTACATATTTTCAAGGTCCTAAAATGAAAGCACCTCAAATTTGGCTGAGACTGATACAAGAGCTTGATGAATTACACTAGTAATTGCAATAGTGGTTTTCCCTGAATATATCTCCCAGTATGAGTATTTCTGAGGTGTCTCATCAACTACAACTCAGGAAATCCTTTTCAAGTTATTCTAAAATAAAAGGGTTTGGTGGCGGGGGGTGTCATTCTAGCTTGATCATTTTAAGCAAATCAATTTTTCTGACATTCAGTGACAAATATGTTTCTCTCCCTGGGCATTTTTGAAGAACTTATTATGGTGAGACCTTTACATAGTTTGGATTCTGCAATTGGGAAGAAGGATCAGGAGATAATTTTGTTGATCAACAAGCATCTTCATGTAACAATGAGCCAGCTGACAATATCTCCAAAAAAAGCTGGGAGGACTGGTAAAATTCTGAACACTCTGAAGAAAACAGAAAATAGGAAGGATTAACACAACCAGAGTCAGTATACGTTGTCTTGCTATCAGGCTGAATAAAATCAAAATCCTATCTTTTGGTGGGTGGTTGACTGTAATCTCACTCAACTGCTTCATTCGCAAGCAGAGCATAACCCTGATATTTCACTAGCTGAAAATACCGAGATAGATATGTAAGTTCATGTTGTCGTAAAGGAGAGATTTCTGGAAAGTGGTGTACACTTACTGGAGAGGAAACAGCCTTCACTAAAAAGAAAGTTGTAAAGGTGTGAGTTTATTCCGGTTGTATTTAAATGAGGTGTTTATGAACTGGCCACTGTATTGCAGATTAAATAGAGTTTTATTATGGTATCTAAATCTAAGGATCAGTAACTGTCACGATCAATGGCATAACACTGCTACTAGTACGTCAGATTTAATATCAGAATAAACAGGCAAATTGCAAGGAGCCACTACTGATATAGAGTGTGCTGTAGAAAACCTCTGAATCTAATTGAGGAAGCTGCTTAAAAACAACGCTACACGTAGTACTGTACTATACCATCCCTAGTATTATACAATACTGCATTCTTGAAACTGCTAAAATTTTGTAAAACATATTGTTCAAATAAGATACCATATTTTAAGCTCCACCTCCCCCTCAGAGGACATGACAGAACCATTTCAAGGCCTCCATCAAATAACACGCCAGCAAAGAGAGTTTCCACCACAGAATCAGGAGCAGCTTTCACCATACATGCCTGTTCAGATTAATTTAGATCATTCTTGGGTCTTGGTGAAAAATTTTAGCCGTTACAGTAGATGTCCCCTTTGAAGACTTGTGATGGTCAGGACAGTTTCCACCTTTCCTTACAGAAATCATTCTATTAATTTCTGATCCAGAAAACAATCTGACTTATTAAATTAAAACACATTGTTTCATGTCCTTAGATATATAAAGGGCTACTTGTCAGACTAGACCTCCTGTATTTTACTGGCTAGTAAGCAACTCCTTCCTTCAGCAAGGGGTGAGATCCTCCATTCCTCCCTTTGGTGACCTATTGCCATGTTTCAGCTTCAAACTGTGTCAGTCTGAAACTTATCTGAAATATGTTTCACCATATATGAAATGGCACATGAAAAACATAGGTGGTATAAAAATCTAAATAAAGCGTATGTTTTTAGCTCATTATGGGTGCCTGAGACGCGGCAAGGAGCAATGATGGGTTTGGGGTGACTGATTCCCAGTGTCTTCCTCCTAAGCACACCTTTATACCATGCAAATAACCAATGTGCTGGGTATCACAGCTATATTGCCACGGCAAGTTTTGAGCAAGGTCACTGATTCAGCTGCAATGCCTGTTGTTATCTACAGCACAGACATAACCGAAGCCATTGGAAAAAGGAATAAACGTTCTGCTGAATGAGCTCCTTCTCCATGGCAACTAACAGTGTTTTAGCTGTTCCCTGAAATACGGAGACAGACAATGCATCACCGTATGCCTATCAGAAAGGGCTTGTGTAAAGAGTGGATAACTATAGCTTTAAAATTTGCTGGGCAAAACCACTTAAAGATAAGACATCGGTCAGCTTCTGGTTCTGTAATTTAAACAATGAGAGCATTTCCTTTAAAAGAAATGCAAAGTAACCTACAGTCAAAAGCCAAATGTTAAATTATCTTCCCATCATTTATTTCCTTCCCTTTTTTATTTTTGATAGTGGGAATTGAGCAAATTATTCACCATTAATAATTTAGCCTATGAATTTACAGTTTTGAAGTACCTTCAAAAATATTATTTTCTCTTCGCATTTATTCATTGCTTAATATTGCTTGAGGAACATATTTACTTTATTTTACTATGTCTTGATTATACACATGCAAAAAAGTGGGAATTTTTCTTCTGCCAAAGCCGGCGGCGCAGTATAGACTTACGTTGCACTCTACATAAGGTCTACTTAAGGATGTGGATTAAAACAGGGTTTAGTAATGCGAAGATTTTGCGCTGAGCCTACGAACTGAGATAAGTTTCATCCCACAAAGCTGCACAGCTTAAAACTTATCTTCAGGGACAGGTCCAGACTCCTGTGAGAAAATGAAAGGTGCCCAGGGCTCTGAGCCCCAAGGTGGGAAGGCGCATTGGCGAGGCGCTTCACAAGGGGCAATGGTCCTGGCTCTCCTTTCAGGGTTTATTATTTCGGGCACAGTAGCACATACCATGAAATTCCTACCTAGTTCATACCCCAGAAACTCTCACATCCCTTGCCTTTCCAAGGTCTTTCAGCAATCGGAGCAAACTTTCTCTGGGCTCTGTGAAACCTTTGGTGCTTTTGGCGGTTGCAGACTGGTAGAGGACATGGGCAACTTCAAATTATTACTGACAGGAGTGAAAACTAGTGCAGTTGTGGAGGGAGAAGGGTTGACTTGATCCCAGTGATCCTCCAAAACAAGGGACACAAGCCACTTCCCTTGTCTGTCGGACAGTCTCTCCGAATTGGAACACAGACTTGGAGGCACACAATCTTTTGGAGAGGTTATCAGTCATCTGACCAAAACTGAGTTCTTATTTCAATATTTTCATCAGGCTATGACTTGTTTTGTTCTGATTTTTCCCCTGCTGTCTTCACTGTGGAACAAGTGTCAGACAAAAACTGATAAAAGTTTTTTTTCATTGTCAAACAATGAGTGAGTTTTGAATTAGACATATTTTGTTTACCTGTCCTTACAAGGAATGGCATGTAGATAATCTGCACCCTCAACTAAAATAATCTGGCCAGAATGGTTATTTATACAGATGTTTCTGATCAAAATACAGGTGCATATTCATATTATTTTTGATTATTTTGTATCTGGAGCCATGGGCAGAGGTTTCCCTTGTTAGGTAAAATAATATAAAAGCTAAATACTTGTGCGCTGGCTTAGTAAAGAAATTATTTTTCAATTCCATCTTTTTATTATTTTAGGGGAGATCTACTCTGATTTTCCATTTTTCCTTCAAGTACATTTGGAGGAATATTATAACATGCTCTCACTTTCCACTTCAGGTATACCTTTGGCTTTCAATTTTCAGATTGTGCAACACTTTGTTTTATGATTTACAAGCCTTGAAGGTGCTCTCAGCTCTCTGATTTTTTCTAGCTATTCTATTATAATTTTATTGAGCCAAGAGCAGGCTTTATAGATGCCTGTGGTGTCATGTTCAGTTCTGCTCTTTGACCCTTTAAAGCAGCTGCATTAGAAATAAATTAGTAGTAGATATTACACAGTACAGGTGAAATTGTTCCTCTCTTCCTGTGGTAGGGAAGAGTTGTATAACTAAGACATGCCACCTTAATACAATACAGAAGTTAGGAAAAGGTCACTCCAATTATCGAAATGTAAGTTTTCGTTTCATCCCATTACATATAAATAGCGTTATCACATGGTTTTGAATGTCAGATAAGACTTGTGCTAATACTCTGTTCAAAATGGCACTAACGAAATTAAATGTCTTTACTATCTCCACTTTTTTTTTTTCCAGGGTCAATAGATGCATACTTTGGAAAGAACTGTAAAAGCAATGGGATTATTTTCTTCACAAGATTCTGTAGAGCAATTTATACGAAACAATTTTCCGAGACATCTTAAAGCATAAGGGAAAAGAACTTAACAAGTTAGGAAATAGGAGACTCTTGCATCCTGTGAGAGGCCAGTATGCATGCTAGAAGACCATGAAAAAAAAAAATTATGAAGAATAACCTGAAGGGAGTGAAAAGTTAGTAGGAAGAGGTGACTCCAGCTAATTTTTGGAAGAGCAGAGCTGGCTATACTTGTGACTACTGCAATTACCATAGCATCTAATTTATTCCAGCTTGCCTGGGGTCTATCTTCTGCCTCTCTAGAGCTGCCTGCAGGCTTGTGCCACAGTAGCCGAATCCCACAATATTCTGAAAAATGGAAAGAAGATGCAGTATGGATGCTGAGAGGTGAACGGCACCAATGGATATTCCTGCGTTTCCTTCTTCATTTCAGTTGTCAAACAAAAGATAGGTTTCACCTGGGGCACCATGATTTCTGCCATAGAAGTTATTGGAGTGGAACTGGCAATTCAAAGTATTTAGGATTTCTCCTTGAACGGGAGGCGGGAAATGTTCCTTTCTGAATATGGCTTGTAGGTAGAATTTCTCAGAGAAACTAGATAGGTCAAAACCTCAGGGGTCTGAAAGAAAAAAATATTTTACTTTTGCTCTCATTCTTGTTTTAACTGAAAGAGCCGTGGAACATTTCCACCCTTACCAGAAATACTTCAAAGAGTGAGATATGGCACTATAGAAAGATCTTAGGTCAGGCAATATTTAATCCCAGAGGAGTTTCAACCAGATTGATGCTATTATACAGGAGGAGGAGGAGAAGGAGAATTGTCCAGATGTTATATATATTTTGGATGGTAATTCATGTGCAACTCATGCAGTAGAAAGCACATCTTTAATATTCAACTGCTACTATAGCAGAAGGGCTCCTAATATGACGATATACATATGCATTCTCCCTGACTGCCATACTGCTAATATATATAATGAGGTGAGAGCATTATGATCATGAAGTAGTAGTAGATACATGTCAAAGATGTGTAGTAGAAGAATACTTTTAGATTATTCATAATCTTCTTACAGGATCCAAATTCAAAAGCTGAACAAAGTACCTTACGTTATCAGAGACCTAGTTCTAAACTGGTATTTGGTTCAATGATTTCTTTGATTAACATTCACTTCATATCAGAATTAGTCAGTGTCAAGCAGCATACCCCAACTGAGTGCCAATGATGACAGTGCCCAGGTCCTCTACAGATTTTTTTTGTCAAGGCTATCAGAACCCCCTTTTCAATGACAGTAAATGTTCTCAGAGATGAATAGTTTTAGGCTTCCTTTGGCACAAAACAAACCCTCTAAGTGATAAAACTCTGCCCTTGTGTGGAAACATGGACATTGAAGTTGGTTTTGAAATCATATGATGTTTTTGGTAGGATGAATTACATTTTAAGTCATTTCTGTAATTCAGCTAGAAGCGTCGAAGCATTAAACTCCCAGGCTTCTTCTATGGAAAAGAATCTTATTTAATAGTAAAGAATTATTACAGCTTGAAAAATTGCTGTTGTCCCTGCTGGTAGTTCAAAGGATTAAAAGCTTTTGCCTCCTATTATTGAGTACATGTTTGTGGAGAGATGCCATGCAAGAAAAAAGCAGTTCCCATTTCTATACCTCACCTAAGCCATGAAAGCAATGTCATTTGTTTCCTATTTTTTGTGAAGTTTTTCTATGTTCTCTCCTTTGAATGCTTGAAACTAATTACTTGGCTAGATGTAAACTGGTCCTACTTCCCATCAGTCCAAGGCAGTGAATGTCACAATAAATTCAGAGAACTGTCTCCTGACCAGTTTTTATTTTCACCACACACACCAGTAAAGAAACAGAGGAACTCCAGCCAGGGAATAATAAGAAATCCTTTCACTGACATCAGGCAAGTAACAGATCTAGAAATGGACCTTCTACCTCTTCTTCTTCAAGAAACCCCCTTTTGAGAAAAGACTCCAGGCCCCTGGAGTTGATTTCCAGGATCTCTCTTTAGTTGTAGAGTGATGGCAGCTGCTTTTGTAAGAAGGAAGGCAGACCTGAAAGGTATTTCCCTTTTTGCTGCTCTTACTGGAGGTACCTGAAGAGCACTAGGGTAAGGCAGAGACATTAATGCAACCTACATTGCAGTAGGTTTAGCTGAGGGACAGCTGTCAGGTCTGAAACTGATGATCTGTGTTGTAGATGACTTACATTATGTTGATTGTTTCCAAGAGGATATATAAGTATTTTTGAAATTATGTCATTTGATTTGGAGCGGTTGGTGGAGATGGAAAACAGACAAGGAGCGTGCTTCCTTTATGTCCCTGCCACTTTCTCAAGAGCAACTCTTGTCTAATCTCAGTGTTTCTGTGCTCAATCAAACAGCCTATTAAGAAATTCTCAAATTATTTCTGTTCACCAGAATGATACTTTTACAAAATCGTGTTTAATTACCTGCAGCTAAGTCTTTATAAATGCATATTAAAACCCAAAGAAATACTCCATTTCATTAATAGAGCACAGATTATGACATTGGTTCCTTATATAGCAAGTTCCCATAGCAGAAATTGGTGTAGGTCTCCAGAAGGGATGCAACAAATTTGAACATTGCATCCAAACCCACTACCCTTAGAGGGCAAATCAAACCTCTGCTCTTTTCCATCTCAGTAAAGAGTCTCAAGCTGCAGCCTAAATGAAAAGGTACTTTCAGATCTGAACCGTGACATATTACACTTCCTGCCACATTTTCTACTTTTTGGTTTTTTCTCTTCATTCATAACCCGATTTACCTGGGTAAGAATTATATACTGAATGCCTTTACCTCCAGTTTCCCAGATGGCTAAAAATATTTCGTATCAGTGTTCTTCAAGCCAGTGAACAACTGCATTTTCTGGAAATTATTTCAAGAAAGCAGAAAACGCCTCAACTTGAAGAAGAAATGCTCCCTGAGTACAACTGCAGCTCAGTCGTTTCTTTTTGTTTGTGATGTGACCCTCCTGCTTCACGGGAAATATTTTGAGCAGTTACAAGGCGCGGAGCCATTTTGTGACCGTTTTATTAATTGGTCATATTGTTGTAACACCTGGAGCAGAGAGTGGCGTTCCCTTGTGGAAGGTGTTGTACAAGGGATCATTTCTGACTGGCAGCAGATGAGCTGCCACAGCAAGCACAGCTGTAGCAGAAATGACTGCTCCTATGCAAATAACCCTAATAAAAATGGAAATAAGACAGGTAAAGATCGCTTTCTTACGAAGATTGTTCCAGAGTGCTCTTCAAAAACCCGTCTATCCTTAGAAATAGGGCCTCGCGTTCATTTTTGATGACAAATAAAAATTGGATGGTATGGGAACAACAGAAACTGAATGCAAGCGATGCCAGCCCATCAGCAAAATAGGAGGCTGCATATTGCTCATAGAGAGCGTGGAATTGCAAGTGGGTACGAATTGTGACCTGATACATGCATCCAGATCTTCTGTCGGTGCTAATCCCTCTGGTCCACCGAAATATGCCCAGCCAGTACGATGTGACAATTAGAAGATTTAAAGATACTGGATCCTGCATCTGATTTGCCCTTCAAACCGCTGCGCTCGTGTGACTGTGTCAGCCGCAGAGTCGCTCCGTGAACCTTGTCAATAGACACAGGTGTTTCTTTACTACTGATTTACTCTTTTGCTTAATAAAAGATCCCATTTTGCAAAGACAATAAGAGAGGCAGAGAATAGGAAGCAAAAGAATCATATTCCCAACCATGCTAATATAATCCTATGCTGTTAAAAAATGAACTAATGAACCCCAGGGATAATATGATGTACAATATACAATGCATGCATGATGCAGTTTGTAAGAATAGATGAGAAATAGCATCTTCAGAACCAGGGAAGCAGTTCTCTGAGGCTTAAAATCCCCAAGTAGCACAGGAAGCCAGTGATATAACCTATCCATGAATTACTCCTTCAGGGTATCCCAAGACCTTTGCCTGTTGCCAAACTTTAAGGTAGCAGCTGAGTCAAAGGTGGGCATCAGTGACAGATGTGATTGCTTTATGCTTCCTGCTGACAATCTTCAACTGTACCGTATGTATTTATGGGAGAGATATCATCAGGACTATGTTTACTCTTTGAAATTCTAGATTTGGACTTGCTTTTAATTGTTCTTGTCAGTTGCCCCTACTTATAAAAAGTGAGAGGAATATAAATTGAAAGTTCCCAGATATTTAAAACTTTTCTTTTTTCTTTGTAAATAAAAAATCAAATTGTACTCACTGACTTCTGCTACTTTTTTCCTTCTTATATGTGTTTATTCTGAAAAAGTTCAGTGATTCCTATGATCAAGCTCTTGATATTAACAGGCAGAATATGGGAGCTTCACTTCTCATTTGGTAAGATCCAACCAAAAGAGTCAGGGGATACTTAAAACTTCAGCCAGATAAATGACTTTGTGCAAATGACGTAAATGTGAGATGTTGTGGATTTAGATCCGCAGGAACAGAACAACAGAACTGGGTCGATAACTCATTTTATTTGGACCTCTGAGATGGTTATGCCTTTCGGTCACCGCCAATATTGCAACAAGTATCCTAGACATGAATGGTGGTATCATGGACACTCTGAGCTTCTCAGTTCTTGCCGCCTCTTTATTCTCCGAGAAAGCCTAAAGAAAATTTCAGACTGGGAGTACTTCAATGCAGCGAAAAAACCCTGGCACTTGGGGCATGGGGTTATGGGGGAGACAGCTGGGTGGACTTTGATTTTGCAGTGTGGACTGTGTTTAAAAATTCAGTCCAGAAAGAACCAGTGCAAAGACTAAACATCCTATCTATGTCATGGTTTCATCTCTCTGGCAACCTGACTATGTTGCTAGTACACTTCCCAGCCCAGCAACTGAAAGGAATAAGAAGTGGTTCCCTTGCAGAGCTCTGTCCGCACCGTGGGCGTTTTAGGCTAGTGCAGCGTAAACTATTTCCTGCTTTCTCTTTCATTTTGTGTTTCTTCTGTTTTTTTCTTTTCACACCGCAGCGTACAGTACACCGTTTTCCTCTGTGTTTCAGGAATCGTCCTTTTCCTTCACTCTCTTACAATGCAGCGTTTTCCCTGTTGTCTGCCTATCCCACATTCTGTCTCTCTCACACCGTGCTCAGCCTCCTCCAAAGCATTGCCTGATTAGAATGGCCAGGTTTTAGCTGGATCCAAACAACCATTCAAAAAAGTTAAGCTTATTTAGAAGACTGAGCCACGGATGCAGTACTGCCATACTGTGGTAGTTTCTCAGACAAATGAAACATTACAGAGAGCTGCCTTCTCAAAGGACACACAACCACGCTGGCAATGAGGCCATCATGGGAGATGGACACCGCAATACCCTTCAGTGAATTCTAGCTGATTTTTTTGCTCACAATTACCTGGCAGGAAAGACTCAAGCCCCATTCCTTGCCTGCAGAGTTATTCCAGCTGCTGAATGCTCCACCTGAAGACCCTTCATCTCCTCACTTTAATTAATGAGCACAGAGGCTGGCAGCCTGGCTGAGGCAGGCAGTCAGCTCTAGTCCAACCATCCTAATTCAATGTGGTGAGGCGGAATGCACCCAGTTTCCAGAGACCTGCCAAAATCAGACCGCATTGTCTTCTGTACTATGGACAGAACTGACTCGGAGAGTACCAGGCAATAGTTCATGCCTCTCTTGCTTAAAGGTCTTTTGTTTCCTACTTCACAGAAGTTCAGTATGTTAAATTGTAAAAATTAAACAAATGGAAAAGCATATCTTCAAAAAGTCACATTAGCTATGTGGTCATTTGCTTTTCCACTTCAAAAATGAGTGCACGGGGTTCACTGGTTACTGCCTTATACCACTAAGCAAAGAAAAGTTTGCAGTTTTCTGGATTGAACACTTCAGTGCAGTTCAAGCAACCACATACCTGTACAAAGCACTTAGAGGAAATAATATCAGTACCCTCTTATCTCTGAAAAGGGGAAAAATCCCTCCTTAAAACCTGCAAATGTCAGGGGAATAATCGGTTCCTGAAGTAACTCCAGAAATTCATGTAAGATGGTGGTAGTGGAAAAACTAAGCAGTGGAAAATAGGATGGTGCAAAAAATGAGGCCAGGGCATTTTAAGATGCAGCTGTATTGCTTTTTGAGTTCAGCTGGGGAGCTGGCCGGGAAGCTGCTGCACTGGGAAATAACGATGAGGTCCATAAAAGGGATGGAAAATGTATAGATGAGTGTTGCTGGAGGCTTTACAGACTTCCAAAGGACCTTGATGGTGGGCCCCACTGTCAGAGAGCGGCAGTTTTGCCAGACTGATGAAGGATAGTTATGCCACAAGAGGATGCACTGGGATAAGAAGGCTGACTGCATGGATAAAGGCATTATACATAATGCCTTTACATACATAAAACATACAGTAACTTCACAGTGGTAGATACGATTTCAAATAGCTTCAATATCTCCTTGTAGAAGCAGAGGTCTCAATGATTTCCTCGTATTCCCTCGACCTAACACCTAGAGGTAAGGAAACTGCACAAATATGATAAGTGTCTCTTTACCCATATCTTTTTTTCCCCCCATGCATTGATCAATCACTTATTTGTGTGCACATCAGCCTACATGACAAGCTGAACACGACTCTTCCATTAGGTATAACTTCAATATCACCACCTTCTAGTCAAGAATGACACGTCCAGCAAGTGTCCTGCTGCAAACACTACACGCATCATTGTCCCATGTGCTCACAGTTTTCAGTATTCTCTGAAAACACCTAATAAAATAACCAGGTATACCATCTTACCTATAACTTTTCCTAGGAACAGTGCCTTTGGGGAATTGAACTGAATGTCAGATGCTGTTGGCAGGCTGTAACTTGTTGGAGGATAGTGATCAAGCTGGGGGAAGAGAAAAGAAATTATGAGTATTTTGAACTGATCTGCCTTCTTACAGTGCTACTGAATCAGGTCTGCTTTATAGAGTTTATGCCACCACTTACAACTCTGTCTGATATGCTCTGCTTTCATTTTGATAAAGGAAAAGTAACAGTTAATACCGCTCCTTGCCATATCTGCCATTTCCAAAGTTCCCAAGGCCTGAAAAATACCTGTATTGGACATTTGTATGTTCTGGTTGCTACAGAATCATTTCATCTTTTGGTTGTGTGCTTCAATATAATTGCTAAAAATAACAACAGCATCAAGATAATCAATAAAACAGCTTATTATTTTAATGCAGGATTTCCATTTGGGACCTATGTTACGGCTAAAACTAGATTTACATGCTTTTCCTACCAAAGAGTAGCCAAGACTAATGTAGGCGTTGGCCATTCTCCTTTTCTCTCAGGAAAGTCATAAATGAATAGGACATACATTTGTGCACTTCATGTTTATTATTTCCTTGTTGAAAATGTTGTTGAACTTAATTATGATGACACCTAGTGAAAACTAAGAAATAAATTAATGACTAATCAATTTAGCTAAATAGTGTAATCTACAGGAAACTCGTATTGTCCCTGATATGGCACAAGAATCACATTATATTTGCATATTTTTTCCTGTTTTAAACTATTTAACAGAAAAACGTGAAGGGAGAGGAATAAAACAAATTGCCTATGCTTAGCAATAGCACTATTAAAATAGTTCAATACAGCTCAGTAGAGTTTTGATGTTCACATTTGATAAAGGTAATTGGGGTAAATTTTTAATTTTGCTGTTGTTATTTATTTTCTTGGCTTTGTGTGTTTATTACATAGCCTTTAAGAGGGCAGAAGAACAATTTTTTATTTTATTCTGGCTTCACCCTGGCACAAAATAAGACAGAAGCTCAAAGATTTTAGACTTTGCAGGGTATTATAGATTGCAGAAGTAATTCTAGAGAATTTGCAATACTAAAGGGCATACAACTTTTAACATACCATTTTTTCCATATTTCTAATTTAAAAATATTATTATCTTGGATTAGTTTGCTTTAATGATATGGCAGTGGTTCAAAGGAAATGAATGACAGATTGCATAGAACTGATTGGCTGAATCCCATTATACCCTGGAATTCTGTGAGCTCGTTAGGTGGAAAGCCTACTAATGTCATACTCATGAACCTGCAGAGATAATCATCTCAAAAAACTATGACAACAGGAAAAGAGGGCTCCTGTCTTTCTTATACTGCCCCATAAAACCCCAAGAGAAGTGTATGTACATAATAGACAGAAGGAAAATATTCCCTGCAGGTGCCAGAAAAGGTCAAGCAAATATTTATATTCAGAAAATATTTTCAATTGACCAAAACCAGTCTGCACACTGATTATTTAAAATTTGGCCATCAATGTTTATCAGCATGGCTAGTGGCTAGCTCCCAAGTTTAGACTGTAGTTTGAGTTAAATACATGGAAATGCATAGTTCTGTCTTTTTACTCAGAAAGTAAGAAATTTCAGTTTGTTTACAGCATCTTGAACAGATTTTTAATAGCAGAAATACATATTTTACCTGAAAATAGACTTATATAATTTAAAATAAAAATGAGTTATTTTTGAAAGTGTGTAGTCAAGCAAATACAAAGAGATAAAATACAAAACAGTTCTCAGCCTTAACCACAGTAGGTCCTACTGAGTACAAACTCCAATTAAGTGCTTGCTATTGGTTTCCCTGGTGGAAAGGAAATCACCGTTCTGGCATGCAGCATCACAAGGGTCAGACCCGGTGTCAACGGGAGCTGCAGGCACATCAGGTGAACAAAACATTGCCTTCTTATTTCAGAAGACAAAGAGGAATGGCTCAGATCAAATCTCAGAGCTGTCATGCTATTTACCATTATGGTTCTTAAACTAAAGATAGAGACTTTAGAGAGGCATATCAGGACAAGACGGGTGAAAAGACTGATCCACAAAACCCTGATCCTCCAGCCTCTTTTATGCCAAGACTAAAATCTCGTGACTTCTTTGCCTGCAGAGGAATTATTTCTGATACATTCTGATTGCACAGCATTCATCTTCTAGATTCTCCTTTTATATGTATGACTTAAAATATGCTTAAATAACTCTGATATAATAATGTGGTGTACTACCACGTACATTAGTATTTGTCAACATCATCAACATTTAAGTTATTCTTCTTCCAAAATCAATCTAGAGCAATTTAAAAATATTTCTTTCATTGTGACTTGGAATCTGAGCAGTGGGGTTGATCAGATAATCACTAACTTGATAAATCATAATAAACTAATAAATCATAATAATTTTTATCAATCTATCATTTCCTTTATCGATGTACTGTGGGTATCCTAGAGCAGTAACTATGGTCCAGGTGTCCATTACCAGAAAAACTATTAGGAACAAGTAATAAAAAAGTCATCCCTGCCTAATGTACAGGCTGCCTATCTGAGAATGTTAATTGTGTCTGCAGGACATATCTGAAAACAGAAAGTCAATTTAAACAATGAATCACTGTGAGCATTTACATGTACAAATACAGAATATCAAATCCTGCCAGCTCTGGTGTGGTGAAACTCTTCTTGTCTTCTGTTACTGTTCAGGATGTGGAAAGACTGGTTCATAATGGATTAAAAGAGAGTATGTATATTAGCTACGTAGAGCTATAGTTTGCTTCTTTGCAGTGCAGGTTTCCTCCAAGGTTGCTTTCTGCCCATACAGTACAACAGCATCTTTGATGTCTAGGTTTTTATTTTTAAGTTGCTCCATAATTTGGGCCCAGAATATCTAATATATCACCCTATTACCCAAAGCTTAGGTTTTGTAGTTTAGCTAATACAACATGCTATACCTGCTAAGAAGTTCTTCTGAGGCCATGGTGGAAAATCCTTCAGGAATGACAGAGCATTGCAACCCTCACCCTTTTCTGCCAGCTACAGTTCTCCAACTTTGCCTGTCCTGGTAAAAATGCATAATGGCACTCACATTTAAAATAATTAAAAATATACAATTATAAATGATAGAATCAAAGAATCATCTAGGTTGGAAAGGATCTTTAAGATCATCGAGTCCAACCATCAACCTAACAGGCCCCAAATCACCACTAAACCATGTTCCTAAGCACCATGTCTACATATCTTTTAAATGCCTCCAGTGATTCCACTGCTTCCCTGGGCAGCCTGTTCCAATAACCCTTTCGGTGAAGAAATTTGTGATAATATCCATCCTAAACCTCCCCTGGCACAACTTGAGGCCATTTCCTCTTGTCCCATCACCTCTTCCTTGGGAGAAGAGACTGACTTCCTCATTACACCCTCCTTTCAGGGAGTTGGAGAGAGCGAGAAGGTCTCCCCTCAGCCTCCTTTTCACCAGCTCCGTTGCCCTTCTCTGGACCCGCTCCAGCCCCTCAATGTCCTTCTTGTGGTGAGGGGCCCAAAACTGGACCCAGCCCTCGAGGTGGGGCCTCACCAGTGCCCAGTACAGGGGGACGATCACCTCCCGAGTCCTACTCCCCACGCTGTTCCTGACCCAGGCCAGGATGCTGTTGGCCTTCTTGGCCACCTGGGCACACTTTTGATGAGTCCAAACAATGAAAATCATTTTGCTCAGGGACTATAGAGAATCCTTTGATTCATCTCTATCAATTCCCATGTTCTTCAGAAAACAAGACTTTTGCAAATTGCTTCTAAAATAAGCAATTTGTTTGGGATTTCCACATTTCACTCTTTTCTTTCCATGCTGGAAATCCAGCCATGAACATTGCTAACACGCTATCTCCAGAAGACAGGAGCCTTCTAGCCTGGAAGCAAAGTGAACTACAAAGGAATAGCAGAAACAAGCTGGTTTCTTTAAGTTGTTTTATTTTTTTTCTTTTTAAAAACAGCTTAAGGATCTATTCCTCCTCACCCTAGCAATATGAAGACAAGGTAAGATCAGTCATGGCAGAGCCCAGATGGTTAGTTTCTGTATAATCCATAAGATCCTGCTGTCACCAAGTTAAGCCATATACAGCCTCCCAAGCCACAGTGATTATTTGTGTGACCATGAAAGCTCAGGATTTCTCTGAGACCTTGCAGAGAGCTGGAGTCCAAAAGAAGTCTGCACCTCCCTCCCTGTACCCCCAGCTTATTTGCTGCAGGTCTTGGCCAGCTGTCTGCAATACACACAAACTACACTCCAAAAGCTGGGATGAAACAATAAACACTTTTCTCCCCACCCTCAATTTCCGGTGACCCCGATTCGCTAGAATTGATATTATACAAATATGCCAATTCTAGGAAACTGCTGAATTCGGAACATCTGGCGAAACCAGAGATGTGCAAAACTGAGGACATACTCATCTGCTCTGGAAACCTCACCTGCGAGCCGTGGTCATCCATCAAAGACAAGAAACCATTGCATGTAAGCAGGTGACTATTCAGAAACTGAGCAAAGAGGGTCTTTGCTCACCAGCTCACGGGGCTCATTGACAGAGCTTTAAACTAGGCTTGAAGGGGATATCATCAGGGTTACCCATGACAACCTGTGGGGTGACATACCAAGGTGGTGGTGAGGGCACTCAGCCTGTTGCTCTGAGACACCCCAGCTGCATCACAGCACACTCAAAGCCTTACAGAGACTTACAGAGTCTTACAAGGGCTCCCCAGGTAACAGGAGACCAAGAGGGAAACACTGGTGACATCCCTCAAAGGAATTAATGGGTGTTCTTCTAAGAAGGTGACACGGTCAACAGCCCAGCTGAAGTGCCTCTACACCAATGCACACAGCACAAGCAACAAACAGGAGGAGCTGGAAGGCACCATACTACTGGAAAGCTACAACCTAGTTGGCATTACTGAAACTTGATGGCGTGAATCCCATGACTGGAGTGTGGCTATCAATGGCTACAGGCTGTGCAGAAGGGACAGGCGAGGAAGGAGGGGCAGAGGCATTGCCCTCTACATCAAGAAAGCGTGAAGAGCTGTCTCTGAAGAAGGCACGAGCTGGTTGAAAGCTTATGGATGAGAATTAGAGACTGAAGCAAAGGGAGCACTTGCGGTTGGTGTCTACTACAGACCACCTGATCAAGGAGAACCTAAGAGAGACCTAAGCCATCTTACTCCAGCTCCAGGAGGCATTGTGCTCGCAGGCTCTCATCCTGCTGGGGGTCTTCAACCACCCCAACATCTGCTGGAAAAGTAGCACAGCGAGCTGTAAGCCATCCAGGAGACTCTTGGGGTGCATCAAGGACAACTTCTTAAGCCAGGCAATAGACAGCCCCACCAGAGGGGATGCGATACGGGATCTGTTGCTCACCAGTGCAAGCAAGCTCATCAGTGACATCAAGGCTGGGGACAGCCTGCGCTGCAGTGATCGTGCACTGGTGGGGTTTGCAGTCCTGAGGGATATGACTCAGTCAAAGAGTAAAGTCAGGACTCAGGATTTTAGTAAAGCAAGCTTCCAGCTCTTCAAGGAGTTAGTCAATAGGACCCCCTGGGAAACTGTCCTCAGGGACATTGGAGTAGAACAAAGCTGGCAGATCTTTAAGGATGCTTTCCACAGAGAACAAGAGCTCTCAATCCCCACGTGTAAGAAATCAGGAAAGGAAGGCAGGAAACCAGCATGACCAAGTCAAGACCTGCTGGTCAAACTAAAGGGCAAGAAGGAAACGCACAGGCAGTGGAAGCAGGGACAGGTATCCTGGGAAGAGTACAAGGACACTGCCCAGTTGTGTAGGGATGGAGTCAGGAAGGCCAAGGTGCAGCTGGAGCTGAACTTGGTGAGGGGCACAAAGAATAATAAGGGCTTCTACAGGTATGTCAGCCAGAACAGGAAGGTCAAGGAAAGCGTACCCCCTGTTGAGCAAGACTGGCAAACTGGTAACAACAGGCGAGGAGAAGGCCGAGGTACTCAACTTTTTTTGCTTCAGTCTTCACTGGCAACCTCTCTCCCCACACCTCTTGAGTAGATGGACCACAAGGCAGGGACTGGGGGAGAAAAGGCCCTTCCACTGTAAGAGAAGATCAGGTTCATGACCACCTGAAAAACCTGAACATACCTAAGTCTATGGGACATGATGAGATGCAACCCAGCATCCTGATGGAATTGGCTGATGTAGTTGCCAAGCCACTCTCTGTGATATTTAAAGAGTCATGGCAGTCAGGTGAAGTCCCTGATGACTGGAAAAAAGGGAGACATTGCACCCATTTTTAAAAAGGGTAGAAAGGAGGACCCTGGGAACTACCAACCTGTCAGCCTCACCTCTGTGCCTCAGAAGATCATGGAACAGATCCTAGAAGCTATGCTAAGGCACATAGAGGACAGGGAGGTGATTTGAGACAGCCAGCAAGGCTTTACCAAGAGCAAGTCCTGCCTGACCAACCTTGTGGCCTTCTATGATGGAATGACTATATCAGTGGACACAGGAAGATCTACAGTCATCATCTATCTGGATTTCTGTAAGGCTTTTGACAGAGTCCCCCACAACATCCTTCTCTCTAAATTGGAGAGACACAGATTTGATTGGTGGACTGGTTTGGTGGATGAGGAATTGATTGGATGATCGCATCCAGAGGGTAGTGGTCAATGGCTCAATGTCCAGATGGAGATTGGTGACAAGTGGTGTCCCTCAGGGGTCCGTACTTAGACCAGTACTGTTCAGTATCTTCACCAATGACATAGACAGTGGGATCGAGTGCACCTTCAGCAAGTTTGCAGATGACACCAAGCTGAGTGGTGCAGTTGACACGCTTGAGGGATGGGATGCCATCCAGAGGGACTTGCACAAGCTCAAGAACTGGGCCCACGTGAACCTCTCATGGTTCAACAAGGCCAAGTGCAGGGTCCCACACCTGGGTCAGGGCAACTCCCAGTATCAATACAGGCTGGAGGATTGAGAGCTGCTCTGCCAAGAAGGACTTGGAGATACTGGTGGATGAAAAGCTGGACATGAGCTAACAACATGCACTCACAGCCCAGGCGGCCAAACGCATCCTGGGCTGCATCCAAAGAAGTGTGGCCAGCAAGTTGAGGGAGGCGATTCAGCCCCACTCTGGTGAGATCCCACCTTTGAGTATGGAGTCCAGCTTTGGGGTCCTCAGCACAGGAAGGATGTGGACTTATTGGAAGAGGTCCAGAGGAGGGCCATGAAGATGATCAGAGGGCTCAAGCACCTCTCCTATGAAGACAGGCTGAGAGAGTTGGGGGTGTTCAGCCTGGAGAAGAGAAGGTTCTGGGGAAACCTTATAGCGGCCTTTCAGTACTCAAAGGGGGCTACAGGAAAGACATAGACAAACATTTTAGCAGGACCCGATGCAATAGGACAAAAAGTAATGGTTATAAACTAAAAGAGGGTAGATTTAGACTAAATATAAGGAAGAATTTTTTTACAGTGAGGGTGTTGAGACACTGGCCCAGGCTGCCCAGAGGGATGGCCTCATCCCTGGAAACATTCAAGGTCAGGTTGGACAGGGCTCTGAGCAACTTGATCTAGTTGAAGATGTCCCTGCTCATTGCAGGGGAATTGAACTGGATGACCTCTAAAGGTCCCTTCCAACCCAAACTATTATATGATATACTTTAAAAACAAAACAAAAAGTGGAAAGAACACTGTTCAGTTCAAAACACTGGGACATTTGAGCTGAGCATCACACAGAGAAAGGAAACAAAATCCATTTAAAAACAATTATCCAGAGTGCAGCATTTTCACGACTTCTGCCATCTAATTTGGAGAGCGCACCATAACCAAAGGGAAGAGCTCTGCCAGGTGCTTTGCAACAGCGGCTGAGGCACCCAGGGGATGCAGCCGCTTGTGCTAAGAAGGGAAAGGTTTGGTCAAACATCATCTCCATGAACATAGGGAGAAGCACAAATCCTTGGCAAAGTTACTCTTCATAGAGTTATCCTACCCCAAGGTTACCCTTGCATTTAGCCAAGGCTACTAATTCCTGCCGGGAGACGTGGCATTGGCTTGGGGAATTTTAAGGGAACACCTCCATCTGAAATGGCTCAGAGATGCTGTTATAAATGTTTTTTGGGAGAAATGCCCCTCTCAGCTTCCTCAGCACAGCTGAAGGGACTTGAGGCCGTAGGGGGGAATGACACCAACGACGGTTTGAGATTGTGTCGGGGGGGTGGGGAGAGGCAGAAGAGGGAGTTATGCCTTCTTTTCTTCTGCTTTCTCTGAATTGGCCCACACACGCTTTAAATGGTCCAATAAAAAGATACAATTTCTTTACCTTTCCAGCTCTGGGACCCTGTGAGTTTTTGTTGTTCGGGTTCCCGTAAGGTTAAGTTCAGAGGATAAACTGACACGCTGGGCTATGGGAAAAAGCCAGTTTCTTCAAATAAAGCCACAACGGTGCAAAAGAGACCCTGCTGGGGCTTTTATTTGGGAAAACAAACAGAAATGGCACCAAGCCCTTCTGCTTTACGAACCAATTTAACTACAAAACCAATGTTCTCCCTCTCGGGGGTGAGGAGGGGAGAGAGACAGAACATGACAATAGTCCAAAACCTTGGGGGGAAAAAAAAAGAGAAAAAAGATAGGACAAAAAAGGTTGTCTGTCCCCCTTTCTTTCTCGCCCATGGCTCCTTTTCTTAGCACACGTGTGTTCTTGTAAAAACGATTAGATTGCAATTTGTATAACATGGTGACCCCCAAATTCAGACATTTAACCCCTTTTCTCTGCAAAGAATGTCAAGAATGTCTTCTCTGTCTTTCTTTCCAACGGGAGGAGTAGGGGGGAATTCTCTCAAACTGTGATTTCTTGGGGGAAGAGAAAAAGAGGGAGGCAAGGAAAAGAAGCAGGGAATTCTCAAAGCCTCTCGCCTTTCGCCCCACTTGTGTGGGAACAGGCGGCTGTATTGCTCCCTTTCTGGACAGAGCTCTGCAGGTCTCCTTTAGTGGGGAGACAAAAAAAAATGAAGACTCCAAATCAAAACAAAGCCATCTGTTTAAATGAGCTACTGCCAGCCAGTGGCAGAGGGGGTTCCTCATTCACTCCTTCCCATTCTTCTCTCTTGCCTCTGTTGATTCTCTCTCAACCCAGGGAAAAATAAAGATTGCTTTTGCTTTGGCTCAGGGGGATGAAACTGATTGATGCGCTTGGAGTGTCCAGCCCCCACCCACTCTCTCCGATTGTTTGGGGCCTTGTAAAGTTGTCATAAATACGCCTGAACAGGAGTGCAAAGGCCACAGCATGCCCTGGACGTGCAGACATCCAAAGGGCAAGAGCTGGCCTCACGCTCATCCCCAGTGCAACAGGGCCAAGACCGCCATGGGGTGGAAAGGATTTAGGACAAACACCTGGACGTTCTGCCTCTTACAACAGTTTTACATTTAGATTAAGATGCACCAGAGCCCTCTTAACATAAAGAAGGCAGAAGATGCCCAGCTTATGTGAGAGGGTTCAGAAAGACGATGTCAAAAAAAACCCCCAGAAATCAGTAAAGAGCCACAAGGCCCCAAACTGTTCTGAGAACACACGCTTGCCATGGGAAACACACTGCACAGACAAGACTGCAGCTATCTGCTAGAGCCAAGAGACAGAGCTCTGAACAAAACCAAGTCTACTAAAAGGAACAAGACACCACCATTTACACAGCTCCCTGCAGCAGCAACCTTTCTCCAGCACTGGCTCAAGTAGTTGGTCATCAGCCTGGGGTCCTGTCCCCAACAATGCCCAAGATCTCAGAGAAAGAGAATCAAATCCTACAGTTCAGAGCTGCAGAACTCAGGTAGGAATTTCCTTCTGGCCTTGTCAAGTGCTTAACTCATGCTTTCGGGCATAAGACCTGTTTATATCTAGTCTTGCTGCTCAAGCCGTAAGTGGGATTGCCAGCTCCATGAAGACAGACCTGCTTTTCCCTTTGCCTAGATCTACATCCCAGCTCTCCATCCTACCTACCTTACTGCAGAAGGAACAGTTCCCAAGGACCAAATTAGAAATCCAAAGACAGTCATTGTGTCAAACAGATTTAATATGAACAGGCCAAGAAAAGGTTCACCTGAAAACTAGAATTCCCCCACGACAGACCCCAGTCTGTCACTTCACTAACCCTTTTTCCTTTGAATTTCAGGAAGACAACACAGCACTTGTGTTCCTGATTAACCAAAGGACACATAAATGGGAATACCCAGAACTGATGCTTTAAAAAGAGTAACCAAAGCCATCTGTGAACAGGATGGGGAAACAGCACAGCAAAAAACAAGCAAGAGAGTCTTGGGAAAAAAGAATGAGCAGCCATCTGAGAAAGGGCAACTACCTGTGGATCATCTCACTGCAGCGAGCAGAGGCAACAGAAGGCACACATTTCCACTCACTCACCTGATGTAAGCTCAGCCCAGAAAGCTGTTTATCTCACTGTTGGACAAGTTTTGGATTGGTTATTGTGATTTAAAACTGTGTTCAAGTCAAGACAGAGATGCTGAGAAAGAAATCCAAGCCTGAAAGCTATAAAGAGCCTCTTTCTCACAAAACCTGGAGAGAGTTTCCTTGGCAAAAAAAGATACGTGGGATGATGAACTTATAGAAAAGCAGGACAGGAGTGGGGATTCTGCACCTACAGCATGGTATTATGATTCTTCTGCTCCCCAAATCCTCTGAAACTGTTCTCAGTGCCAGAATAATATTTGCTATCTCTTGTCTCCTCTGGTACCAGAGACACCCACTCATTTCTCTGTGACTGGACAAATCCAGTTTAAATGCCTGGGTGAAACAGACTCCCCACACTTCTTGAAGTCAGTCACCTTTCCTTTCAATCTAGCAACTCCAGATCTGAATCCATTTGATACCTTCACTCAACAAACTCCTTTTGTTATTAAATTCGAGGGTCTCAAAGTTGTTTAAACCTTGGGGTTCCAAGCTGTGGAGAGAATGATCTTCTACCGAACTTATTTCGGAACACAACACTAAGCAGTCTGCTTGTGTATCTTGGGTCAACTTCTACATTAAAAGCCTTTGTTGAGAATATTTAGCAAGCTTTATAACGAAGGAAAGGCTGAAGGACTTGGGTCTTTTTAGTCTGGAGAAGAGAAGGCTGAGGGGGGATCTGATCAACGCCTCTAAATACTTCAAGGGTGGGTGTCAGGAGGATG
>JAOXJK010000012.1:58550198-58561959 GCA_025774025.1 Xenus cinereus | reverse complement strand
AAAGAGTCCCTCTCCTGCTCTTCTGTAGGCTCCCTTCAGGTATTGATAGGCTGCTATAAGGTCTCCCCGGAGTCTTCCAGGAAACAGAAATTCTGTTCCGCTGTTTCTTGCAGAGTTGTTCACAAAGTCTTTTGAGAATTGAACATCTAGTCTTCAGCAACATTCATAACATCATTACACTTGGAGGGAATTTGAAGTATTTCTTTTGGAGTTTAGGGTTCTAAGAATGAGATACTATATCAATATAAGCTTTGTCTTATTTTCAAAATTTTTCATATTGATAGCTTTTTATGCTATTTCGTAACCTATTTGTGACAAAACCTCTGTTTTGAAATCTGAGCAAAACCCATTTTCTTGTGATTTCTGATTGAGAGAAAGAGCTTAGTAGCTACGGGTAAACTGAGTGCTAATGTAGTAAATACACAGACGTAACGTAGGGCTCTGCTCTAGAAAATGGTCTGAGTTTGCCTTTCTGTTACACTAGCAGTTTGAGTAATACGTTGTCATTGTAGAATGGGAATACATAGTGGAAATGACATATCTCCAGGGATTTTAAATAATTCATTTCAAGAGGAAGGCCTTTACTATTAATAGAACACATAATTACTTTTTTTTCTTTAAGGTAAAACCTGCTTGGGAATTCATTACATATGCTTTTATAGAATAGATATACCTGATTATTAGAAAAAAAAGCAGAGGGTTGCAGTTGCCTTGATATTAACTACGGTTTACTTGTGGTTAAAGTCCTGGATATTTAAAACATGTTTTATTCATGCCAGCTGCTATGGAATGTGTAAATACTGTCTGGCTGTTTTCAAATCATGAAAAGTACTTCCCCTTTCCCTACCAGTGAGTGAAATTCTAGTTAAACCCGTCTTCAAATTAGACAATTTACAGTAATGTTCAAAGAATGCTATGTCAGCATGTTTGCCAAGAAAATGAAGGAAATAAATAAAGATGGCATGTCTACATTGGTTTTATGCCATAGATGCTATTACCATGTCTAATCCTAGGGTAAAGGTTTTCACAATGTGACTCAATGGGAGAGTTTTCAGAGAAGATTTATAAAATTGTTTTATGGCTCAAAAATTATACACCTCTGATGGTAAACTAAAATAGTTCAATTTATTTAGCTTCTTATGGACAAGATGAAAAGATGTTTTAATCAGCATCTCTAAGAAAGTGTGAAGGGGAATGACACCTGGCACCAAACAATTCTTTCATCTACGAGGCATCGACAAAAAGATTGCAAAGGTAAATGCTGGTGTCTGCAGAATTCCAACTGTAAATGAGGTGCAAATTCTTTACAGGAATAGCACTTAACCATTGGAAGACATGGTCAACAGAATGGTAAATTTTCTATCATTTGAAGTCTTTAAAGCCAGAGAAAATGTCTTTCTAGAAAACGCGTTATACTGCTGTCATTACTTTTTGGGTTAGCTGCAGAAAATAATTTGGTGAAATTTTATGGCCTCTGTTAAGCAAGAGCTCAAACAGAGTTATCATATTCTGCTGAGGCTTCCAAATATATGAAACATGATAGTTAGGTATGATTCTACAGCAACAATAATGATAGGAGGTGAAAGTATAGCCTGACTGAAGTCTATAAGGAAGTTCCCACTCCTGTGAATGAGAACAAAATTTAATCTATAATTATAAAAATATTTGATATATTCATTGCATTTAAGTTTGGGATTATATGCAGACTGCTTTGTTTCACCCATTTTATTTTATTGTTGTTATGTTTACCATTTTATTTTGTATTTCAGATTCGTTTTGAATTAACTTTGTCTGATTTACACTTTTTAAGAATTGAGGAGTTTGCAAATGTTATCTCTTTTCAAGTAGTGCAGAGTTCAAAATGGAAATAACAGAATGGACTTGCAAAAATTCTATTTCTTCTTGGTTTCATTTGGGTAAATGTCAAATATTTAATTGATTATTTTTCACAGAAGGTGAGTATTTCTACTGCTTACCTCTGGTGAAGCTGGAAAATGGAGATCTGTACAAATAAATTTTCTGGATTATTCTCAATCTTATGATGAGTTCAGATTTCCATAAAGCTTCATAATTAAGCTCACTTTGAATGGAGTCAGCTATTAACATTATGAATACATGGTATTGTTGTCCATAGCCTCTCTACCACAGCTCCCCATATTGTTCAAGCCTGAAAGATGGCCAGCTACCTTGCCATACGGTCTTCTGAGCAGATCTGCACTGGCTGCTGACACTATGCATGGGTTTGGGACATTGGAGTCTTGACAGAGTTGCTTGGGTCTAATCCTTTTCAGGAACAAAGAAGGCATTAGAATCTATGACTCGTAACCCATTCTAGAAATGGCTTTGAGGCGGGTATGAAGAACTGGAGATCAGTTCAGAATTTACAAGAATATCTTAGTATGGAAGCTGAGAGGCCCAGACCAAGTCTGTTGACTATCAGCTTCATTAAATTGAAAATTAAAGCACATCATATGGGTTTTTTCTTTTTTTTTCTTCATAACACACCAATATAGATTTATGCAACAGAACAGTAATGTCTCTGATCCAGATTCCACCCTTATTTTACTTTGGGGACAAGCACAGAACCAGGAGGTATGAGTCTTGCACAGTTGTACCGTTGTATTTCTTTAAGGTACAATTTAAAGCCTGTTGGAGTCAATGGAAGGCCTTTGATTGACTTCAATGGGCTTTGGATCAGAACCTCTGCTACGGAGTTCTTGTCCTTGGCTTTCTTAAAAGAAGATTTTACTGATAATAGCATTAATCACCCATGAACACTTGGTAAAGAGTGATCTGGCTTTTATGGTATAGAAAATACCCTGCTGAAGCACGAAACCTTTTAATGAAGTCAAACAAAGTAAAACTTGCCCTCCATGACCTAAAGCTCAGCTCTTGAAATGTCATTTACTGGGATAATGCATTCCCCATCTGTCAGTCTGGGCTTTTTCTTGCCACAGGTGAACTAATGCAGTTTTGGAGGTGTGCCATAGTTACTAGTATCTGGTATTTTACTAGAGGTGAGAGAGAGGAATTTTTATTAGCAAATGTTAATTTTGCCCATCTCATGGAAACAACAGAAAACAAGCAGCTCTTTGTCCCTGAATTTATGTCATTTGGCTTTTCTGGCACCTAAATTAACTGTATATCCTTGAGAAACCACTGGCATCACAAATGGGAGCTTGTAATTTAATGTAGAACTAATTATTGATTTGTCTGTAGTCAGCGAATGTAGAAAATTAAAATACAAAACCCTTTTGACAGAGTCTTTGCTACTACCTTCAGTCTTGACTGGCTTGGTATTTTAGGAATAGGGTTGTAATTCTAACGAAAACAATTCACACTAAATATTTGTTCTTGTGCTTGTTTGTTACCTTATGCATACGCAGTATTGTGGCTATGGTTATTTCAAAGCTCACCTAAAATTCTGATTGATTTGAGACTGATTTTATATAAGTAATCAGTGGTCTCCTGTCTGCCAGCACTGGGTGAGTTCAATAGATTGAACTTATAGAGTTCAATAATGAGTCTTTTACTGTATTTATATAAAAACAAAATTCCTGAGAACCATGATATAACTCCAGTTCACACAGTTCATATGGTAGCAATTTATTGCCTGGCTGCAGATTTTTTAAATCTCTCTGGCACTACAGGGGTATTACAGTAAGCTAGAAAGACAGGTATTCTAAGTACAAACTTGCTGTTAAGATCTCAAAAATACTAACTTAGTGCTCTTGAATTGAAGCTTTGATGAGAAATAAATCCTTCTTGTGACACTTTTATGCCATGTAGAGATGTGGAAGTGTGAGCAACAGCACCTGGCAAGCAAGCTGTCTTCCTTAAAAGCAAGGAAACCAGCTGCTCATCAGGTTGGATAAGGATTTACCAGGAAAGAAAAGTCTACTCAAATGTTCATCGCTCAGATCTGCAAGAGAAAACTCATACTTTATGATTTGTCCTCTGGATACTGAGAAAAATTGTATTTCTATCTTCTGTATTTTCAGACACCATGAAGAGTTCATATTTCAAAACAGGACTCATTTTCAAGTGAACAATCTACTGAGCAAATCTATTTCTGTTCATATCAGTTCTCTCATTTACAGAACATAACAAGGTAAGTAACAAAATCAACTTCCTTATGGAGAATAAACAAAATTTGATGGAAATCTTCTGTTTCAGGATACAGAAGGGATAGGATTTCTGGATTTGCTTTGTAGGAGTCTCTCCTTTCCCTATCCTTCCATGTGCATCAGACAGATCCTCTCTTTTAATACGCATCAAACGTATCTGCTTTCTGATGATATAAACCAGCTGTGTTTTAAGCACACTGAGTAGATTAAGAAGTTTTTACCCTAACAGCAAAATGTTTCTGGCTTTTCAAAGCCCTAGACAGGTACTGGTGCCATAAAACACTAGGGAAAAAAAAATATTGTTGGGCCTCAAATGTAGGTGAGATGATACAATGCTGGGATACTGAACTGTGTACGTATTTTCCAGCTGCGCAAGGTACCTCATCTGATCACTTCAGAAAACAATTTATTTAGTTGTACAGCTGCCTAAATCAGCCAGCTATGACTCCATAGGAACCGTGCCTTACCTCCCCAAAATAGAAGCATTTAACCGCAGTGGGGAAACTAACTTTAGGTCGTCTTTAGGTTCTATTTAGCAATAAGAGAAAGAAATCCAAATGCAACAGCATGCAAGAAAGATGCATATATCAACATATACCCCTCCCAACCTCCAAAAGTCTGAAAAGTGTTTGGATGCATCACCTACATAGTTTTTAAATTATCTGGCATTTTGCAAATAATTTTTGGCAATTGTACTTTAATACATCCAGTGATTCTGAGTACTGAGAGCCTCGGCCAAATGACATTGAAAAAGTTTCCTTTTGATTCCTTGAAACAATCACTGTCAGGGATCTATTTTAATCTTTCAGTAGATAATACTGTGACAGCTACTATCCTTTACCTTTTGGCTTGATTCCCAAGGAGACTTCCCCTTTTCATATTACATTTCTTATTGGTTTTAGTTTGCTTCTTGTGAACTATCAAATCCAGATTAATCTATCCCATACACCTGATTCTCCTGCCAGCAAAACTGTTCCCATACCCCGCTGCAATCTCCATGTTTGCAGATGTGACAACCAGGGAATGAAAACGGAGAGCTGTAACGACCTCAGACGGAAAGCTGCCTGCAAACATTGATTGCTTCTTGCAGTGCTTGCTTCAGTTATTTAAATGGTATTATACTATCTCAAAGGTTTGTAAACTGAGATACGGAGAGGTGAAGTTCCTGCCTGTGCTGTACCAAAAACTAAATAAGCCAGAGCTATTTTTATATATATATATATTTATTTATATAAATAAGCCAGAGAGTACTTCAATAGTACTCTCTGTCTCAGACCCCTGTCACACAAACATTTAAGCATCTGCTCATCTTTGCTGAACAGCTCTTCCGATGTCACTGGACTGCAGGGTAAATTTGAATTTAAAGACATTCTCATTTGCAGACTCAGGACCTATGGCATGATATTTACGTGTCTGTGCACCAGGCTCCAGTGCCATTTAAGATGCTGTAGGGTAACCCTCCTGGCTTCCAGCTGCTGCTCCAGAATGGCGCAGGTTTATCCCAAGTCCCATCTATCAGCTCAGATGTCTCTGGTGCCCTCGGGCATCTAGGGTGACACGTGCATTAGCCCAACTCTCATCACACTCGAATGTGGATTTCAGAGCAACACGGCTCAGACTCGATGCAACAGAGGGAGGGAATAGCTTTTGTTAACTCCAGGGAGCATGAGCTGCTACCAGAATCTACTGTTCTTTTTATTTCCTAATTTGCTCTGGTGTCTTCAGAGAGGTGGAGACCATCAAGACAGAAAATGCTACAAGCTACAAGTAATGGAACCAGACAGCCTCCAGCTTACCTGTAGTACTATGTCCCGTCCGTTCCGTGTGATGTTAACAGTATGGGGCTGTCCATTTGCCATGTTCCTGTGGTCAACATCAATGTTATATGGCTCTTTGGTGCCTCCTAGGCTGTACCGAATTTGCAAATTCCCTAGTGAAAGAAATGTGAAAAGCATCCTCAGGTATTTTTGATCTTTATTCACCAGCTATTTTCCCCTCTCTGTTTTCACATAGGGTTATCATTTTACACTTAAATTGCTCTCAGAGCTGGTCTCTGCAGTAGAAGAGCCAGTGTGTGAGGTTATAAAGCTACTGGGCTGAAAACTGCTTCCAGTTTACATCCAGAAGTGTGAGGATGACTAGCACCTCAAAGTGTTTGTAAACACTGCAGACTGCAAACCAAACAAATCAGAGCTATGCCTTGAACAATATGGACAATTGGTACAAATTTGAGCACATCAAGCAGCTATTGTTGAGATCATTATCCTTGCTGCAGTGAAGTTATTTTAAGTTATACAAAGCACGATGTTTTCTAAAGAATAAACCATTGATATGCAATGAGTAAAGGCAAAATTACAACAAATTAACACTGACACATAATCTACACGAGGGACTTCCTTGCTCTCACATTTAATTGTTGTTGACAAGTGACCGTCTGGACTTCTATGGAAATTTAATAATATATGGAGAAATGAAAACCTCAGGTTATATTGTTAGAAAAGTATAGTCAAAATGGTTAATTGATATTCATGATGTACTGCCAGACAGATTTTGGTTTTCTAAACAAAAGTGAAGTGTCTGCTCTTCATAACAAATTTTAATATTTGATTAAAAGGAAGGATGTTTGAAAAGGGAAATACAGACCCCATTATAGATCAAAACTTGAAATATTCTGGCCCAAAAGAGCAGCCCTAGACCTTTATGACTATAATTCAGATGTCTTATGTGGGATTATTTCTTATATGCACCTTATTTCTTCCCTGTGAATGGAAAAAGTGAGTGGCATGTGGACTACTCATACTAACTTATCCCATAGAAGAGAGTGATAGTAAAGTCATCCTAATTGTGATTTTCACAGGGCACTAAGGCACTATTTGGAATCAAAGAATATTCAGCTTATATACGGTTTCAATATTGTAACAGAAAACGATCCATATCCCATCTTCAACCATCATCAAAATGTTTAGGACCTTATATACTACATCCACATTTTAGTCACCTCAGTGGGTATCCAGGTTTTCAGAAGGACAGTACATTACACTTTCCACTGATTACTGTTGATATTGCCTTGAGTTCAGCAATTAAGGTGCCTACATGTGGATGTCTACTTGTCCCCTCCATAATACTGGTTCATGGCACGGATCTGACTGTTATAGCGCTTTTAGGGGTTTTTTTCCCCCCGTTTTGTTTTGAGAGGGTTGTCTAGTGAAACCCCACTGAATTGAACAGCTACATCAGTACAAAACCTCGTACAGCAGAATAGAGGTTCAGGTCCCATGTATTTTAGTTCTACATGACAAAGGTGAAGAGACTTTCTCATTAGTTCAGACCTTCAGCTGAATGCCAAGCTGGTGCTATTATCAATGGTGCCTTCAACGGAGAGAGCTCAGAGCAGTTGCTTACCAGAGGGTTTGACAAGCACAGCCATGAAGTCCTGGGTATAGGAGCTGATGTACAGTAGGACACAAGGGGACTTGGTGGTACTGAAGCTGAAGCTGAGCTGTTCTTTATTCAAGCTGAGGTCGGGCGCTGTGATCTCAGGATCTGCAGAGCTCAAAAGTGTTCGGCTAACCAAATCCTTCATGCTAGTCCCTGGGGAGTGGAAGTTGTAACGAAGCCACATTCCCTCTTCAAAAAATGCTCCGACATCTTGAACATAAGAGAAAAAAAAAAAAAGAGAAATTAAATGTGCTGATGACTTTTGGATGAAAGATATTTCTACTGACTTGACCAGTACTAATCCATGTGCATATTTCTACTGCTGCATTATTTAAGCACTGCTAATACTTAGCCGAAGAGCCTCACTAATTTCCGATGAGAACGAAAAGGACAATCTCCGTTTTATTGGTCAGTACCTGGATTCACAGAGCAAAGGACAGATTTCCTTTGGGTCACAGACAAGGTCTATGCCTATATCTTGTATTAACACTACAGACCGGAAAAACCACACCTTAGATTTATTCTCATTGAAATCTTGCAGTGGGTAATGCTCCAAAGGAGGTACAAGGAACAGAGATTTAAGGCGCACAGTAAGCAAACACTGTCAAGGAAAAGGAAAAACAGCAATTCTGACCAGCAAATTTGAGTGTATTTGGAAGGACCTCACAAAGGAATGATGAAAATTCCATCATCAAAGATTTGAAATAGGATTTGATGCAATGCTAGAATGCTATCCACTGCTAGCACAACCCTTCATGAGAAATGCATAACTATGATGCCCTTATGGGCAACAAAATTCACTAGTGAGCTTGACTCAGTGGGAAGCAAGGCAAGAGAAACCTGAACCTCCTGGGAGGTGCTACCCAGACAAAGTTTTCAAACCAGTCTGAGACAAAATGTTGTTTCAATACCCCTGACAGAAAATAAAACTATTTTTGGCAGAATTAGCACTTTCAGTTGAAAAAGCGTTGTTATTACTTCTCATAATAATAATGCTTATTTCTTAACATTCAAAACATAATTCAAGGTTGACATTCTTACAGTGAAGGCGGACTTTGACTGCATCCTATGGGAATCACAGCCTGATTGCCTACCACTGGTAGTGTATAACATGCTAAGTCTATTGGGGCTGGCTGGCCTGGCTTTTTATGGCAGTCCTTCATTTAGCGACATCGGATAATCTTTGCTGTTTGGGACAACTTCATTAAAGGAAATCTTTAAATTACATTGAACTTAATTAAGAAGGTATGTTTATTAACACTTCATAAGAAATTAAAAAATGATGAATAAGGATTATGAGCACAGCGCATGAGTACTGCATTTAAAGAATAGTAAAAGAGGTGACCAGTCTTTACGAAAAATCTTTAATCATTTATTAACTTCCTACATGATGCAAAGTTGCCATAGATTGCCCATCTAAGCTTTTGAAAAATCAAGACACTGTCTTTATTTTAAAAGAGATTTACTTCTTATTTCCTTTTAGCATTTGGAGCCTTCACACAATTCTAAGCAAAGGCTTTATCACAAAACATAGGAAGCAAAATGTCCATTTTACGAGCTATGCAGTGACACAGAAGGTGTCAGGAAAGAGTCTGCAAACTTTACTCAGAGTAACTGAGCAGAGAAAAGATAAGAAGACAGGTAAAATTATAATAGACTTTATTGATGCTCCTTTCCAGAATTTTGCTAAATCTAGTGCTGGAAAAGCTTTGGGTTTTCCTGTTGCCATGTAAAAACTCTCTAACACTCAAAATATCCTAGTCCCTGTCACTGTGCAGCCATATGAAACACGGGATGAAGTTGTGGTCCCAAGGTGCTATAAATAATTCAACAATTCTGATAGATTTATAACTGCCATTTTATAGGAGAAACCTTAAATCACCATGAAACAGTTATGGGAGAGGCAATTCAATTTAACAACTATATTTTGCAGTAGGCTCAACTTAAGTACTCCTATGTTAAAAGTGAAGGGCCCTATCCTGAAAATACTTCCCAAAACTGTGATGCCTCAGCCGTGAAAATCCACGTGAGCATCTAAAGCAGTCTACGCTGTAGTTCTTCAGTATTTGAAAGACGGGCTTAAAAATATCCCTGTGGTTGCTAGTTTACTCTTCTCCAACCTCTGCTTCTAGCTCCTGGGGCAGATGCTGTGCCAGCGGCAGAGCTGCTGGTGTCGGGGTGCCGGGATGCCGGAGCCCTGACCGTCCACACTGCCATTCCCCCGGCGGTGGAGAGAAGCTCTGCCCACGCACGCAGCACACCCATGCAGAGTTATGTTCTCCTCTGGCCTCTTTACTGCTTATCATGGCTTTTATTTTAGGAGCGATCTTTGGGATTGCCCAGTGTTATGCGTGCACTGGGAATACCGGGACCTTTGGTCCTGACCTCAGCACTGCGCTGGGGCTGAACTGGGAAGCGTGCAACGCTTTTTCCACAGCTGCAAATGTTATGAATTGCTACTTTAAATGTTCATTACTACAAAGAAAGCCTTAAGTAAATGGCGCTCTCTGAAATGGTAAGACTATATTTTCCCAAAAGCATTTCTTGGCAAAGCTGAGAACGCTGCATACGTTTAACTTGACTTGCACCGAGAAAATAATTTTCAGTATAGCTGTTCTATTACAGGCGTGCAAGCCTCAGTAATGAGCCTTGAAATTCTCCTCACACGCACACCACCTCTCTTAAGAGGATGGCTAAGAGGAAGGGTCACTTCAGCTGGGTGGGTGCAGTAGGCTCTCAACAGGAAGATATTGAATCCCCTCAAGTTCCAGCTCAGCAAAGAGGTTGATGCACATGATTATGCTCTTTACCGAATGAAGCTGAAGTCCTTGCAGCAGGGCTGCAAAGTGCTTAGCAGCTCACAGGAGCAAGATGTTTAAATTATTAAGAAATATTAGAGAAAGCTAAAGGACAATTTCCTCTATATTGAACTCAGGTTTAAGATGACTTGGAAATGCTGAGGGCTGATCAATGAAAAAACTGTCTACTTGGAGGTCACAAGCATATCATCTTCCTGAAGATCTGATAGAAGGAATATTGAAGTCTTGAAGTCTTTGATTCAGAAAACCGTTCAGAAAACCAGGACGCTGCCTGAATAAAATGGGCAAAAAGCAGCACAAACCCTGCTGCTGAAATGCAGATGATGTTCCCATGCACCACCCTCTGCTTTCTTTTGTCACACTTCAAATGCTACCTGAAAAGATGAGTCTTGGGGGATCAGGCATAAGATGCAGTGAAAAGTTCCTCTGCAAACTGCCCCTTCGAGACAGAAGCCATCAGGAAATGAATGTGGTGGTAACAGGTCAGGTTTTTTTGGAAAGCAGTACCTATTTCTACACCAATACGCAGTGAGTGAGATCATCCTCTGTTGACAGACTTTGCGAGCACATACAGTTTGGGGTTGCTCTGTAGAGGAACCCAGAACAGGATTTGTGGATCATTGAAAATGATTTTATCAAGCAAGAGGGCTATCCCCAGTGCAAACTGCAGACATTTTACAGAACTCTCTGGCTTCAATTTGAAAAGGGATGAAGCAAAAGCCGATCCAAAATTTCCATACAAAATGCACATGTACCCAGAACTGACAAACTTATTGTGAAGGTTACAGTTCTTTGGTCACCTGCCCAGTCTCCCTCTCCCCGCTCAGCTACTTTTACTTTTTGTACACTCTCATGTCAGGTATCAGGAGTACTGAAAGACAGGAGGGAAAAAACCAGCCAAATAGCTACAAAAAAGCCCATTTCTCTTACAAAAATTCCACAATCTCCTGACATTTCTGGACCAGTGTTGTAGGCCTAAGAAAATATAAGGAGAATTCTGATTCTCCTTTGCTGCTGGTTTAACGTCAGTGAAATGTTAGTGTCGGGTCTTCTCTTCTCAGGTAGGTATAATGAGCCACACACTCAGTCTCACCCAGAACTTGTCTTCTTTCTCCGCTGCTTTTTCCTCACCCGTGAGGAGCATTGCTAGTGTGGCACAGGTGTGCCTGAACACCACTTCAGCAAGATTTTCTACCTGGAGGCGCATATATATATATTTTGGCACTGGTGAGGCCCCACCTCAAGGGCTGGGTCCAGTTTTGGGCCCCTCACCACAAAAATGATATTGAGGGACTGGAGCAGGTCCAGAGAAGGGCAACAGAGCTGGGGAGGGGTCTGGAGAAGAAGACTCCTCAGGAGAGGCTGAGGGAGCAGGGG
>JAOXJK010000012.1:58528488-58540094 GCA_025774025.1 Xenus cinereus | reverse complement strand
TAAAGCGGTATAGAAGTCTACAATTTTTTTTTTCTTTTGAGGGGTAATTAATTTTTACAGTGAACTAATAATGCAGTCGTATTGACTTATGTGATATTTTATGGCTGAAAAAGAAATTAATTCTTAGCAAGCACTACAGTGCTCCATTTATAGTGATTGATCCAAAACATGTTTAGAAAGTTTACAAATATCCACTAGGCTCTACCAGACATTCCTCCGGGTCATCCATGGCAAACTATATAATTGATACTTAGCATTAAACAGCGAGTGTGATTAATAATATATGGATGATTTTGGAATGAAGAAATAGAATTTTGACTTTCTTAATGATATTTAATTTATATAATTTGGGGCTGTAAATTACATTATGGCGGCAAAACATCAGATGAAAGGGTGACTGGAAAATGGACTATCAGTGATAGCATTCACAAAGGAGGATACCGGACAGAAGTAAAGACAACCAAGAGTTCAATTTAATTTGTTTTTCTTACATACAAAATATAAAATCGGCAGCATCTTTTTAATTCTTCTGAAAAATCTTGGGTGCCCAATTATGGTCTCAGTGTTCCAGCACAGCTGTGGTTTCTTGTTTGGCTGAATTAATAAAACAGTCTCGTAAAAATCTTACTCAGCAAGGCTATTAAATTGTGGTAGCATCACTCCACGTTCATTATCACAAACAAATAGTGGGAAATATTTTTGCGCACGGCCTAATAGATTTTCATAAGGTTATGTCAGACTAAATTAAATGCATTTTTATGAAAACTGGAAGGATAGGAATAAACTTTTTACAGAGAATGTTATTTCAAAACAAATTACAAAATTGACACCTTTTTCCTTGCAAAATTGGTTATTTCTAAAAGAAAAAAATTAAAAGCATATTTTATCGCTGTTGTACTCTCTGTTCTCTGCTGAATAAAATATTTTCATTTCTTGAATGAACTGCCTTTCATAAACCATGAATTTAGTCTGTTTGGCCTTTTGCACTTTATAAGACAGAAAATCTGTATGAGCCAAAGCTTGCCATTAAAGGAAGGCTAATGTTTCATTTTAATGTTATTATGTCTTATAACTTCAGCAATTCTGCCAATAAACTCAAGAAAATTAGGAATTAGAGTAAAGTCTCTCCAGTACTTAAGTTGTATGTTGTGTTCAAGTCTATTTTCAAGGGTGTGTGTGTAATTCTCCTTTACTTTCTGCTTTGAAGAACTGCCTCAAATCTTCTCACTGTCTTCACAGGCTTGACTTGCTTCCCAAAAGTTGTCTACAAGTCTGTAAAATGAGAACCCCTTAGCAGACTTTTCATCTTATTCTGAGGCAACTGATGGCACTGTTGACATTATTTGTGGGTACCTGAAGTACAACCCCATCCACGATTTTGAAAACCTCTGCAAGAATGCTTATTTGCAAGCTCTTGCTCTTCTGGATGGAAGTATGTCCAGTTTTTTAAAGGAAGACTATTCTTCCTTTAAAAGAGAAAGAGGGAGTGTAGAGAATTGGCAAAGAGTAGAAGTTCTGTGCCTGCATAGTTCAGCATGGCTTTAAACTGAAATCTGCATCACAACTTGAGAGACTTACAATGAAATTCATACTTATTGGAGAAAATTATTCACTCTGACACGAGTACCATTTGTATAAAGTCGTATTATATTTTTATATTTAATCTGATAGCATTCCAGAAAAACCTTCTCACCAAAGGCCATTTTCAGTGCATGTACCTGCTGAAATGTTAGAAGTTAGAGAAGGCAGTGCAGCACCTATGGGCTGTGCTGATCCATCCCCAAGCAACCTCAAAAAAACCCAAACCTCTTGTAAACCAAAGGGGAGGAAACATTTGCTAGACTGATGGACTGAAAAAAACATGAAGTACGTCAGTGAAAAGAGCTTTGTAGATGGGCAGAGGCTGCACGACAACATGTCTCACGTGCGAGTTATGTTGCTGGTTCTTACTCTTCATTCTCAGTTGCCATTGGAATGAATTTTTTCAGCCCACAGATTAAGTGTATTCTCCAACCGGGGGCATCTCTACGTAAAATGATTGATACCTTAACAAAAATGGATGAACATCTGATAACAGGCATGTTAGTCAGAAAAGGAAGACAAAAGAGACATCCCCAACACATGAGACAGGGTATCTGGTGACACGTGTCATGGAGAAGGCTGAGGTACTCAACAACTTTTTTGCCTCAGTTTTCACTGGCAATTACTCTTCCCACATCTCTCGAGTCCCTGAATCGCTGTGCAAGCACTGCTCAGCAACAGCCAGACACCAGTGTGGTATCAGCACTGTTTCAGGCACAAATCCAAAAGACAGCACCATATGGGCTGCTGTGGGGAAAGTCGACTCTGTCTCAGCCAGATGTGGTACAACAAGAAATTTGTTCTGAAGTTCAGCATAAATAGTTATGCAGAAGAGTAGTAATTATTTTTTTTTCTATAGTATGGTTTACTTTTCAATCTTTCTATGTCTACACACGCACACAACCCTTGCATGATGTGGCATCTTTGACTAGAATACATCCTTGGTTAACACGACAGTGGTATTATTCTGCCAAGCTTTTGAAGGGAATGATTAGAAGGTATCTTACATACATGTGCACATGTGACTACTCACAGCGGCCAACTGAACCAGAGCAGGATTTTTTCAGAAACATGTAGAAAATGAACCGTACAGGCCCCAGAGATTCAGAGATTTCTACTGGTTAGTCACTTTGTAGCTCATGAAGTGAATTTTCCTAATGATCATTTTATTTTCTATTCCACCAAATACCATAAAACTCAAGCCAGTTATTCCAAGAAATAAAAATGAGGATCAGACTTTGAACAAATGTCTTAAATTGTTTAATTATGAAATGAAATAAAAAAAAAAAGAAAGAAAAGAAACGAGGGGTTTGGTTTATTCAATCAGTACAATGTTTTGTGATAGTAACTTCATAAAATTGAACAAGGGTGATTTTTGTGTGCTCCTGCCACATATATTCACTCAATAAACTGAGGCTTGTAGCTTAGTTTTACCCTTCCTGTGCTTTGTGCAATTACCTATAATTAAATCTGAACACGTTTCTTTCATCGATTCAATTTTCTAAGGTTTCAGGTCATTGTCAGCCATCTGTTCAGAATATAGAAGTGCAACTTTGGCAAACAAAATGCCCTCCTCACTCTTTGTTCTGTGTTCTTATTTTTTAGTGCTGTTCAGATCCACCATTTCCTCATCTTATATCTGAGACCCTTAAAAAGGAAGGGACACAACTGAGCCACCCTGCAGGAAGGCCTGGATAGGCTGGAAGAGTGAGCTAACGAGAACCATGTGAAGTTCAACAAGGACAAGTGTAAAGTCTTGCAATTGGAAAAACATAATCCAGGAGTGCAGCACAGGCTGGGATCTACCCGGCTGGGGAGCAGCTCTGTGGAAAGGGACCTGGTGGACAACAAGCTCAACATGAGTGAATAGTGTGCTGCTGTAGCAAAGAAAGCCAATAGGATGCTGGGTTGCATCAACAAGGGCATCACCAGCAGAGATAAAGAAGTCATTATCCCACTCTACTCAGCAATTGCTAGGCCACACCTGGAATACTGTATTCAGTTTTGGACCCTCCTATACAAAAAAGATGTGGACAGGCTGGAGAGGGTCCAGAGAAGGGCCACAAAGACGATCAAAGGACTGGGAAGCCTGCCATATGAGGAAAGACTGAGAGAATTGGGCTGGTTCAGCCTTGAGAAAAGAATAATATAGGAGACCTTATCACCATATTCAAATATTTGAAGGTTGCTACACGGAGTCTCATGAGAAAGACAAGGGGTAATGGGTACAAGTTACTCCTGTAGAGATTCTGATTGGACCCAAGAGGAAAATTTTTCACAATGAGAACAATCAGCCATTGGAATAATCTCCCCAGAAAAGTGGTGCATTCTCCAACATTGGACACTTAAGATTCAGCTGGGCAGGGTGCTGGGCCATCTTGTCTAGACTGCTCTTTTGCCTAGAAAGGTTGGACCAAATGATCCTTGAGGTCTCTTCCATTCCATATTCCCCTGGTATTCTATGATTGTATGACTGCATTGTCTGTGGGATTCTGCGTTCCTTGGGTCCTTCCTTTCAAGGCTTTCTGGTAGATATGCTTTAGTTAAACACAATTTCTGAGGTTCAACTGCATGGGAAGTAGTGTGCACGTCTATGTCCTTTGCTATGCAGAAGGTCAGGCTAAATGAGCTGATAGACTTTTCTGGCTTTCAAGATCTATGAACAGCTAGGTCTCCCATCTTCCTAGAACTCCTTGTGTTTCAAGTCTCTTTTTTTCCTATTTTCCTGGTTTGATCTTTGTTGATAAATTGCAGGCTAGTATCTCTAGCTATAATGAGGCTGCCAGCAAAGAAAGAGACTCTCATAGACAGGTGGATGCTCATAAGATGCTAAGCAGTAAGTGGAGGTTCTCAAGACACATCAGCTGTGAAAAAAAAAAGAGGGATTACAACCCTCCTCACACTCAGTTTTGTTTGCCTGTCTCTCCTTCCCTCCCATTATCCTTTCTTTGAAACACATTCTTTCATCTCCTCCCTTGTACTTTGTTTCCCTTACCTCTCCTGATATATTTTTATACCCTTCAATGAGGCTCACTGATGTTTTAGTTGACTTACATCAAAGGGAATAGTATCTAACTTCTTTAGGACCCTTTTGAAATCCCATTCTTAGAACATAAATGCCTTGTTATGGCTAGAATCAGAGCTTACTTGCTTGGCTGTAAAACAGGATACAACAATAAGCTATAAACTGTGGACTAAAACCTGCCAGACATATATTTACCCCCTCCACTTTGCTTGCTTGTTCCATGAAAACAACAGCTTGAAAATATTGTATCTCTGTAAGGGCAACACCTGCAAAACTTCTTGGACAGTTTGTTTGCAAATACACCTCTGACAAAGGGCTCACTGACTAAACCAGTAGACAGAATTCAGTGAAACGATTGAAAATGAATGAAAAATTAATCAACAGATAGAGATGCTAAACATATCTAGAACTAGTAGTTTATGTATCTTTATATGGAATCCATCACCGGGATCAAGATCAGGTTCATATATGTAATCACTGGAATCCTTTCCACTGACTTTAGTACACCCTTTATAGAAAAGAGGGCTTTCTAGGATTTGAAAGCAACTATCTTGTCCACCTTAGTTAAGTTAAAAGATAATTTTACAAAGTCATCTCTAAATTACGTGCCCTGCTGCCCTCAATTGCCCAGGGGTAAGAGATGGCCATGCCAATGCTGACATCGAAACAGCATTGATATGTTGTTCCTGGCTGCTGCAAATATGTGGAAAGGGCTACAGATGCTACCCTGAAATGCCATATTGGAACAGAAGACCTGCTTTGAGGAGGCCACTTCTCGAGGGACACAACTGAAAATTAAAGCCACCAAAACAACATCTCAGAGAGAAATTGTTGAACCAAGTTGCTTGACTGCAACACAGGAATTACCGTATAGCTTGGCTGCCTGTTAATAATCAGGTAGTTGTCAAAAATCATGACCATATTTACAATAATTGGACTAAGCATCTAGAAGATTTCATCATTTATCTAATTCCCAAATGAAATGGCCATTTGAAGTAATGAGTGAAAGCTTCACTCATTTGACCAAATGACAGTGCACATCTACGCCCAAGACTGCAGTGAACCCTGAGCTAAGAGCCAAATGAACTAGCTCTGGAAGCTGTACAGCTGCATCAGCATGATGTTGTGCCAAGAGTAATTAGTTCTAATGAGAGGCTATACTGCACCTAGGACCAAACCCAGCAGAGCTGATTTGCTGATTTATGTGGACATGCTATCTTTCTTAGAATTAGCTTAGGTATCCCTATAGCACGAGGGTTCATTGTACAGACTAGACATGCTCTACATTTGCCTGTAGGTTAACAAGTCAAATAAAAAAAAAATCATGCAGCTTTACACTCTCTTGGATCTTATGCAGTCATTTAGGTAAGTGTCAAGACGGAAAACAGAGTAAAGCTATCACTTTGATTTAACGTCATTTAACATCCACTTCTCATGGTATAAATCCATCCACAAGATATAATATAGTAACAAGTGAGGCTCAGTGTCTTTCTGAACCTTTAGAACAAGCTGATAATCTGTATGGAGCAAGCAATCCATTGGACAATCACAGACTCATAGAACCATAGCATGGGTCAGGTTGGAAGGGACCTTTGAAGATCATCTAGTCCAACCCCCTTGCCATGGGCAGGGACATCTTTCACTAGACGAAGTTGCTTAGAGCACCATGCAACCTGACCTTGAACAATTCCAATGATGAGGCATCAACATCTCCTCTGGGCAACCTTGTCCAGTGTCTTACTACTCTCATTGTAAAGAATTTCTTCCTTATACTTAATCTAAATCCACCCTCTTTCAGTTTCAAACCATTGCTCCTTGCCCCCTTGTCCTGTTACTACAAACGTTCATCAAAAGTTTTTCTCTGTCTTTCTTATAAGCCCCTTTAACATAACGAAAAGCAGCAATAAGATCTCCCCAGAGCCTTCTCTTCTCCAGCCTGAACAACCCCAACTCTCTTAGCCTTTCTTGATAGAAAAGGTGTTCCAGCCTTCTGTGGTCCTTCTCTAGACTCACTCTAACAGGTCCATGTCTGTCTTGTGCTCGGGACCCAGAGTTGGATGCAGTACTCCAGGTGGGGTCTTGCAAGAGCAGAGTAGCGGGGGAGAATCGACCTGCTGGACACACTTCTTTTTATGCAGCCCAGGAGACGATTGGTTTTCTAGGCTGAAAGTGCATGTTGCCAGGTCATGTTCAACTTTTTGTCCACCAGTGCTCTCAAGTCCTCCTCTGCAGGGCTGCTCTCAATCCATTCATCACCCAGTCTGCGGTGGTACTGGGAATTGCCCTGATCCAGGTACAGGACCTTGCACCTGTTGAACTTCAAGAGGTTCACATGGTGCTCACTCCTCCAGCCTGTCCAGGTCCCTCTGGATGGCATCCCTTTCCTTAAGCTATCAACTGCACCACTCAGGTTTGTGTCATCTGCTGAGGGTGCACTCTATCCCACTTGCTATGTCATTGATGAAGACATTAAGTAGTATTGGTCCCGGGACAGACCCTTGAGGGACACCACCCATTATTGGTTTCCACTTGGACATTGAACCATTGACTCTTTGGATGTGACCATCCAGCCAGTTTCTTATCCATCTAACAGCCCATCCATCAAAGCCATCTATCTCTAATTTAGAAGCAAGAATGCTGTGAAGGGGCATATCAAAGGCCTTACAGAAGTTCAGATGACATCAGTAGCTCTTCCTTTGTGCCCTAATGCAGTCACTCCATCCAAGAAGGCTGCTAGATTAGTCAGGCACAATTTTCCCTTGCTGAAGCCAAGTTTACTGTCTCTAAACACCTCCCCGTCATGCATGCGTGTTGTCATAGCTTCCGGGAGGATTTGTTCTATGATCTTACCAGGCAGAGAGGTGAGGCTGACCGGTTGGTAGTTCCCAGGATCCTCCTTTCTACCCTTTTTAAAAATGGGTGCGACAGTTGTCCCTTTTTCCAGTCACTGGGGACTTCATCTAAGTGCTATGACATTTCAAATATGATGGAGAGTGGCTTATCAACTACAGCAGCCAATTCTCTCAGGACCCTGGGATGCATCTTGTCAGGTCCCATGGACTTATGTATGTTCAGGTTCCTTGGGTGGTCTTGAACCTCAGTTGGGTTATGACGGGAGGGACTTTGTTCCCCTAGTCCCTGCCTTGATGTTCAGGGACTTGAGATAAGTGGGAAGAGAGATTACCATATATATAGATAAAATATTACTTCCCTGTGAAAAAGGAACTACAGTGACTTCTATTAGCATTCGCATTTTGATGATATAACTGTAAAGTTATTTTTAAAATATGAGGAATTGCAGACATTCTGTAACAGCATTACTGATTTATGATTAGTGAAATTCTTGTTGCCTGGAGAAAATATTTTTAAAGACATTTTACCTTTAGTCGTAGAAAGTCCAGAAACATGTATAGAAAGGAGAAGAGAAATTAACTCAATGAAAGGTAAAAGAATGAAAACATGTATATCCGAATGGCTTTAACTACTGGAGGTTTGGGAAAAATGATGCCATAATATTTAGGAATGATACAAATCGAAACGCAAGGGTCTCTTTATTTTGGAAAGCTTAAAGAAACTAATTTACGGTGAATAGGATTTATTAAATTCCACTGCAAATTCAGCAGGAATACAGAACTTTTCAGAATGTCTGAAGCATCTTGTGACCTTTTCAGTGTGTTTTTGCATGTTTTCATTTTGAAATTGTCAAAGTATGTAAAAAAACCCAAATCAGAATAAAAAAATAAAGAAAAAGCCTTTGTCAAAAAAAAAGCACCCTCTGAAGTGCCTATCCTTCTCATATTTTTGATCCTCCTTTTCTCCACCATTTAGTCTGAAGCCTGAAGGCACTTGATTCATTCTCTGCTGTGTGCAGTATCTACGTCTGCTAGCTGCAAACTCGCAGTGACATTTCTTTGTGAACGGACAGGGAATCACATCTACTGAGAGACGTTGTCCCAATTCAGCAAGAACTGCTCTTTTCTTATGCATATGACTATGTTCTCATGTTGTAAGACAAGACTGCATGCAAATAAATTGTTCTGCTGTATATTTAATAGACGGGAACTTTAATACATTATTGTCCATCTTCCATGACAATTTCACACCTTCTTTCTAGTAAGATTTAGAACTGGACCAGTAATTTAAACAACTGGACAAATACTAAGTCTAAGTCCTAGCTTTCTGTTCAGAAACCAACTGTCTTTGGATTAATGGGAATTACATATGTTAAAATCCTTCTTTCATAATTTCATTTTATGATTGTTTAACTATATTTTCATGTATCTGGCTGCCCAAGTGAATAGCTAGCTGTTTTCTTGTTCCTTCATTGCCTGTGTTGGATTAGACTCCCTCTACCATAATAATCTTCCCATATTGTCTCCATGCTGAAATTCCCTTGAAATTCATTATCCTCACCTTGAATTTCCCTTGAAATTCATTATCCTCACCTGTGGTTTTAATCTTAGATATTCAATATATACCAGTTGACTCAGAAGTACTCTACTACATTGCAGCATAGTCCTGGGAAATTCTGGGACTCCCATAGTCTGGGATTCCTAGAGTACTGGGAAATACTGGGGAGAGGAGGATGGGACAAAAAGATGTGGAGAAGGCAAGCGATGAGAAGGCAGATGGAAGTTGGAAGGCAGGAAAGATAGTAACTAGTGGTGCACCCCTGAGGTCAATCTTGGCTCCAATCTTCTTCAAATCTTCATTAATGATCTAGATGATGACAGGGCAGAGTGTACCCTCAGCAGGTTTGCAGATGTCACAATACCGGAATGTCCACGCTGCCAACCAGAGTGACCTCAACAGGCTGGAGAAATGGACTGACAAAAACCTCATGAAGTTCAGCAAGGGGAAGTGCAAAGTCCTCCACCTGATGAGGAAATCCCATGCACCAGTACATGCTGGGGGTCACCTGGCTGTAAAGCAGCTTTGCAGAAAAGGCCCTGGGAGTCCTGGTGGACACCAAGTTGAACAGGAGCTAGCGATGTACCCTGGTGGCAAACAACCCAAATGGTATCCTGGGTTGCATTAGTAGGATTGCTGCCAGAAGGTCAAGGGATGTGATCCTTCCCCTCTGCTCAGCACTGGTGAGGCCACACCTGGAGTACCGCATCCAGCTCTGGGCTCCCCAGTGCAAGAGAGATATGGACATACTGGAGAGAGTCCAACAAAGGGCCACTAATACGATTTAAGGGACTGGAGCATCTCACATACAAGGAAAGGCTGAGAGAGCTGCGACTGTTCATCCTAGAGAAGACTCAGGAGGGATTTCATCAATGTCTGTAAATACCTGAAAGGAGAGTATAAAGAAGATGGACCCAGGCTTTTTTCAGCGGTACCCACTGACAGGACCAGAGGCAATGGGTACAAGTTGAAACACAGGAGGTTCCCTCCGAACATCAAGAAACACTTTTTCATTGTGAGGATGACAGGTCTCTGTGGGGATTTAGATGAAGCCCACTGTAATTTTTTTCATCAACTTCAGTGAAAAAGAATGCTGATGGGCTGTAGGACTATTAGTTTGCTGATGATAATCTGTTTGTTGTCTCTCTTTCCCTTGCGTAACCTCTAATGCTGAATACTTGCCTCTCTGGATAGAACTGGAATATAACAGCTGGTTTGCTGACTGTCGTGCTAGGTAAGACCACAGTGATAGACCCAGGTAGAAGGAAGAAATATAAAAGTATATTAATTACCAGCGGTGTGTCCCTCACAGTAAATGTATGTTTCTGGAGCACGGCACCAGGATGGCTTTTGTCTGTATTCATATGGCTAGGGGATTCTAATAGTGTTTACTAAATAAGATTTTGCTAGTGTGATCTATATTTCTGGCACCTAAAAGTGTGCATTATTGCTGTTATTATTACCCACGTAATTCAATTCCAAAAAGTAAATCACAAAATCCTATCTTTTCCATTTTTCTCCAGTGCATGATTAGCCCTCTTGAATTTGCATTAGGGAAGTCAAAGAAATTACAGTTTGTTACAAGTAAATATATAAAGAAATTAAAAAATTCTAGGTCATTATTCTGGTAGTCCACTGGCTAGCCTGCAGCATCGAGCTTAATTTTGTTGTGCATGTGCCTCTTGCACCAATATCCATGCCTGTCCACATATCCTGACACATTTGCAGGTGTATTTCAGGGCTTCCTTATTGCTGTTTTACATGACACCAGGTAGCTGGTCACTGTTTCAACAACACTAGCATTAAAAGCAGGTCCTTCAGTGCGGCAGTCTGCTCTCAGAAGGTTAACGAGTCGCCTACGGGAGGAGGCAGATCTGTCAGACGTGGCACTTCTCCCTTCCTCATCATGAGGAAGCATCTGTGTGAGGACGTAGATAAGGAGGGATTTAATTTTGGTAATAACTAAGAGCATGTTATTTTTATTTCACTTTAAAATAAACTCAACTATCAACCAACCAATCAAACAGAAATACAAGTCTTCCTACTCAGTAGATCGGATTGCTTTGGGGGACAAAAATATTGCACTTAAATGAAAGTACCAAATTTTCCCATGAAAGATCATGCAAAGGCCAAATATGCCCTACAAAGATAATTATTTCTTATAATTTTTTATTAATTACTTCAGTTATGCTAATTGAACTCCAGCTGTCTTGTAGATAAGCACTTAGAAACAACTCTCATATTTTTCTGATTATATTTTAGTTGATGTAGCAATTTTCAGCCATGGACATCAAGAATGAAAAATAACATTATCAGTGCTACATAAACAGGGAACCAAAGCAGAGACATGGGAAAGGATTTGTTTAAGGCCAAACATCAGATGGTTAGAGCAGGGCCTGAAAAAATAACTACTTGCTTAACTTCTAAGGCAATAAACCCAATTTCAGATACATGATGTTACCTCCCATCCAGCCAGCCCTCTTCCAATAACTACTTAATTGCCTGGAAAGAAGCAGGGAAGGAAGGAAGGAAGGAAGGAAGGAAGGAAGGAAGGAAGGAAGGAAGGAAGGAAGGAAGGAAGGAAGGAAGG
>JAOXJK010000012.1:58503446-58514953 GCA_025774025.1 Xenus cinereus | reverse complement strand
GAGTGATGAGGTCTCCCCTCAGCCTCCTCTTCCTCAAACTAAACAGTCCCAGCTCCTTCAATCGCTCTTCATAAGATCTTGCAAACCTGAAAGCATTAAATGTAATTTAACATAGAATCAGTCTGCAATGCTGGGACACCCTGAGTTAAAATCTTAATCATGATAGTGCATAACCAAAGTGCACTTTTGCCTTTACAGGGAATTAATTTTCAGTTGCATTTGACCATTCCTCTGTGTCAGGAGAAGAAGAGAGAAGATTTCACTTTCTTAGTTTCTGAAGTAAAATACAGATTTCAGAGTTCTTAGGACTGGTATGGGTTGTGAGTTTATCCAACAGGGTCCACCACACGGGTAGGATTGCAAACCATCCCTATGGTACACTCACCAGTACAACTACAGGGCCAGGTCGGCCGATGGCTTTCTATGGAAACGCATGGAACTTTTTTGTTGAAACAGAATCATTCGATTTTTATTTAGTGCTACATCTAGTCTACAAAAGAGGTCCATCACTAAGGATTTTACATTTCATTCGAAATGCTGTGATTTGACTCTGCGGAAAGCCTTGGCTGCAGATGCTACTGGCGAGAGGATAAATACAAACAGTGCAGATTGAATGAAAAAAAGCCGCAGCTTGAGAGAGACATTTTCAAAGGCTATTCATAACAAATTCCTATAAAGTCACGTTTTCGCACGTTTGTATACATCCATTGCAAAACACTTTCAGGGGAAAAAACCTATTTTGTTAAGAGTACAATGGAAGTGTTTTGCTAAACATACATAATGATTTTTATCATAAAATGGCATCTTTTGATAAAAAAGGGGCTGCCTAAGGAAATCTTGAATAAAAATCTGCTTTGCACACTTTTTTAAAGGAACCTTTGTCAGTCACTATGCCTCAAAGTTTCTTTGGCACATTGTCACACTCCTTTCCTCAAATGGTTTGAAGATATTGATCCTACAGGCATTTTTCTCACATTTTAGGCTGAGTAAGCAGTAGACAGAGGAAACTGGGGCTGGGACTTAAACCACAGGGCAGATGTTATGGCAGCAGGGACACCAGACTAATAGGAGGTGGGAAAGGGAGTTTATTTAGAAAGAACACTCTAAATGCTAAATTTGTAATCCATCCTGTTAATAATTACTGTGTCATGATTATTGCCTAGGAGTGACTGGACCTTACAATGTGGAATACTTACGGGACATGACTGAGAAAGCCTTGCAAGAAAAGTTCTGCTTTGTAAGAAAGTCATTCAAGCTAGGAGGGATAGTATTTTTTAGGGATGCAGTAGGCTTGGAAACATTAAATGAGGAAGGTAGAAGAGCTTTTATTTTGAAAACTAGAAGAAAGAGGTGCTCGGAGACACACCATTCCTTTCTTTGCCCTTTCTTCCTGCAGATAGATAAAATACCATAAAAGCTAAAGAGGACTTTTATTGTAGAGTACAGTCTGATATCTAACATTATAATTTTATTTTCTTCCTTGTAACCTCATCTATAATTCTGTAATCAAGACAACAGCTCTCTTGTTTTAAGCTTGCTTAGTGTTTAAATTTGATTTAAAACAATTAAACAGGTACAGAGCATGCTGCTGCCATGGAAGCACAAATACAAATAAATGAAGACACCAGACAAGCCTTTTCAGTTGTTTGCCAACCCGAGATAAATGTGGAGACCCCCAAAATATGGCTGTTTCTCACAGTCACATGTTTCTTGGTGTTGGTATTAAGCCTCAGGACATAGGGCCCACAGAGGCAGGCAAGGGAAGAGGTGACCACAGCCCCAAAGGAAAGTCTGTCATGGATGTTCTCCTGGATCCAAGCAGGGGTGAGAGCAATAGCTGTGCCAGAGGTGCTTCAATGGACCACGTAACACTTCATGACTCTGTTTTTAATCTGTGTCAAGGTTGCTCAGTCTGATTATCTGCTGTGGAAATTAAAAAACCAACTCGTTCAGCTCCTGCAAAACAGCCTTACCTCTTTCTCATTAGTTTTGCTAGCCCTGAGTTACTGTGTTCTTTATAATTTGTACGGTACAAAGTGTCTCTTCTACTGTTCCATAAAGACCCCGTCTTAGACAGACCGCTGCAAGATAATTACAAAGGTATGATTTTACAAGGAGCATGATGGTCTGTAGCCCCAAGAAATCACCCAGACTACAAATAATAATGAGAAGGGACACCTTAAATCTTGGATAAAAAACCGAATAAAGACTTGAAGACTTTTCCCCATGAAGTTCCACCTCAGGGAGGAGGAAGGTGACAGTTACCGTAATACTGACAAGGACAAATTCACGTCATCCTGAGTTACACAACATGGGGTGACATCTTTTTGTGTGTGGTAGCTCTGTAACTTGGTAACACAGAGGTACCAGGTTTATAGCAATCAGCCTTTCAGCTTCTCCCTTCAATATTTTTGTCCAGAACTCCCTTGCTAGCTCCCATCAATATCTTCTTTCTTAGCATGATTGAAATTCATGCTTTAACACCATCAATTTCACTTTTACATTTAAACCCCATTGAAATGGATAATGGCAATAGCAGAAGTGTAAAAGACGTCAGTGCTTTTAGACCTGCTAGGCAATAGCACTAGAGAACGAATGCCGCAATGTCAGGCAGATCTTATGTATTACAATAGACCAAAAACCTCCAGGGCCCTCATCTGCAGCAAAACAGATTTTCTATCAAAACCATTATGTGAATAAAATGTAAGAATAGTCTCCTATTTCAGAGAAGATGGATGTGTGAATGGAAAACTGTTCTGTGCCACAAAGTAATGGACTGAGATTATCCATACAATTATGCTCAACAAATCAAGTTTTTTTCTTTTCCTTTCTTCTTTTTCTATTCTGGGAGAGAGGTGTCTACGCATGCACACTCCGAGCAGTTTGGGTATCGGTACAGCAACAGTCACAGCTTTGACTCAAGTCTTCAGTCCTGCATCATGAGTGGAATTGGCCCTAACAAAGTCCAAATGAGCTGTTGGACTTCATCTAGCTTCATTGTTAGTGAAACAAGGGCAGAGAAGGAGGAAAGATATTCCAATCAAAAAAGAATGCCACGAGTTATTCAGGAAACAAACGAAAAAAAAGTCAAAGAAAATGGGCAGTGTTCCTCGCACTGAGTGGTACCTCCTTTCAAAAGGTGTAACTGCAACCTTGAAGAGAGACAACCTGTCTCCTGTCACCAGCACTTCAGTGGGAGCAGGAGGTGGACATGTTGGGGGGAGAGGCGGTCAAGGATGGCAAGTCATCAGCATCCTAAGTCCTTTGATGGGAGGACTGCAATGCTGGTGGCTTCTTCCTCACGGAAGGACCTGCTCGGTGTCATTTTTGGTTGTGCCAACGTACACTTATGTGTTTGTTCTTCACTGGTCTGCAACTCCGTGCTGCATTTACTATATGTTTTACCATACTACATTTACTACCCTTAATGTATATATAATTTACTATACATGGTAAGTTTGGCATATACTCTTTGATTTCTTTGGTACCCCTGAAATTAGTTTTGCCCAACTGAGTTTATTTGATCTTTGGTGAGTTGTTTATAGCCCTGAAGTCCTCTGTATCAGTCAGTGCCCAGTCTCGTATCACCCCATGCCTTGTACCCCTCTGATCTCCATCCCACGTTCAAGGCCACTGCTGTCATAGCAGGTGTGTATTCCTCTGCATTGCATCATTGTGTTGGTCATCAGTACCTCATTCTGCACAAAGGAACTACTGTCTACTAGTATCTATATAAAAATGTAGCTATGCCGTAAGATAAGCAAAAGTAAAACAAACTAGGCACAGACCCCTGTCACTAGCAAATAAATGGTGTTTCAGCTAAACCAAGTAAAACAAAACTTGAGGCATGACCAGAAGAGTGCAAGCCTGGCAAGCCCCTGGCCTTGCTCCTCAGTACGGTATCTACAGACCGTAACCAGAAATGGCAATATTGGGTTTCTTGGGCTATGGTTTTTACAATTCATCAACATCAAGGCAGAGCATCATTCAAAAAGACGCACATAAATTATTACTTATTTTAAAATTAAGATGGTAATGTACTGATTTACTTAATCCAAACATGACTCAAGAAAAATAAACTAAATGGAAATGCTACACAAGATGTTGGCTTAATAGGAGAAAATTCCTTTGACAACACACAAGAAAAATAATCCCAAAGTCAACAGATGAAGAGTGTATTAGCACTGGATAACCGCAAACTGAATTACACCCGTTCAAGCTAAATAAAAATATTGGTTAGATTTCAATTTTCAAGATAAAACTAGCTCTGCATCTTTCAACAAAGTAACAAATGGCTGGGAGTCCAGAACAAAACCCGCTGAGAATATCAACGCATCTAAAGATGAGTTCAGAGTTATCAGCAGTAGTGACTGTCACATTAAAGACAATTCAGTTTCTAAAGGATAAATGCTAGGTTTTAAAAAAATATATATTTTTTTTACAATTACATCAACTGTAGTTGGCTGTAGCATTGAAACAGAGTGCATATAGACTAGTCTAGACTAGACTAGAATAAATTCAGTTAGAAGGGACCTACAATGGTCATCTGGTCTGACTGCCTAACCAATTTAGCGCTGACCAAAAGTTAAAGCATGGCATTAGGGGCACTATCCAAATGCCATTTAAATGCTGACAGGCATGGGGCATTGACACCTCTCTAGGGAGACTGTTCCATTTTTTGACCACCCTCTTGGTAAAGAAATGCTTCCTCACGTCAAGTCTGAAACTCCCTTTTCAGACACAGCTTTGAGCCATTCCCACGGATCCTGGCACCAGATCCCAGGGGAAGATCAGTGCCTCCCTCTCCACTTCTCCCCCTCAGGAATCCATAGGGAGCAATGAGGTCACCCCTATGCCTTCTCCTCTCTGAACTAGGCAAGCCCAAAGTTCTCAGCAGCTCCTCATAGGACATGCCTTCCAGCTCTTTCAGCAGCTGGAATGCCTTCCTCTGGATACATTCAAGGACCTTCATCTCCTTCTTATATAGTCGTGTCCAGAACCGCACACAATACTCAAGGAGAGGCTGCACCAACGCTGAGTACAATGAGATAATCACCTCTTTTGACCAGCAGGTCATGCTGTGTTTGAAACACCCCAGGATGCTGTTTGTCCTGGTGGCTGCCAGGGCACACTGCTGACTTTTTTGAGCCTCCTGTCAACCAGCACCCCCAGGCCTGTTCTGCAGGGCTGCTCTCCAGCCACTCCTCTCCCAGGTTAGACTGGTGCCCAGTGTTACTCCATCCCCGGTGCAGAATCCGGCATTTTGACTTGTTAAATTTCCCTCTTGTCCCTCAAGAGAGTCAACAGCACCTCTCAGTTTGGTATCATCAGCAAACTTGCTAATGGTGCATTCAACTTCTGCATCCAGACTGTTGATAGAAAGACTGAACAAAACTGGCCCTACAATTGAACTCTGAGGGACAGCTCTTGTGACCAGTAGCCAGCCATATGTAGCCCCATTCACTGCAACCTTTGAACCCTGCCATCCAGCCAGGTCCTTACCATTTCCACCGCGAACCTGCTCATCCTACAGCTGGACAACTTGCCAAAAAGGATGCTGTGAGGGACAGTAGCAAAAGCCTTCCTAAAATCCAGAAACACTACATCCACTGGCACCCCTTCCTCCACTAGGCAGGTGACCTTATCATAGAAGGATGTCAATTTACTTAAACCGGACTTTCCCTTTGTCCCTCCGTGTTGACTGTACACGATGATTGCATTATTCTTTCAATAGTACCCAGTATAATCTTCTCCCTAATTTTTTCCAGGAACTAAGAGGCCTGTAGTTTCCTGAGTCTTCCCTCATGCCCTTTTTGTAGTAGATTGGAATAACGTTGGCTAGCTTCCAGTCATCGGAGACCTCTTCAGACTCCCAAGACTTTTGGTATATGATCAAGAGGGGTCCTGTTGTAACATCTGCTAGCTACTTCAGTACTCTGGGATCAAGCCCCATGGACTTATGAACAGTTAGCTGATACACCTGGTACCTTACAATTTCAAGGTCCACAAATGAAAGTCATTGTTCCCATACTCGTGGTCCTCCGACTCAGGGGGCCGGGCAACTCATGGTCAGTCAGTATTATTAAAGACTGAGGTGAAAACCACATTGAATGTCTTCACTTTTTCTTCATCCCTATCAGTCAGGAGACCATCTTCAGCAAGTATCAGTCCAATGTTTTCTTTAGAACTCCTCTTGCTATTAACGTACTTAAAAAGCCCTTGTTATCTGAAACGACACTGACCAATTTCAACTATAACTGAGCTTTGGCCTTTGCTGCCTTCTCCCTGCATAAACAAATCAATGTGCCTTCTTCCTGCAAAGCCTGACCTTGCTTCTGGAGATCATACAATTTGTTTTTCTTCTTGAGCTCCGTGAGGAGTTCCCCGCTTAGCCAAGCTGATGTTCTGCCCCACTTGCTTGACTTACAACAGAGAGGAATTCCTTGCTCCTGTGCTTCTGAAAGGGGGTTCTAAAAGACTGACCAGCACTCGCGGACTCCTAAGCCCTTAAAAGAAGATTCCAATTAGTTCTGCTAATTAGTTCCCTGAATAGCTTAAAGTTTTCTCTCCTGAAGTCCAGGGTAGCTACTCTGTTGTCCTTTTTTCTCATTATACTGAAAATTTTAAACTCAACCATTTCACGATCACCGTGGCCAAGACAGCCACTTTCCATCACATCCTCAAGAGTCCTCTATTCGTAAGTCTAGGAAGGCATCTTTCATTGCTGGCTCACTAAGTTCCTGTGACAAGAAGTTATCTCCTACAAACTTCAAGAATTTCCGAGACCTGCTTGTCACAGCATATTTTGTCTGATCTAATTAAACTAGTTCCTTCTCAAGAATGGGAGTGTTAAAAACACTAAGAGATGAAGGGAATCTGGCAGAATTGGGCTGAGTCCACCTCTGCTAGGATTTGCAGGAGGCTTGCTGGGGTCTAGAGTTTCAAAGCCAGGACAAGGTGAGTATGTTCAGATGCAGGCAAACAAGAATGTACATTTGAAGTGAAAAACTGTGCTTATGGGTTTTAACCTCTTTGATTTCTATACTACACTTCAAACCCAAATTAATTCCTTGAGCCTTCTCTTATGGGAATTCATTCCACGCATTTCTTCTGGAAGTGAGATTCTGAAAAAGTTTCACTGTCTACGCACATTTGGGTGGTGATCTTCCACTGATGCCCTTGCCTCCTCCAGTTGTGGGAAGGTTACTTGGTCTCCACTTACAGTCCTGTGCCACCTCTTCTTTTACTGCGACGGCCAAAAGTCCTGCGTGCCTGCCACTGCTGTAACAATAGCTGATCTCAGTACAGAATTTGTCACCTTTTCACACAGGCCCAAAGTCTAAAGTCCCAACCTCCTTTAGGCAGAACAGGATAGTGAGAAGAAGGCAACTGTCTTTTGGGAATTACAAATGCAGACTAGCCTTAAATTGCTTGTTTAGAAATGAAAGAGTCTCTGCCCTGTTATCTGGGATCAACCTGAGCGCTATGGTCAGTAATGAAGGACATAAAACAGCTTGCATTAAGATTGCGGTAAGATGGATAGCAGTTTATCTCCTTGCTATTATAAATTATCTGTTTTCATAAAGGTTCTCAAGTGACATAACACTTACAAGACATAGATCAATGGATATAAACACAGATATTAAAGTTTGCTTTACTCTGCCAGTCACTATATTTGCTGAGTGAGGGAAAAGTGCAATCACATTTATCAGTGAAATGCTGGAGTCAATGAAACAGATTCAGTGATGCAGAAAAGTTTCCAGCACCTGCTGTGTTACTTGCAATCATCTTTGGAAGATAATTTTTCAAAAGTCATGCCTCCTGCTCACAATCCCTAATCACGATGCATGCCCTGTCACTGCTGGCATCATTACTTTCATCCATCTAAAGAATTAAAGGTTCTGATCTGGCATGGTTTACAACCTGGAGCTGTGTAATGTGCTGATGGAGCTTTAATGATGCATGTAAACTGGTGTCCTTTCAAGGGAATTTTTTAAACAATAACTGACCTGCAAACATCAGCTTGATCACCCCTGTGCCACAGTCCAGGCAGTGTGTAGGAAACCTGCCATGATGCCAGAATGGTAAACATTAAATACAGGAACCTGCTGTTGTCCACAAACCATGTTACTAACTATGAGGATCTGATCCTCTGTTGCCTTGTAGGTGTTGGTGGGTGTTTATAGCTGTGCAAAGCAATTTAATAGCTTAATACTGCATAACCACCATATGCTCAGCATGTAACTCTGCGGGTTGTAAGGCAAAGACACAAGGACAATAATGTAAGAAAACAATGACCTTTCTTAACAGCTCATTTCCTCTGTGGTACTAAATTTATTCCCTGTGCTGCTCTTCAGATCCTCGGCCAGGTACGTGAACAACGAGAATGCAGCTCTCCAGTTCAGTAGAGGCACAAAGCCATTGCACTGACCCAAAACCACGTGGACAACATGATCCAGTAACCACTTCTACTTCTGCTGTTCCCACTTGCTACCCCTGGCATGCCTTTTTATAAGAAGGACATGCTGATTAATCTCTAAGCAGCTCTCCTCCACATGTTCTCATTTCTGGAGGAAAGCTTCTCTGCTTAGGGTGACATTTCTCTTCTTATGTGTGGCTTTGAAGTCACCAGTGTTTGGCTATGGATCTGACCGCAGTATCCTGGCTCTTTGGCCATCTGATTTGTGTTCTCCTTGAGCAGCTCCACTTTCACAATTGAAAATATTCTTCAGAATTAAAATGTAAGATGCAGTTTAGTCTTGATGTAGCACATTAACTATTCTTCATGTCATTGATTCCAGAATTACCTGTTATTCACAGACATCATCAAATTATTTTGCTTGATCTTCTATTACCGGACGGATTTCAGAGCCTTCTGAACTAAAATTGAGAATATTTAACTCAAAAGATATGACTAGGCCCTTTGATGAATCATAGTCCTCTGAGCTTTGATGAAAAGACCTATGGCTAAAACCATTTGCTTGAAGTATTAATTTAATTCAGCAGGTACACTAATACAAAGTTATGCTGTTCTTCTGCTTATCCATAGAAAAATAATTTCAATGACTCCTTTTTTCATGTCCCAATCCCAATTCCACAGAAATTAACAAATACTTAAGATGTACATCAAACCTGCAGTTAAGGAGTAAAACTATAATCTTCATTCTCATGGTGTCGCTCCAGTTTTACATCACTGTAACATTATTTCAGGTTGAACTTCCCATAATATATTTTCTAGGAATGTGGCTTTTACTGATAGTTGCTACATATACTATCTAGTCCACCAATTAAGAGCATTTGTGGAGTATTTGAATTCTAGAGATGGACATCCTGTGCTGAATCCAAACAGCCAAGGGCTTAAAAACACTTCTGTGGGTTCCAAGACTTAGACTGCTGTAGGAACTGAGAAGAATCACTGGAGTGTACATTATGGTACTGTTCCACTCCATAAACTGAAGCTTTGGCTAGAACATCTGCTGTATTACGTGCTCTGGCCCTGGACATACTCCTTGATACGCCTATGCTGACCTAGCCTTTTGTCCTTCTGTCACTAATATCAGACTTTGCAAGAGGGCCATTGAAAAGTAATTTTATGATTAATTTCGACGTCATCTATGGCAGAGAAACTTCTCACATGGCTGCATTTGAGTCTTTCTTCCGTTTGTTGTCTGTTCCTTACCTTTAAAATAACTCATTAAGACTATCACTGTGCCTAAAGACCTTACTGTGATCTTACATTATCTTCCACTCTCCCAGCAGTGTTCTAAATCCAAGAATGAAAAGAAAGAGTAGGTACAAAATTTCAGTTCAAAAAGAAAAGTTTCCTGTATTAAGTGGTCTCCTAGAGTCTTATGCCTGGCTATACTTCCTTTATCCATATTTTTTCAGTCTTAGCATTACCAGTAGTGCCATTCTTAATATTGTTCTCAGACAGTAAAGTTAGATGGGGAAAGCTATTCAGATGAGCTCACTGTAGAATTGCAGCTGTCACTCTTTGAGCAGTCATTGGCTTGTCACTCTTCAAATACCAAATATCACAAATAGGTGATGCAAGCAAATATATGTAGTGCAAAAGCAAATCTAAACCAGAACCTTAACTAAAATTTTTTAGACTAAGTAGGTCATCATATGGAGACAGAAGAAGGGATCTATTGCACTCCTGTTGCAGCTAGTCATAAAATTCTTAAGGACTTGAGTGGTAGCAGCACTGAGACTGAGAATCTTACATGTATATTTATGTGTTTAAAATGCCCTTACGAATGTAATGAGGATTCAGCTAGCCAGAGTTTACAGATATGTAAGAAAGACTTATACAAAGCACCCCCAATAGAAAAATATTAGCTTTAGCATTAAAAAAATCTAGTACCAATAACTTGTGTTAAAAGTTTAACTTCTCTAGAGACCCCTTCCACCCTCACCTATTCTGTGAACTATTCTGTGAAAGTATGAATGATGATAAGAAAAAAAAATTAAAATCTGGTTCTGGCTTGAATAAAATTGGCAGTAAAGTAAATCTCGTTCAAAAACTGAAATGAAATTACTATTTCAGATGTGAAATGGTTTCTGAAAGCAAAACACTACTTTACATCTACAGGAGACCTGACTCTGACCTCTTTCTCATAATTCCAGCATAGCTCTACTGTTCATGGCATTACACACAATTTATACAAATCTTAAAATATTTACTCAACACTTACTTCCCAAATCTTTTCCATCTCAGCCAAAATAATATGCAATGAAAGAGAAAATGAACTGTGAAAAAGGTGTCTCAAAAAGAAACAAAGTTCCTTCTTTCTCTGCCTTCCATTTCCTTCCTTCCTTCCTTCCTTCCTTCCTTCCTTCCTTCCTTCCTTCTAGGTTTTCACATGCTAAATGTCTCTCTACAAAACAGTTATCCAGCAATTTGAACTTGTAAAGGTATGTTTCAGTCAGGATATTCCAAGAAAAAATTGCAGAGAAAGCTGCCTTAAGATGCTTTACAAAGTATGGCACAAAGTGGGAAAAGCCTGCACATCTAAAACTAGATTTCCAGACCACAAAAGGAATCCCTTGCAATGAAGATTTCTATCTGGAAATGTAAGGACGACTTGGGGTAAAGGCACTGTGCCACAATTCAGCCATTCTAAATGAAATTTCGTGGCTCTGACATTCTTATCATACATAGAATTGTCTAGGTTGGAAAGGATCTTTAATATCATTGACTCCAATCATTAACCTAACACTGCCAAAACCACCACTTAAACCATGTCCCTCAGCACCACGTCTACTTGTCTTTTAAACACCTCCAGGGATGATGATTCAACCACTTCCCTGGGCAGCCTGCTCCAATGTTTGATAACCCTTTTTGTGAAGAAATTTTTCCTAATATCCATCCTAAATCTCCCCTGGCGCAACTTGAGGCCGTTTCCTCTTGTCCCATCGCCTGGGACCTGGGAAAAGAGACCGACCCCCCCCGGCTACACCCTCCTTTCAGGGAGTTGGAGAGAGCGAGAAGGTCTCCCCTCAGC
>JAOXJK010000012.1:58487835-58499498 GCA_025774025.1 Xenus cinereus | reverse complement strand
CTTCTCTTCTCTTCTCGTCTCGTCTCGTCTCTTCTCTTCTCTTCTCTTCTCTTCTCTCTTGCTCTATTCCCAGTGACATCTAAATCAATTCTTCAAATAACTGAAAGAGCAAAAATCCCCATAGTCTATAGATAAATTTATGGTTAAAAGACGTTTATTTGCAAGGTCATTTGTTTTCTGCCCTGCCAAAAGCAAGAATGTAAGCCAAAGTCTAGCCTCCATCTTCATAAGCTTCTAGCTTTGCATTTTCCTCTTTTAAGGAAAGTTACCACTTTTTTTAGATTTGAAAATGAATATCAGTTGGAATTTTGTGTGTCCCTCTCCCACTTCATCCACTCATCTGTAAATTTTGTCTTGAAAAAGAATGAAACATATGTTTTAATCAGCCAGTTATTTATCTGCAGACTAATCCAATCCGGTAACCAAACTCATTTTACTCATCTGTCATCACCCAAATAGAATGCTTTTTGAAAATAAATAATACTAGGGGAATTGTGTGCAAAATTTTACTTTAGGACAAGATAGATTCCTTTTTTTAAATAAGATGAACTGGTATGTCGTTGCATAAAAAAGATTATTCTTTAAAATGGATAGTGCATATTCTGCTACTAATTATAGATGCAAATCAGGAAACGGCATATTGACCTTAATAGCTTTTAGTCCTTCTACAACTTGAATATTCCACTGCTATAAAATCTCTTCAGCTTATCCAACCTATTTAATGTTATAAGGAATTTTAGCTGACACTACCACAATCGAAGACTGAGATGATCGGAATTATAAGTTTTGGGGAAAAAAAATCCGTACACACAAAAAGCTTTGAGGGGCTTTTTAAAGCTCTGTGCAGATTGCCTCCTTAACAACACGACAAGCGTGGCTTTTCCTCCTGGACACAAAGCCTAATGCCCAGTTTTCTGTTTGCCTTAACTCCTGTGAGTATTCCTGCTGAGCGGCTTTAGCAGACCAGCCTCTCAAAGTAAAAGATTAAACCTTTTCTCCTGTTCCCATGAGTTTTAATCTTGAGGGAAACAGAAATCAAAATGAAAAGGCAACATGAAGAGTCACATCTAGCCACGGAGGGTAATAACCAAGTGCAGAAAGCTTCAGATATTGACATGATCTGACGTTACTTCTGTTCGAAGGTGGCTTAATCACAGGTTTCTGCACAAAAAAGATCCAGACTTAGAACAACTGTGCTGGGCTTGCTGCCAGTAAACATCATAACTGAGTGCTGCTATCAGCCCTTCAGAAAGGAAAAGCAGAAAAAGAGGCTGAAAGGAAAAGTTCTTGTCCTTCTAATAAGCTTAGCATGTGAACATGCTTGTCAGAGAGGTACGCACTCCAGATCCTAAATTTTATCTTAATAAACAGAAGTGCTCTGGCCTTGGTTCCTCATGAGGCTTAAACATCGGCCTGTCTGAAGGTAAACGCTATTAATCAAATATGTCAGTATTTTGAGAGGTTGTCCCTTCTGCAAAAAGTCTGAGGAAGAGAAACTGGTACCTGCCTTAATGGCCACTCTCCACTTGAGCCTCAGGTACTGCCTGTCAGCTGCCAAGGACAGGGCCAAAAAAAGAGAAAAACTCAGGAGTAGTTATCCCAGAGAAGTAAAAACAAATGGCCAAACAAAAAATCCAGGGAGAAAACCTTAGCTTTCATGGGGAGAATACTTCACATCAACCAAAGCTTGCTCTGAAGCAAAGCTGATGGCCCTCGGTCTTGTTGCTTTTTGTTTCTTCCCTTCTCGTTCCAAAGTTATCTTGTTATGAAGCTTTCTCTCATCCCAGCTTCTTCATCACGTGCACCAGCTCCGTGTCTTCCCTATTTACCTACCACTGCATGGGTTCCCTCGGTATGGACATCCCAGGGAACGTGCCTACGGGATTTCATCAGAAGTTTGCATCAGAAATAGTGTTTCTATTGTCGTCTTATCTTCTTGGCCCGAACAACTGCAACCACGTTACTTCTCTGACCAGTCTGACCTCGCTCTCTGGCTCTGTCAGCAGTAGGGCACACAGAGCTGTCTCTGGGGCATCTAGCAGCTCACATGTGCTTGAAGAAACTGAGAAAAGTTAATTTAGGCCTTTACCCTGTGCTCCCCTACATGCAGTGTCACGGCAGTGAGACCTCAAAAGTTTTCTCAGCATTTCCAGGAGCGGTTCCTCATCAAGCGTCTCCTTTCTGTGCCACATCCATGGCAATTTCACCACGAAGGGGATAAACACGCACAAAGGCCACTATAGTGTCCATGGTGATGTGGAAGACAAGCAGCAATTTCATCCCAATTTGTTTTCACAAAAGACTCAAAGAGATAGTGCTTGGCGCTCCCGAGGCCAGATTTGGTATGTGCAACCACAGCTCTGTAAGTGTTTGCAATAAACAATCCAATTTTAATTAACACGGATATAATAACTCTTATTAAATCTAAATTGAATGCATGTTAGGGAACTTAAATTTGTCGTATTGCCCCATACGAACTGCCAGAAGTGGCAGCTTCAATCCCATTACTCCAAGTTTTATCACCACGCTAAAACTGACCTGCTAAATGACTCTCCTGGGTAATGCGTAATGCCATAAAATTAAACACTGATTTATTACTTAAATAAAAGACACCAGAGATCATCAGGGTGTTAAACATCAGGGCTGGCTTGTTTTGCAAACCATATTTAATGGCAGACCCAGCTGGTACTCCTTAAATGGAACTCAAACAAATAAACAACCTTTTTTCCAAATGAAGGCAGACAAAGGTGGGCTACTGGCTTTTTGGCGTCTGGGATTTCCAATTTTTTTTCACAACATGGATCATATGTTGTGATGCAACTATATCCACCGCTGCCACTGGTGACTGAAAACACCAAATCTTCAGTAAACAAAAACATTATTTATACAGGTGACCTCCTGGGACCAGGGCTTGAAGAAGACACCCTGTCTGCAGCGTTGCTGCTTTCAGTTCACTGGCTGCTGTTCTTTATCACTGCTGCTTTGTGCCAGCTCTGCTAGCCAGAAATGGGACTGATAATACCCTTTCTAAAGATTCAACTGCAGCTCTCCCATTGACATCAAATGGAGCACGAGCAGGAATGACAGCACTTTCTCTTTTATGGCTGCTTTATTTTATTTTTTACTCCTAGAGTTCCTAGAGAACCACGGCAGATAAAACATCAGTCCTCTCCATGAACTCTGTATTTGAGAAGGAAGAATAATGCATACAATCCATGGCATTGCTGCAATATAATTCATTTTTCTCCAAGTGCTGGAAGTTAATGATGATAATAATCAATCAGAGTAGTTTCCAGAAGGATTACAATGGTGAGGTAGGTGACCCTAGAAATGTCTCGATGTGCACCTTTTATTTTCTTGTATGATCGCTGAGCTTCAGCATCTTGCAGAATCTCAGTTTCTTTGCTCTGACACATCTAAGAACGTGACCTATTCCACCTCTTTAAAAAATCCTCCATCAGATGGCAGCAGGGTACAAGCTATTGTACAAGGCAGAGCAGGCAGATAGGACTTTTGCCTTTATATCTAAGGAAGTGTCAACAAATAGTTTAGCTTTTTAGATCAGCTTTTTTTTTCCTCGTTTCCTCGAATAGCAAAAGGATGGGCAACTTACTGCCCTGTTACAGCAGATCTCCAACCCGCGTATGTCGTTCCTGCTGAACGTTTAAAAGAGAAGAGGCGTTCCTCAAAGCTGCTAGCTGCGGCGTCCGGGGTTGAGGAACTGGGCACAGAGAGTTCAGAGCCTGCTGAGATGTCTCCCGTGGCTGTCCAGGCGCCGATTATCAGAAAGCTGCACTCTTCACCCATGAGAGACGGGCGGGTAATTGGTGTGGCACCGCATCCGACAGGTTGCGTTGGGACAATCAGGGGCAGAAGGTGTGACCTGCTGCAGAGGGTGATAGCTGTCCTGGTGTCCTCTCCTGACACTGCCTGCTCTGCCACTGATACAGCCTGACCGCCCAGGTTCTCGCCCTCTGCCACGCTGCCCCTTGGCAGTGCCGAGACTCCCTACCCGTTCCTCGGTCCTCCTTCAGCATTTTTATTTCACTCTGCTTTCCCGGTGGCTTGCAACCCCCACCTCTCACACCACGCTGTAGCTTTGCCGCCTTTGCTGCTTGCTGCCTGGCGAAAGACTCAGTAAAAATAGAAAGTTTCCATCTCCTTTGTAAAACGCACAGATTTATTTCATAAACAAGGACAAAACTATCACCTCGCGCTGTGCACAAGAAGAAGAGAGGCTGCGGCAGGCGAGGAGGAGGCAGCTGGAGGGGAAGGAGGCTGGAGCCGCAGGCGGTGTTCTCCGACAGCCCGCTCCCTTCCCGGAGCAGAAGGAAGAGCTCCAGGCAGACTTTGACTCTCAGATCCATAACCTGCTCCCTGGGCTTCTCCTGCGGTAGCAGGGCCATACCCTGTCTGGATGCTGTCCCTGTGTTAGACGGAGTGAGCAGCAGGGAATTCTCCTGCTGGGTGCGCGGTGTGCCCACGTGGGAGCAGGAGTCACAAATTGATGAATTATACCTGACACGGCATTTCCTCAGATAACGTGAATGGGAAGAGCAAAGCTCAAGAAGTCTGTGTGGACCACAAGAAGCATCCAAAGATAAAATACAGCCTTATGGATGTATGAGAGTAGGTTTTTTCTTTAAGCTTAAATTCTTAATACCAACCGCAAACAGACCAAAAATCAACTTTTATACTTTTACCATAATGGTGTACATTACTTTTCTGCACCACATCAATTAATTTTCATGTTTCTTTAGTGGCCTCCATACATTTATTTTTCAGTATTCCCCAAGAGGCAAAAATACTGCATAGCAACCACTGCCAGGAGAAGAGCTCTAACATTTGCAAGTCCCTCAGCTGCACACTTTCTTAATTCTGCTGGGCACAGGACACCAAATTGCCCCTTTGGTCCCAGAGAGGCTGAGGGACACGGAAAAGGACAGCTCACCCTACTTTTGCTGCTGCTCTTAAATGCCCAAGGCAACTTCCTTTCTTTCAGAACTCCAGAAATACATAGACACACAACGAAGCCCCAAAAAGCAGCCCCGAGAAAGGTACAAACCAAACATCTGATATTTTACCGTTGCTCTTATCCACAATTTAAAATTGATGGTACCTGCTTGAAAAGTTTTCTATAAATAGAAAGAAGTTTGCTCTAAATAAGCAAAAATAGTTTGTTGGACCCGCTGAATAGGATTTTCTGATGCATGCTTTCTAGTGCACCGCGCACACTCCTCACCTTCAAAGACGTGTTACTATGTACTGGTTTCTTGTGAACAGAGAGATCAAGAAAAATTCTCAACCCCACAAGGCTGAATGTAGTAGATTCCTAATTCCTCTTCTTGGGTGTTTATGGAAGTAGCCAGTTTTATCAAAATCCACTAAGTGGTGGAAAATAGTTCTGAAATGTGGGTTTAGTAGTCTGGTTTTCCTGGATTTCAAGTCCAGTAAACTTGGTGGGTCTTTTATTTTTAAACATGCTGAATTCAGATGAGAATTATATTCCCAAATACAAAGAAGGAATGCATTTGCACTTCAGAGAGAGATGTCTGAAAACATCTTAAAGATCCACATACAAAGTTTTACGCAGTATTTACAACCTGGCAACTTTAGGGGGGACCTGACGTGTGTTGTTTGAATGTGCTGGGTTGATGAATCATCGAGTGCCAGTTCAACTGAGAACCGAGAACCTTGGCCACAGAATTTATCTTTCTTTTAGAAGAACTCATCACTCCTTTTGAAAGTTGTACCTTTCCAAAGGTGCACTGTGGTTTGCAATGGCAGGAGGAGTTTGTTTTTATGACCAGCTTTTCTCCTACGCAATCCTGAAATGATGTACGGAAGGGCATTTCTTCTCTTCTGCAGAAAACTTTTTGCATTTCAAGAGCAGTGAGATTAGCAGTTTCCCAGCAGAAAGAGAGTTCTGCTAATTCTAACCAAATACCCATAGTGGGATCCACAGTAGGAAAGACAGCACTTCAGATTAGTACACAAAAGCCATTATTAATACCTGCAACCCGTAGTCTGCATTTCCTGACCATCACTCATATGAGAAGAGCAGCTCCTCTGTGCATTGGTTATTATGAGCAAAATCAGCACACATTTACTGCCTTGTAAGTATCATAGAAAGCATATGTACCATTCAAGCAATGCTTAAATTAGGGAGTTAGTAAGCCAGCTCATTTCATTTGGTTGGACTAGATGATCTTAAAAGGTCCCTTCCAACCTAGGTGATTCTGCGATTCTGTGATTATAATGAAAGGGCAGAAGAAAAAAATCTGGATAGATATTTTGAGAGCTTTCAGGGTGAAAGGAAGCCATAGTCTGCAGAAATAAATATTCATGTGAATTTGCAAGCACAAGACAAAAATATCCCTCTGCATTGTCAGTTGGACAAGAGATTCTATGCTGTCTGTATTTTCCCTATAGGGTTATAGTAAACATTTCTCATTCATATTTTATTCTTTATCTCCAACAAACCATTGTGGTGTTGTCCACTGGGGGCTGATGACATTTGAAAATATGGAGACAAAACTGGTACACAAAAAGAGCACATAGAATAAAAAAATATATATATAAATAGTATAAAAGTATAAAAATACTGCACTGTAATATGGGTATCACAGTGCTAGAAACATATGGCACTATGTCATACTCAAAACTGTTCTGGAAAAGTAAGCATTTTACTCGATGGCTACCCTAATTTTGCTGTTACTTCTTTATTTAGGACTGTCAGAGTGAAATGTAAGTTACAGAAATCCCTACACCTGTTTTGAGAATACCTGCTACATTCCTAAGCTCTGATTTTTAAAAACGAGAGAAAGAAATCTCTCCCATCATTATTTTACCTCTTATTCAAACATTTTCAGTCTCTGGATTAACCCAGCAGCAATCTAGGTAGCACAGAAAGCAGAATTCTCTCTCAGACTAGAAAAGTACTTAGAGAGATTGAGGCACTAAATTCCTACGTAAGCACTTCAGATATTTCTCATTTCAGCGAAATACTCCAAATCAGAGCTCTGCTCACCGCTGGAGCTAGATAACAGCCCAGGAATTGCTACTAATTTGGATGGGTACGTTCTTGAACATGAATAAATTCCCCAGACATCTCTGTGGATGTGAGCCCCGGGGCAGGACACGGGTCTGTTTTAGAAAGTCGGTGTGTTCCCAGGGAAGTGTGCGGGTACCAGTACGGGAGCTGCGTGCCTGCTCTCACATCACTTTCATTTACCCCCAAGAAGCAATCATGCAGATGCAGGCCCTATTATCTGTTCTTCAAAATCCCTCCTGGCTCACCATCTCCATATCCTGGCTCACCATCTCCATATTGTGTCCTCTCTCGATTGATCGTCTATCATTTACACGTTGCCTTCAAGCTCTTATTTCCAGGACCTGATCTTTGTTTTAAAACCAAGAAACCTCTTGTTTGCAGACCCTATGTCGCCTGCAATCGTTAGCCAGTTCTGGGAGTGTGGCCAGGGAAGCCATGGTGGGACGAGGAGCGATGGACTCGCAGAAAATGCCCCTTCCTCCTGCCCCAGCACGTGCCCTGGCAAAAGGCAGGCGCCAACACCTGAGCTGGAGGGAGGAAGCAAGGGGAGGGAGAACAAACAGCTTACACCAAGACTTAGAAGCTGGTAGAAAAAGAATTTGTTTCATATCAGTCTATGCGGGAACTGACCACCATCTTAACAGCGGTCTTTAACATGCTGGATGGAGTCATTTCCAGCTCGCATCGTTGATTTTCCCCGACCACCTATTTTCCTATTGTTATTTTCCAAACTAAACTGAATCCTAAGCCTATTTTCATTTTTCATCTTCCTACTCTCAACGTTATGCTTCTTACGGTCTTGCAGTGCCTAGCCTCTTCACAAAGCCAGGGAGCACAGTCTCCCATTTCCCCAAGGACTATCCCTAGCCAGTCAGTTATCAAAAACGAGCACACCAAACACGAACATTTGCAAGATTGATACACTTACAACAAGGGTAAAAATGAATAATGGGGGGGGAGTAATTTGAGCGAGAGATAGTTAAAAGGAAGGCAGTTAAAGTCATTTAATTACTTCTTTATTGTCTGAATTAACACGGTGGCAATGGTTTCAGCCTATTTTTCTTGAGCTGAGACAATTTGTTGTGTGCTGTGTCTCCATGAATATCTCCAGCACACAAACAGAATGTCTTGCAACTGCAAAAGGCAATTACTCTTATAAAATATGCATAATAAAATCCGACTGCATTATCTGTTTGTCCTTAATAAGACCAGCTTACATTTTTGCAATTTGTGATGCATTTTTTTTTCCTTTAAGATATCTATTTGCATGGTGCTATTTTTTAAAAAGAGGGAGGAAAAATAGAGCAGTAATACAGGTCAAGTAGCCAAACAAAAATACATTCAGGGTGGGTGGAATTATGGCAATGTTAATTAAGCTGAAGACAAAAAGGAAGAAAGCATTTATACGAGGACATGCCCTCCTTTCTAAATTACTGAGGAGACAGTTCGAGAAGCGGTCAGCTTCTGACACTTCAGACCAGTGCCAGTCTCTGGAGAACGAAGCTGGGCACACTGAAGTGACACCAAGCACTTATGCCTATTGTCTAACTGATGGGACTGCCCACCAGAAACACGGTCTGAGCCTGACAGCCTTGCTGTCCTGTGGTGATGCCTGGGAGATGAGAGAGCATCAGGGCAGTTCCCAATGAAGTCAATGGTTTGTACAAATACATAGTCAAATTTATAAGTGCACAATCACAGCTATGTATGTATGTGTGTGTGTATCTATCTCTCTATCTATGTATCTATCTATCTACCTACCTATCCGAACCCTCAGTGACTCACATCAGAACATCAGGAGAGGGCCAGGAGGGCCACGAAGATGCTCAGAGGGCTGGAGCACCTCTCCTATGAAGACAGGCTGAGGGTGTTGGGGTTGTTCAGCCTGGAGAAGAGAAGGCTCCGGGGAGACCTTAGAGCAGCCTTCCAGGACCTGAAGGGGCTACAGGAGAGATGGAGAGGGACTCTTGATCAGGGAGTGTAGTGACAGGACAAGGGGTAACAGTTTTAAACTTTATTACGAAGAAATTCTTCCCTGTGAGGGTGGTGAGACACTGGAACAGGTTGCCCAGAGAAGTTGTGGCTGCCCCAACCCTGGAGGGGTTCAAGACCAGGCTGGATGGGGCCTTGAGCAACCTGGTGTGGTGGGAGGTGTCCCTGCCCAGGGCAGGGGGGTTGGAACTGGATGATCTTTAAGGTCCCTTCCAACCCAAACCATCCTATGATTCTATGAAAACAACCAAAGAAGAGAAACTTTAGACTGGTTTGGTAGAACTGTTATTTTCTAGACTGCAATCTTTCCTCCTTATGAGAAGTTTTGTTAGGCGCCCTCCCTGCAGCAGCCTGTTTTTTTGTGTGGCAACGGTAATAACTCATCCTGGAGGGCCACAGACACCTGGCTGAGCAGCGTGGTTGGAGATCATGCTGGTCAAAGTTCTGGCCCTCAGGCAGGGGTCAGTTTTCAGTAAAAGCTAGTTATGTTTGACAACAGCCTACATACAATTTTCAAAATTGGATTGGTTCAAATGTTTTGCGTTCTTTGTAACTAAACCCTCATCCTCCTAGAGGAGCATTTGCAGGCAAACACACAAGAATACGTGCCCAGCTCTCACTGGTTCTCAATAGAAGCTGCAAACCAAACCATCGTTTGCGAATTTATAAACCTTCCTGCAATTGCTTAAGTTGTTTTTGGAAATGGGACTTTGATTGCCAAATCACTCAGGCACTTTATAACATTTCCTCTTAGAAAATAGCCTTTTGGGGACTTGGCTTACTTGCTTTAGGTGAGGGACTGGACCGGACCCAGCCTTGGCCACCAGCAGGTTTCCATGGTGCCAACTATCGTGGAGACCTTCCCCGTAACCCTTCTTTGCCACCCACAGCTTGTGGCCAAAGGAGAAGATCTGGGCTCAGCTCCTCATTTCACAGACTGAAAATGCCCAATAACTGTCCAAAGCCAAATGAGTCTCTTGGAAGAGCTGTTGATATATTGAGAGGGTACTGAGATTAGGAGACACCAATCTAATGGTTAACTCTTACATTGCCAACGCTTTCTGGGGAAGCATCCAGATCTGGTAGGTCTCTGGGCAGAGCCTAGGAGCTCCAGGGCGGGAGCTCAGCGAGGTAAATAAAATAATTTGGACACTAAAATTATTGTATCATGGGCAGCCCGCACTCCAGACCCGAGCCAAATAAATAAATCAGTTTTTCCTCCCCAAGGAATCTATGCGCCTGTAATTTTCGTCCTCCTCCCTGGCAGTTCCCTCTCCCACCCCTTTGATTTGTGAGCTGGGCTCGATTGCAGCCAGACCACAGGTAAAGCCCCGCTGGTGCCTGTAGCCGTGCCCTGCAGCCTCCGGAGATTTCCACTTGTCAGCTTTTCTCTTCTTCATCTCCCTACGCACTGACGGGGCTACAGCAGATGTGTCTCCCACGCCAGGGGCTATCCCAGTGCATCCCAACCCCTGACGGTCACCCAGCCTCATTCACAATTGCCTTAATTAACCGCGAATATATCTGACAGCGAGAGAACCCAAACGTGGGAGGTGATGAAACCTGGACGTGCCTCAGACAAGCGTTGCTGCAAAAGTTGATAGCCGGGGGTTGATACCCAGGCTGGATTGCAGCCCGTAAAAACTCACGCTTCTGAAACCCGGCCCTCACTGTTGGGTCGCCCCTTCCTTAGGCTGTCCGTCCCCCGTCAGCTCTGGTTACAAACGCCCCCTCCCCTGTTCCTGCGCCCGCCGCTCTCTGCCGGAAAGCTAACGCATTCGCATAGCGAGCAGGATCTCTGCCTCACTTCAGGCAATCCACCCCTTTGGCACCCCTGCTGCAGCCTTCCCAAGGTAGTCATTTTTGATGGGGGATTTGTCCTAGGCAGGCACCTTGGATGGCTTTTCCGTCCCAAACTTCACAGCTCCCTTAGCTCTTTCTCTAAATGCCACTCTACCAAGTCCTCCACCGCGTGCAGTGAATTTGACCTCCTGTCTGTCCCCTGCTACCATTGCTCCTGCCACCCCAGGTCTCAGCGGCAGGAACAGGTTCTCCTTTGGAGCTCTGTACGGTGGCAATATGCTGGCTGACACCTTATGGCTTCATCTCCTTGGAGCAGCCAAAACCCAGCCTCCTCACCGGTCCCAAGCAAGCTCTCGGGTGAGAAGAGAGCTCTGGGTGAAAAGCTAGCCCGTTTGGATTCCAGTGGGAATTCTGGTGTTAGTTTGAGCAAAACCAGAATTTCCCAAGAGAGAGATGGCTGTGGTGCCGCATGTCACCCCGAGGAAGGCTTCTACCTTGTGTCTGCTTACCGAGCTCTTGCCCTTCCCTGCTAGGGGACAGGTCTAGGACAGAAATCCCCAGAGCCCACAGCCCTGCTGATATCACAGAATCTCCATGGTTGGAAGGGACCTCTGAGATCATCGAGTCCAACCACATAAAAAAAAAAAAACCAAAAACAAAACCAAAAAAATCCCACCACCCACCAACCAAACCCAACAACACACACAACACCCCACCACATCACACCCGCCCACAACCCAACAATCTCGGGCACTAGAGCATGCCCTGAAGGGCCATGTCTACACGTTTCTTAAATCCCTCCAGGGATGGCGAC
>JAOXJK010000012.1:58428384-58471722 GCA_025774025.1 Xenus cinereus | reverse complement strand
GAACCCCTCCAGGGATGGGGCAGCCACAGCTTCTCTGGGCAACCTGGGCCAGTGTCTCACCACCCTCACAGTAAAGAGTTTCTTCCCCAGATCTCATCTCAATCCCTCCTCTTTCAATTTAAAACCAGCACCCTTTGTCCTATCGCTCTACTCCCTGTAGGCTATCTCCAACGGTCCCTCCCCATCTCTCCTGAAGCCCCTTCAGGTACTGGAAGGCCATTATAAGGTCTCCCTGGAGACTTCTCTTCTCCAGGCTGAACAACCCCAACTCTCTCAGCCTACCCTCACAGCAGAGGAGCTCCAGCCCTCTGATCATCTTCATGTCCCTCTGCTGGATCCGTTCCAACAGGTCCATGTCCTTCTTGTGCTGCTGATTACTAATTCATCAGACGTTACAGCTGGCAGTAGCTCTTGTTGCTACTGTGTCTATTTGATTTCCACCAAATATCTTTGTGGCAAAGGATTTCTTTAAATTATTATAGGAATAGAAGAAGACTTAAAATAATACAAAGACGAATAAGTCAAAATGCATTTAACAGATTTTAAAAAACTGCTTGTAAATCCCACGCATTTGTTGCAAGAACCAGTCTTGCTGGAGCATATCTTTTCTAAAAATTGTAGATGTAGCTGAAGGAAGCAGTATAACTGCAAGGTTAAAACCACAAAAATACCCCAGCCAATACATACTTAAGGGCTATGCTATTGGAAAGCCAATGATATCAACTCTGGATTTACACCTGGTAAACTCGATCTGTCTAAGGGAGTCTGAAATAACTTGCGTTTACTGCTACCCAGATGAGCTTAATGCTGAACGCTGGGGCTACGCGTGCCTATCCTTCAAAAATGCAGAGGTTCAAGGAGTAAAACGGTGCTTATTTGCAGGCAGCAGAGAAATTACAGGACTTCGTTTCCAAATGCTGTACAAAATCATTAAATGAAACAAAATAACCCAGAAAACACAAGCAAACAAAAGCACACACACTCAATTGCCAAGGTATTCATATTGCCCTTTCTGGTTTACGGAACGAAAGAAAACCAAATGTCTCCAAAATGCTACTTCAGCTCAGTTTAATTTATGCAGAGTCAGGATCCTAGATAATCTGGAATAAATATCCTGGGTAAAAGAACTAGAATAGACCCAAGCATTGAACAGAATAACAGAGTATTTTATATCCTTATCTGGCTGCAGCCACGGAGGTTGTGAAGTTCCCTGCAGAAGGCTCCCAGAAATGTCAAGGACAGTAGCTATTGGGGTTTCAGTGATACCAGTAAGCCATGAAGATGGTTAGTAGTGGTTAGCTACTAGTAGTGGTTAGTTAGCAGATGGTTAGCCAGCGCTCTGAATTCCTACTGACTGGATCCCTCAGCCCCTCTGCCCCTTATAACTTTCCCAGGGGCCTTAACACCCCAAGAAAAAGCCTAAATACCTGTGGGTACAGAAATAAAGACCCAGGTAGGCTAAACGTTGTAACTGACCCTCCTGCTCCCTGACCTCCTCCAGGAAAATCGAGAGTACGTAAGCCCTATTTCCTATACAAGCCACCCCCACGTTCTGATATAGGGCTGGATGTAACGGAGCTGTTTAGTGATGTCCCACCGACGGCGAGGATGGTGAGAGTGATTATCATACTGAATAGCATCCCGTGCCGTTAATAATTCTGCTGAAGTAAACGGTTTGTGAACTAAGGCACAACTCTCTGGATTACCAGAGGAGTTTCCCTGGCACGCGGAGCCAGCCAGCATTAACCCCCCTGTTTCTCCGCACGGCTGGGGTCAGACCGGTGGGCGCTGAGGCCGGTACACGGGGGAGAGCTGAACGGGGGGAGCAGGCAGGGGTGCAAGGTGTCTTGGCTCTGGTATTGTTTGCCATGAATGTATATAGCAAAATCAAAAGTTTCTTTTGAAGGGATGGAGTGACTTCTTTTACCAAGGAAGCGCTATTCCCTCTTATGCCTGGGCCTGCTCCAGGGGCAGAGTGACAAACCCCAATGGCTCCTTTAGGATAGGTTATAAAATGGTGTAGGAGGATTCAGCGCTAGTATGACCAGGAATATATTTCACTGGGAAGCCTTCATGCTCCGTATTAGAGGTGGTCCTGTAACAGTGGGTGCAGGGAGGGCTACAACCGATAGCCCTTCTGCGAACTAAATAGCTGTCATCTTCTTTTCAAGCACTCGGGTTCTCTCTAAAGCACCCTCATAAATTCCATCGGGTCCTAGTGTTTGGGATTTTTACAACTGTGAATTCAACTTTCAGTTTGGTGATGAGTATTAGCAAACTTAACTTGAGCTTAATGGTGTTTTTCATCTAGTAATGGCTATTTGAGTTCCCCTGGGAGCTCTTCTCTATCTATGTTTTCAAAGCTCATATCTCTTTTGGCTGCCTTCATGTCATGAGCAGTGTTTTCTCTGTTCATTTACAGACCGCTGTGCAAAAAGCTGCCTCTGGAAACGGCTGGTGTGCAGCATATCGCAGTCCACAAATCTGACACAAAAAGATACCATTAAACCTTTTAAAAGCTACAGGCAGCCCTGCTATTTGCATCTGCTCCTTGCAGAAAACAATCTGATGCTCTTCAAACTAAGAAGTTAAAGGTCCACAGTGCTGCCTGATGTTAACGGGCAGATGTTTTCTATCATCTATTTGATTACTCTTACTGGGCACCAGCATGTGGTACTGGGAGTACAATACTGGTGACCAGAGAAATACCAGTTGGGAGGAGGCACAAAAGGGTGATGGGTATGGAAGGGGGTGCATAAAGAAAGTGTCCTTCAAAGCCTCTAATTTATAGGGACAAGCAGGTCTACGCTCGCGTTCAGAGAACGCCGGGCGGACTGGGAAGGCTTTGGTGCCCTCACAGTGGGAGAGCTGGGTGCAGCACAGACCCTGCCGGGGGCAGGAGACTCTCCAAGGGCTGGAGAGCTGCAGAAGACAAGGGCAAGACAAGAAGAAGCAGGCAAGGCCTCCGCTTGCTGGTCCCACTGCCTGCTCTTTCACCCCCGAAGATGACCTGTGCCTAAAAGCTGCAGCAGAGCTCTTATTGTTCAACGTATTTCAGTATATGTGATAATTTAATTTCCTGTCAAATATAAGATGGAGTATGCGTATTTGTCCTAGCTACTTCTACCCACAATGTGTGTTTGTTTATTTCCCACTCAGCTATCTGTCTTTAATTAGTTCCTCAGCTGAGTACTTCAAGCTGTGCTGTGCACGTCTGGAATGTTTCTTGTTTTACTAATGAATTTAATTTCAGGAAGCTCCTTGATCATAGCTCAGTCACTATGAACTACTGACTCTTCATGTGTAAATAAAAAGGAAGAGACGTGGAGGGCCCCAGGCTTGCTTTCTGTGATAAGTGATGATGTTTACTTGCTTAACTCTCTTCTAGAGATTGAGTACAACTAGGAGAGAGGAGACGAGGAAGAAGGTGGAGAGCATAAACCACCATTTCTCTAAAGATCGCAAGGGAAAGGTCTAGTCTAATCATTCCTTTTCCCATGCATATTTAATACCATCAGCAGAGTTCAGAATCCCTGGAGCCCAGTAGAATAAATTTTACAGGTGGACTCTGGAAACATCTGAATGTTATTTATGAATAATTTTGCTTTTTACATATTGCGCTTGCAGAGGAAAAAATCTTGTGTGGCAAATTGTGGAGTAATTTCCTTATTTTCATGCATGGTATTGCAGAGAATAAGGCTGATATGAACTGTAGCTGATAGCCTTACATGTTATGTTTTCCTCCAATGTCGAAAAGTATTGGTTGGAGGCAGGGAACTCTCTTGTTTTGTCCTGATAAATCACTAAGCTCACAGGCAATTTCCTATTGGTTTTGGATTTTCCTTGGTTTGGGATTTTGCTCATTCATTTTTGGATGTGAGTGGAGATTAATTGCCTGAGCCCTGAATCTCTAGTGGTAGCTCTGTTGCTAATTACAAAGAATGGAAATGCTTAAGATGGTTTTCAGTTCAACTCTAACCTCAGCCATGTAGAAGCACAATGATTAGCTTTTAGCACCTGGGTCACCTGAATGGAATCAAGTGGAATCTGTGGACAGATTTCTATACAAGAATGGATCTGGTACTTGTGAAAGTCTGTCAGGACGATTTGTGAAAGGAACACACTTTTAAAAAAATTAATTAGAAGAGTTCGGCTAGGTTAGTTTAGATAAAACATTGAGAGGAGACAAGATGACGCTTCATTAATACATTTTGGAAGCACTGATTAGGAAGCAAGATGTATTCAAGCAAAAGATTAGTACAGCGACAAGATCAAAAGGACATAGGTTGGACTTTCCAGTGGTGCCCAGCGACAGGACAAGGGGCAACAGGCACAAACTGGAACACAGGACATCTGAACATGAGGAAAAACTTCTTAGAGTGTTGACAGAGCACAGGAACAGGCTGCCCACAGAGGGTGTGGAGTCTCCTCTGCAGATATTCAAAACCTGCCTGAACGCAAGCTACTGTAGGTGAACCTGCTTTGGCAGGGTGTTGGACTAGATGATCTCTGAGTGTCCCTTCCAATCCCTACCGTTCCATGATTCTGTGATTCTGTGACATGAATTAGTGTTGATTGCAAATTCTATCTACCTGAGGAGTGACACGCTGAAATACTTTTGCAGACGGGAGACTTACATGATGGGATTTTGATAAGTTTACAGAAGTAATTCCAGGAGAACTAATGGAGAAAGGCGATGCAGCTCTTCATATATGTCATTAGGTCTCTGGCTCATTAGGATGTCCACAAGATGAAAAGAGACTGGATTACCGTTTACAATATATGTTGTATTGCTTCCACGCTGCTGAGGATCAAGAAGGAACTGGTGTCATTTTTGTGCTGATATTTTGTTCCTCTGAACACTTAGATTTGTGATTGCTAGACAGACACAAATGAATCATGCCGAAGCCTCTCGGTTGCTTGGCTGTGTGGTCAGCAGCAGTTAGAGAGAACTGCCCCGCGTGGAAAGACATCTTCTGTGCTAGTTGGGCTACTGCATCGGTAGCAGTTATCTCCTGTACAACTCAGAAGGAAAGGACCGACACATAGCTCTTGATTCATGAAAAGCAATCAGCACGTGATCTCTGCCCTTTTCCTGATTCACGAGATATCATATATTTAACAAGTATTTGGGGACTGAAGCACGTGATGCACGAGGAGAATCTGAGGGAACTGGATTGGCTTATCCTGAGGAAGGCTCTGAGGGGAGCTAATTCTGAGTTAGAGACAAGACAAATCCAGGCTCTTCTCAGAGGCTCAAAGCCGAAGATCGAGAGACAGCAGTCACCAATTGCAACACAGAAAATTCCCACTGGATATAAGGAAAATATTTTCACAATTAGAGTCATGAAACACCAGGTTGCCCAGAGAGACAGCAGAACCTACATCCTCAGAAATGTTCATAAAATGAAAAGAAAAAGCACTAAGCAACCTGATTTGGGTTTGAAGTTAGTTCTGCTTCAAGCAGGACATTGGACTAAATGACCTCCATAGGTCACTTTCAACCTAAATTAACATGATTCTAAGCCCTATCCCTCCAGCTGAACTCGGGAGCACTTGAAAACATCTTACATTTTATGATCTCTAAGAATTTAACGTCTTGCTCTGAATGGTGCGAAAGATGTAAAGCAATTTGCAATAACAGCATAAAATGCTTTTTTTTTTTTTCATCAAGTCTACACATCTTCATTATCTAAAGGTTCAAACAGTTGATGGATGAAGGCAAAATCTCAACAAAACACCGTTTCATTTTTGTTGTCATGGGAAATTGTTAACAAGATGCCACCAATGACACAGCTATCTCTTGAACTTAGAGCTTCCGTTTTTCTCAAATCCCGCCTATTGCTTTAAGCACCTTAATTTTATTGGTTGTATCTTGCACTACTACAGATTTGCTGAGACAGGGATAGCCGCAATGCACTGCATGATAATAATATTTTTATTTCAGAACTGACTGTCCTTAGGGGATCCCAAAGTTACCTGATGATATTAGGGAAAACAATCAGGTTAGCCACCTGAAATACAGCGTGGGTACAGAGACCAGGAGAGAGCTCTCTCTGCGTGGAGATACACAGAGATAAACTTCAGAATACGGATGGGTAGAATATCATTTAATCACCTTATAATTTAAGCAGGACTGAAGCTACTGCAAAAATGCTTACTTTTCGGTTACAAACGCAAAAGCTCACAAGTCTCTATCCCAGTGTAGGAATTACTTTGCGTTTAAAGAAAGGAAAGAAGGAGTGTGTCCCCCATGAAGCAAATATTTCATTTAGTAACAAATTTTCTAACAAAACATTTTCATTTTTACAAAGCACTGAAACTTTTAAAAGTTTGAAAATGAAACTTTGTTGAAATTGCTCATGAAATGTAACTTAACTGAGAGACTGTTTTGAAAAATTTACTGTGATTTTGATATTTTAAAAAGTCTTTTAGTTAAAAACTTATTTATTTATGAAATGTAATTAAACAGTGATGAAAAGGCTCTTTTGTAAGATGTTTAAAGTCACAATGACGTCCTACCATCAACGGGAATTGGGCTTGATAACCAAGGTGTTCTGTTTTGAATGATGGCTTATGTTTTTCACTGTTGGCATGGCAAGTGTTTTTGAGAATTTTCTCTCCTTTAGGGATGGGAAATTTTCTTGGGAAAATACCTTCTCTACCATGTTTTTGGAGCATCTTAACTTTCCTGGAAGATGTCCTGCCAACTTATGCCTGCATCTGAAATATGAAGATACAATAAGAGTTCGTAACAATAAATTGGTTTAAATTTAATCTTATCAGAGCAAATCTAAAATATATGATAGTCACACAATTGGGACACAGATACACGAACTGTATTCTGTGGCTAATAATTGATTTAAATTCATATAGTTCCTTGGTTTTCAAAAGCAGTGATAAGGCAAAAGTTTTCCATCTGCAGGAGTTCATGAAACCAAGGGTAAATAATAAAATATAGATACAGTGTGCATGTTGGAAATTGATTAGTGAAAGAAAAGTCTGAAAAAAGATTTTGAAACCATAAGTCACTATTGCGTCTCTTTCCACAACTGCTTCCTTGAAAGCTGTTCTCATGAAAAATATTGCTCCTCTGACTTAGACTAAATCAGATGTGCAGATGATTCTTCACAAATGGGAGCTGAAATACAGGCATATAAAAATGTTATAATTTGCTGCTTAATATTGTAAAGCTGAAAGCTTCATGATTTTGCAAGCTTAGCTAAGACTTTCGAAGTACAGATTACTGTAAGCTCCTAACAGTAATTGGATAAAACTGACTTGAATTGTTTTAATGAAGAAAAAAAATACAATTTTGTGAAGTAAAGAATTTTCCACTCATCTCCTGATTCTATCTGAGCTGATTCAAAGTTAACACCTTGACTAAAATTATTAGCATTTTCAAATTTCTTCTTTTTTTTTGCCTTAAAGAACCAAGTAGGCGCTTTACAAAAGATAAAGTTTTTAGCACAGAAAAGAGGGAGAACGAAGGGAAATTGCAACCTTTTCTCTGAGACCTGCTTTCTAAATATTGAATTGATGGCATTTCACAGGTTGAAACACTAATTTGTAACCCAACATATTCAAACTCAGAAATGTAATAGTGCAAATTCTCCATGGCATCATCAATGGAAAAGGGAGTGAGCAGGCAATTCTTCATATTTCTCTTACAGTTTTTTAGCCCTTTTCCCCAATGTTTGTAAGTTTTTCCATAGAAGACAAAGGTCAGAAAGAAAATCTTAAAAAATAGATCAAAGAAAAGAAATAAGAGGTTAATTCTTCACACTGTCTCTATTCTACTTCTCTCAAGCTATTGTCATATTCCCTTTCCACAGTTCAGACTTCTAATCGCTCGCCCAAAAATGCAGTTTTGCAATCTTGTGTTAGCAGGCGCTAAATCTGTTCTTCTGGGGACCACATCATAGGTCTACATAAAAATGTAGAATGATCTGCTTCTTTGAGAGAAGGATTGGGATACTTTCTTTAGAAAGTACTTTACTTTTCTTTAGAAAAGCCTGGTAGGCACTGAGTGGGACATGGTATACACACCAAACACCCTGTGTACACACGTGGAACAGGACTTGACGATCGGAAGGTTTTGAACAGAAGCTGCCAGAATTCAGCCCTACAATTAAAAGATTGGGAGAGGAGCCTGCAGGGTAAGAAACCATTACGAAGTGCAGCTGTGGTTGTGGAACACATACCTAACTTTCCTTTTTATTCAACCGTTGGATAGAAAAAGTTCAGCTATTATAAAACCTAAGACATAATTAGAGTTAACTTGGTTCCTCAGTACAGAGATCAATGGTGCAAGTTTAATGAGCATCGAGGGTCCCCAACTTATTCTTTATTAGTTTCTCCATCGTTGGGGCTGGGCATTTCTTAGTGCTAGCGAGTTCCTTTGTGTTTTGTGCCAGGTGTTGGGAGCTGTGAGGTTAGACGGGCTCCTTTACAACTAGAAACCCTCCATCCTGCTGCCACTCACTTATCTATGTCTAAATGAGACTGAATTTGCATAACTTACACATAGCGATGAACGAGACTGACCTTACTCTGCCTCACTTTCAATCATTTTTTACCTTTTTCTGCACTTTCTGATCTTTAAATGTCAGTCAGTGCTGCAGGAATACGCAGGCCAAAAGTATTAAAGTGAGAAAGAGTTCCACCTAAGAAATGAATATAGATAATTTCCTCCATTTTATACCTCATTTCTGAGATTATTCAGGCTTATGGGGTGAAATTTAAAGGTGACTGTAAATTTGTGCATGTAACTGACAGGATTCCAGCAACTTCTCATTCCCCAGTTTAGTCTCAGGTTCCCGAGTTCCTTCTTGCTTTACTGACATCTCCTCACTTCTCTATACACCGTGGGAATTGTTTCATCTTTTCATTCTTAGATTTTGTACCCTGCACAATTGCTTTTCTTACTTTGCTACAATTAAGTGGTAAGATACTAATATGCATTACAATCAGATGGTAAAATGTTTGAAATTATAATTAAAGCATAACTTTAACAGGATTTGAGTTTAATATGAACAGCTATGTATGTCATCTATCAGACTAACGACTCTTTGCTTAAATTCCCTAGGAATTTAGAGACAATACTTTACGTGAAATGCTTCAGATACTTCTTTTTTGCATTAAAGAAGATAAAATTAACCTGTAATATAATCATAATGATGAGGGGAATTTGAATAAAATTAGCTCTTAATTTCATTTGAATTCTATATCTCCGAAACATAAAGCTCGTAACTCCCCTATGGAGTTTCACCGTTTTTTTCTTTTACGATCGGTTGGAGAATTGATCACGGGCATTGATTGTCCTATGTTTTCATTACTTCAGCAAATACATATAGAGAGTAAAGTTTATTAGTGCTTGGAAATTTGAATGAACTGCCTTCTGTAGTTTACACCAACGTACATATTCAGGTAGAATTGAATGCATGTGAGAATTAATTAATAGCAGGCAGGTCCGTTCCTATCTTAAATGAGTTAAAACTTCTCTGCCACCATCTGGTTTACATTTCATGATGAACCTGGGAAGTGTGGAGATGTAAACTGTACAATTGTGTTATTCCTCGTATCTAAATTCAATATATGTGTAAACCAGATGTGACCTTCATTTTAACAGACAGTAAAGAATGCACATAAAAAGTAACTGGCAGGAAATATATGGCAAAGATGGGAAGGATTAAATGTATTTCCCCTCAAAAGAGATACTCAGAGCATGCTGATTTCTTGTCCTTAAGCAAAAGTCCCCAGCCATGTAAATTGTATTCATAATGAAAAAAACACTAAATGACAGTGTAATCTATAACACTTTCATACACCACCAGGTACAGGCAAAAGTGGTGTTAAGTCTTGCTCTTCTGAACCAAACACTCAGAATCCACCAGACCTTGGCAAAGCTTGAAAAGGATTAAAAACAAGGGGCCAAACTACATCAAGAGTCAATGTTTGCTGTGAAAAGGATGTCTCTTCTGTATGCTCTAACAAGTTCCATATAAAGTTTTTCTTTTTTTTTTTACCTTGGATTACGGACTTGTGTATGGCGTAACTCGTATGGGGCGCTGGTTTTCCCAATATGCCAAAATTACAATTTTAACTCTGCTTTTCCTTTATTCTCTTGCACTATTTGCAGGCATCCTACTGCTTCAGTCATACATAAAAAGATATGCCTTTCAAGGATGATGGTTAAATTTTATGTGATCTGTATTTCTTCCTGCTCTGTGAGATGAACAGCGCTCACGAGTAGGGGTTCCTTTCAGAAAGCAAACAGAGCAAAACCTGATAGCGACTGGGGTACACTAGAGAATATTCATAAATGACCTGTGAGTCAATATGATTTATGTTAAAACTGGGTCACTTTACAAGTATTTATTCCATAAATACACTTGTATGCAAAGTTTGAACTGAAAGAGAATTTTATGGCCATGTTATAAACCTCAGAAAATGGCAGAAATGTTTACAGCTTATAATGAGTGCATGGGCACAGAAATCATTAATCTTACCAACTCCTCATTGGGTTTTTGAGATTATATAAAAGGAACCTTAAATTCAGGGTGGTATCTAGAAAGAGCTCTCAATGAACCTTACAGTGCTCTAGAGTCTATTTCCTCCCAATTTTCTAGGCCAAAACGTCTCCTGTTTCATAAATGCAAAGGAGTAGGAGCAAAGTGTCTGCAATGATTAGCTCAGATTGAGCATTATCAGGAAGAAAGAAAATCTTTTTCTGAATTTGTAAGTCTTCTCATTTTGGTATGGTTCACCATGGATCTTCTAAGGTAGAGCTTACCTTGTTGAAAACCTACATAACAGTAAGTTATGATTTATGACATCAGTGAATCATTTTTGCATGTAATTATAGTGTTTCTGAGAATTGGTGGCAAACGAAAAAGGATGACAAAACTACTAGCCAAAAACCCAGCACTTGGAGCAATTTGGTGCTGAGGAAGGATATGAGAACGTGTATAAGATAAGCCATGAGAGGACATACTCTTTCCACCTTTAAATCTCTTTGCATATTTCAGCAAAGAGAGAGGAAATGCCCTAAGTTCATGTGAACAATGGAGATTTTTCAGCTCCTGTTTTCAGAACAGACAAAGATTTATTCACGTGGCCAGAAATGGCCTGTACTTGTATGAGACAACAGGCCACGGTTTGAGATTTCCCGGGAGGTGAGAAAAGGAAGAGCTCTCTTAGAAATAAAAAGGCACTGCAGGAGGCCATCCCAGCTCTGTTGGCTGTTGAAAACATTTCTGCACAAATAAGAAAATAAATTCTAATTAAATTTCACAATAAAAGCAAATTATACAGTATGAAACAGGGTTAAAGGAGAAGAGAAAGAGATAGACTTAGCTACGGGAAACAACTTTATTTAAATCAGATATTGATCAACTGTAAAAGATATCTGTAAAATCAGATATTGAAAAACTGTAAAAGTATCTTTCCTAACCTAACCTAACCTAGTAGGTTATTCTTTTCTCTTGGATCTCTGAGGAAAGCAACTGCTCATGAAGAATGATCACAGCAATTTGATTAACTGAACTGACTGATTCCTAACCAAATTGTAAGCAAACACTGTTATTATATCACCTTCAACAAAATCCGCTGAAAAAATTAAATGAGTCTGAAATAGGTTGCTTTTATTGAAAGGAAGCTTTTCTTTTCCTGTTTCGCTGGTAGCATTGGAATGACTGTGACAAACAGCAAGCACAATGTCCTGATGTTCTTTGGATTAATCTGTATTCCACCTGAATTTCACAATGTACAATCCGGTGCAGCAGATAAAGACATGCTGGGGTAATAGCTGTGGAAACGCAGCAGACAAATTCTAATGTTTACTACAAGCAGCTACAGTTACTGAGGAAAAAAGTTAAACTCTTAGATGGATCAAGTTTTGACCTGCATTTACGCTACTGAATTTACCACAATTGACTGGAAAATCATTAGAAATTAATAAAAATTAAATGTATACAGATATATCTAGCAATACAGACAAACAATAAGTAAATGTGTAAAAACCTAGGGATTCTGATTCATTTTCTAACCTGAGTAGCAGGGAAGTAATTAACACCTTAAATGGGAATTGCCGAAATTTCAGATATGTAATCCCACCACACAAACTTCCAGTGAAAACATTGCTTCAGAAGTTTCAAAACCCAGATTTTTGTATTTTTCACATCTAATTGCACATTTAAGAGGCCAGCTGCAAGCACTCAGGCTTGATTTTTTTTTTCTTTGTATCATTGATGTTAATTTTCATTGTATGCAAAGTTTTCGCTTTCAGCAACCTGTAAGACAATTCAATGTGCTACTGGCATGTTGTCTGAGCTATGGTAGGAGTAAATCGCTTCTACTGAAATTCTAGTTGGAGTTCTTATCAATTCGAGTGGGTTTGTTGCCGGGGTATTTTCTCAAGTTTACCGTACCTATGTACACTGTAAGGCAGTACTATTCTCTTCTGAAACTCAGGTGGCACCACTGAAAAACAAGTTCAAGGTGTTGAAAGTGTCCTCAATTTGGAATGTAATGAAGACGGACTAAGGACGCACACGAAAGAGTAACTTTATTTTTCATGACAACTAACAGTTCCAAGTCACAAGCCTGCACGTGTGATGTGTAAGAAGCACTTATGGAATACAAACCCACACCTTACCAAGGATACCAGCCTGTAAGCACAGACCCTGGCAGTGGCTGGCTCTTTTGGATAGCTATACGGTGGTTTTGATACAAACCCATAGTCACAAAAATTGCCCATTGTCCACAGCACTGTCTGATTAAATAAGCTAACTCTACTGGAACATTCTAAAAGTAAGTACAAGAGTAAAGCCAAAAGTGATATTTAGAAGTGAAAGAAATAAAGCATCATTCATGAAAGGAGTAATGATGAGCCATGGTTAAAATCACTGAATAAAAGAACTCAAGGTATGTTTCCCCTGAGGACTCACAAGCACAGCCACACACACACACGCACAAACAAAATCAATGCGCTGATCTAAGAACTGAGTTTTGATTCGTTCCTGAATTTCTGTCGTCTATCAAGGATACCTTTTTTTCTGTCACTGCAGATCCTATATGAACAGTGACGATACGGGACTTCATGAAACCTTTGCTTAGAGGGAACCACAGTCAATGCAGCTGCTTCCTCCTCCACATTTTGAAGATTAACGATAATAGAAGTAAGCCACAAAATTCATGGCTCAGAAATCAAAGTCCTACTGAGGGGGTAAAAACTGTACACCAGAGGAGATGGAGAAATATAAATCTGAGCTGTATAAAAAACATCTCCCCCTTAAATTCTGTCTTTACTATAGCAGAAATGGGAGAAAAGGAAAATGGACTCAAGGAGAAAGGTGAACCTAGACCAGAATAGCCAGTTTGTTCCCCTCTGGGCTTATAAAGAGCAGACTCGAATCAAAATCCTTGGAAGTCCTTGGAAAAAAGATACTCTTATCAGGCTATAAGTATCTCAGAGAACACCACTATTTTCCTAAGGGGAATGAAGAGAATCTTGAAAAGGTTCCAAAAGTCACAAAAGTAATTTTGATTCCATATGATTACTGATGAAATCTCTGTAGCAATAGCCCCAAGATAGTAAGCTAAGCTCTTCAGTTTGGTTTCAGAAGAAATTACCAGATCCATTTTCGCAACCTTGATCTACCAGCTGAGGCTGAGCTGAGACAGAACCCCACCCCTCCCACCCCCCAACGTGTTTGTGTCCTTCTCTAAAGGGAGAAGGCTTGAGGTGCCCCTTCCCATTACAGTGGGAGATGGACATCAAGAGATGGATAAGGTCTTTCTATTACTGGTTGAACAAGGCCAAATGCAACAGGGCTGAGTCCAGGTGCTATTGCATTAGTATTTGTACAACTATGATAGGTCTGCAAAGGAATTATAATCTGTGTCTCAAAGATACTTAAAGAGAAAAGATGATTAATTACTAGTTCTATGTTGGTCCTTTTTTCTAGATCCTGCATAGAACACATTCACTTGAGAAAAACAAGAATAGTTTCCTTATCCACCATTATAGTCTCAGGAATGTTGAATATCAAAGCTAGAGAGATAGACACTTTCCCTGTTTCCATTTTTAATTCCAGTTCAGCTTAGACAAACCTGAGCATCTGCTGATAAACTGCCGTTGCCATTCTCCAAGTACAACGCTCATAGAGCAGTGTCCGGGAAGGACAGCTTTGCTTTAAGTCTGGGTAGACCTGACATTTGCTCAAAGTCCTTGCTTGATCTTTGGATGCAATATAATGCCCAAAACCTCACTGAATCCATATTCTCCTTATGCACCAGTCTGCGTAAAATTGAGTAAGGCTGTTCTCTTGGTAGGTCACCACTTAGAAAAATCATGAAAAATTTATAAAGAATTCCTGAACACTGAAATAGCAAATGGACAAGAGACATCCTGGACATTTTATCCAAGGTACAAGGCAGGCCCCGGGCAAGATTTATGGGATTTTTGCCACAATGCCAGATGACTTAATCATTCTAGTAGAATGCGGCAGCTTAAGCAGATCTTTAGAGGGGTAATAAAGGTCTTTTTTGCTGACTACTTTTCAGGATGCAGATAGGGTTTTGTGAGGTGCAGTTAAATATAAAAAATACTTCTGGAAACAAGGTGGATAATCACACATGGACAAGTTTTCGGTTTTTATTTCCAACAATAGCCACCATCCAAGCTTGCTGAGAGCAGCCTTTATCAGGCCACAAATCAGGGGAACAGAAAAATAAAATTTCCATTTGTGGGACCAAAATAAAATCTGAATTTCTGAAAGAAGAACCCAGCCATTTTTGCAATACGAGACCAACTAATATTCTGCAATAAGTGTACTACATCCCTAATGTTCCTTGGTTTGTGTCGAACAAATGACACTGAGATGAATGATTTTCAGATTTTCTTTGGTCAGTCAATAGCAGAGGAATGGTTAATTGTCGTGGGCCCAATTGATTTATTGATTCTTTAAGAATTTGATGGGTATGGGAGGAAGGGAACTGCATGAGACAATAAATAACGTTGCTTTCTTTAACCCTCATTGCCCTCAAACAGCAGGCTTTAAGCTGTCTCTTCTTATGGACTGCAAAGGCCAGCAGCTCTGCTGTGCTCTTATAGCTCTCGGGTACAGCTGTGACTGGGCCTAGGTGACACGTTAGTGTCTCTAGGTGTTACACAGAAGTAGCTATGAAGTGCCTGGGAAATTATACTGAAATCCTGATGTGAGAATATGGCCTTCCATGTGCTGCAAAATATCACTGGACTACGGGTTGATAGGCTACATGCCATGGACAGCCCTCAGGGCAATATAAGCTGTCACAGTACTGGCAGGATCTACAGCCACAATGAGAAATCCTTCTAAATAGGTACATTTTTATTTGACTGGTTAGGCACTCTTACCTTTTCCACTTTCCTTCCAACCAGACCAAAAAATCTGTATTTCTTTGCAAGTCTTCATACCTCTAACTGAATTTCATTTCCCACCTTCTATAATTATACAAAACACATGCAACTGAACTTGTTGTGTTGTGATGAAAGTCAACATCTTTAGTATTAATAATGTTGGCTTTGATGCACGCAACACACCAAAAATGGTTCTTTCTTCCCTTTGGAACAAAAGCAGATTTGAAACTTTGGAATTTTCCCCAGGACAGAGACCTTGTTTTCCACAAGCCATGGTGAGAGATTACTGGTCTGGGGCACAGCAGCCGTTGTGTACAGTCAGGAAAGAATATGAAGGAGAACGCTTAGTAAATGCACTGGGAATAGAAAATGGGAGCTTTTACTAACTGCAAAGGACTGGGGTTTATATTATCTCCTGTGAGAAAACTTACACCAGCTTTTTGACAATAATATATGGCCATGGAAGTGAATTCAAATTTATTCATAGGCAAAGTTTTTTTAAAAACTACAAATCACATCAGTAAAGTTCAAACAGAAAATTCAATTAATCAGGATGTTAGGAATACACCCGTTCAGTTTCCCAAATGGCTCAGTCACACTCTAATAAAGGCTACTCTCTGTTCCAATGAGGTTTCATTTATACTAATATTTAGAAATGGCTCACGCCGTAGAGACTGATATTTCCAGCAGCACTCCGATTCAGGATATGAGGAATACAGGTGCAAGGAAGATGCTATCCCTTATTTTTTAGTCATCAGTTTTAAGTGCCAATTCCGAAAATGTTTGTCAGACATAGCTGAAAAACACACACACACAAACTGACCTGTGATTAGTCACCATAAATAATAAGCACCAACGAGGTGACGTGAAAATTTGCAAACATCCCATGATATTTGTTTCTGCTCGTTAGGCATCAGATTCATTAACAAAAGCCAGAGGGATCATTTGCACAACCCAGAAAGATCACGAACAGCAAAAGATGCTAAGCAGCTTCAGCTGTACTACTGAGCAATGGCCCGAGGGTTTGAGGCACCAGACTGGGACCCAGAAAAAAACTCTCCTTTGCATTTGTCCTGCTGGATGACACTGAGCACGCGATGTCCTCTCCGTTGGGATTCATTACTTTAGCTTAAGGCAGGGATAATCATAGAATCCTAGAATGGTTAGAGTTGGAAGGGACCTTAAAGATCATCAAGTTCCAACCCCCCTGCCCTGGGCAGGGCCACCTCCACTAGAGCACTAATGATACTGAATTTCTTTGTTAAAGTACTTAGAAACATGCAGACAGAAAGCATGTAGCTGTCAAAGGCGCAGAGGAGGAAGGACAAACCGTACTCATCCCTGTCATGCCATGTTAGATGCTGGTTAGAACCAGGTTGTTCAACCTGCCTGTAATACGCCCACCCGTTCAGTATTGCTGCATCACTGCAGTCTCACTTCTGGTACTCTCTACCAGCATCTGAGGATGGATTTTGTTTTCCTTATAGACTATGCAAATATTACTTATTGCAAATTAAATCAGGCAACTTTTCCTTACTGCACTTCTTGTAACAGAATGGCCTTCAAATACAGAGGGCAAGTAGACGGCGTGTGCCAACTGCATAGAGTTAAGTGTGATTTAAAAGGGCCTTAAGCAGCTGCTCTGCCTTTGGTGGTGAATTTCACTTTCTGAAAGCAGACTGAAGGAAGAATACAACCTTCCTCACTGCATTCCACCTTTTTTTTTTGGCGTGTGAAGTGGAAATTTATCCATTACACTGATTTACTCTGTCACCTGCTGATGGAACTGGAGGAGGTACACCTCCTATCAGCGCTCAGCCTCCGAATCAGAGACTACTTACAACAAACTGCCAACGTTTGACATGGAAATGTCTACCCCTGATCTGCTTAACACTTGCTAACAATCTTGTCAAACTTTATACACCTGTAAACAGAGTTTACAGCGATAAGTTTTGCCATCACGCTACTATTTATACCCATAAACGTGGTTCACAGTGATATATATAACAACGATAACGACACTGACAAGAGCACTCAACAGAAACACAGATGTCAAGATGTTCCTAAGCAATCTGTATTACTGCATATATCCACATAAACTTAATTGAATAATCAAAGTTACCATGTTTACCATAAAGGCAAATATCAATATTTTAAATGCAAAGACGAGCCATTTTATCTGCAGTTTCATAAACAAAATTTCTCAAATCACATCATGCTTTCACAGAAAAAAGCCTCGGAGTAGACATCCACTTCTCCAAATTTTCATGGAGTGTCTACAAAGTTACCAATTTCCAGTTTACTTTGCTTTCTACCCAGGAGTAAGTGGAAGAAAATCGGCCAACTTACGATCTCCTTGACAACGCACTGGACCCACAGATATCTTGGCTTCAGACCCAGGCCGGTCGACATCTCCAACCACTATCTGACTCACTGGTAGGTGCTCTTTGTATGACAACATCCCGGTGTCTTTTCTCCTGAATTACAGAGAGAGAAGAAAAGAAAGCAATTGTGAAATATATTAAAATAATTTTTCTTTGATCACTATCATTATTCAATGAACTAAGTGCCAAAAGAACAGGTATGCAACAACTACACCAGTGCAGCGTTATCATCTAAAAACCTGCCTCAAACAACATCAGACAGAGAAATAACACTGCTTATTTACTGGATATCAGCCCAGGAACACAGTAAGACTAGCAGCTTGCTCTGTGGCCACTCCTGGACTCAGCTGGGCTTGTGTGGGTCTCCTTGCTTTCCAGACTGACCAGCTCCGTACCAGTGGGTAGCACTTTGTTGTTGATCTCCTTGCTATGTCTTCTGAGAGGGGAAAAAAAAAATCCTAATGCTTCCTTTTTTGCTCTAGTTGCTGTCAGGTATTATCCTAATGGTACGACCTCTGCATACCAAGGAAACAGTGCTTTTAAAATATTTAATATTTTTGGTATTATATTAAAAAAGAGAAATTAAAGACTAATTATCTGAAAAGGCTTGTCATCTTAGTCCTGCCATTTCTAATACTAAGTGCTTAAGTCCAAAAAATCTAAACTTGTGAACCTAACCACAATTATACACCTCAAACTCCATTTTAGTTAGCCAGATCACTAAAATTCAATTTATAGTCATATCTAAAAGCTCCTCATTTCAACTGCAGTGATTACGCTGCTGCCTTCCTCATGCCTAGACCAAATCACTATGCACAGTTACAATATTTTTACTTGATCATTTCAGGAGTTGAATCCAGCTGGCATGTTGAGTGCTGTTTCTTCGAAATAGAAAATAAAATAAACGAAATTTGATTAGGTACCTTATCTCTCAGGTGCTTTTCTTTTTTTTTTTTTTTGACATAAATACATGGAAGTCCAAAAATACCCACACGGGAAAAAAATGGGTTATACATTCATAGTGTTAGGAATATACTTTTTGACACAAAGGGGAGAGGAAGCAAAATAAATCCATTTATTTATCTTTTTTTTTTTCTCTTTCTTTTTAGCTATACCTTGCCATGTGATTGAGTATCTAAATTAAGCAACTAAAATAAATTCCTTTGTTCAAAAATACCACAAGAAGAAGGATGAATTCAGGATCTGGAAAAGTGGCTGAAGTGCACAGTATGACTCTAACTGGCAACTTGTAAGGATTTCAAGAAGCTGAAAGTCTTTTTCATGTCTAACTTGGATGACTCCATGATCTGACTCATTAGATTGCTAACAACTTGGAAGCACAGCAGGGATCTGCATGATCTGTGGTAACACTCAGAGTTTTCCAGTAGCATAGTAGTGTTTTCTAGTAGTGTCTCCAGTCATCATCCTCACTGGGTCCTTCTGAAGAGATGGAAGGCAATAAATTCTTTTTAAAAGAAACACAACTGAAGTAATTAAGAAAATAACCACCACATTTTTGAACAACAGTTCATTGGAACTCAGGTCAGTTCTCTGCGATGAAGGCAGTGATTAAAGATTTAATTACTAGAGTATTTAAATCAGTAGATGACTCTTTTCCTTAATCTGTATGTTCTTGCCCTTCAGCAGTGCCTTTCTCAGTAGGCTCTTTGTGTTGCTGAGACCATTAACCCTCCCTGGTTGGACACAGCTGTACCAGGCGCTACAGGGGACTGCCAGAAAGGAAGGAATTCTGCAGGTTCTGCCAGGCAGAAAAGGGAGGTGACAGGACTTTCCCTTTAAGAAAGAAAAGAGTGAATAACAAAGCCAGGTGTGCAGACCTAATCTTCCATCTCTGCTAAAGACCTGTAGCCATGGGACCCGCTCCCTTCTGAGGATAAATGTAGGTCATCACTTTACTCTTTCTGAGATTTTCCTCTGAGGCTGGCTTTCTCTGCTGATTGTTACTCTTTCAAAGAATGCTTTAAAGATGGACACGTCTATTTAAAATACAGAATTCTTCAAAGAGCGATAAAAAGAAAACTATTGGCATTTCTCTTCTCTTCTTCTCACAAAAAGAGCTCATATTTCAGCTCCAAAGAAGAATGTCAAAGGGCAGCACTTTCCCTGTCACCAGTAACTTTCACTCTTTTGAAGGAAATTAAAAAGAGTAGTAACAATTTTCTCCCTCTTTACTGATCATGTTTCTACTCATTTTGATATTTTATTTACACATTTAGTGATGCCGTCACTTTAAAGCTGTTACCATGACAATAAAACTGAATGTTAAGAGTTCTTTTCAGAAAGAGACTTATTTTCTGATAACCACTTGCTTGTCTCATCATTGCAGGAAAAGCATTCTCCCCTGCACAGAAGCTATTGAGGGCTGGGAGCACTGCACCAAGAATTGAGAGAAGTGCGGTGTCTTTTCTCCAGCAGAACCTCATTTGCTCTTACCAAAAAAAAGGGATAACGATAGCTTTTGGCCCATGCAGGCACCAAAAAGACAAATACACTCAAGAGACTGAGTGGCTCCATTATGCTTTTCGAAGGTACTTGTAGTTCCTTGGGACATACTAATCAGCGCTGACAAAGTCAAAAAAGTTGTAAACCAAGGACTGATTATAATGCTTGACTTTGTACTACACACTGAGAAATAATCACAGCTGGAACACTCAAATTCCTGCAAGTGATAACGCTTCTGCCGGTATTTAAAGTCTTTGCACATTAAGAGGGTGGAGAAAGTCTCTGATGTTTCTCCTCACCAAAGAAAATCCCCTTAAGAGAAAAAAGATTGAATTCAGAGTGTGTTGCATTCCTATTAATAGCCAAATGGGAGATGAATGAATCTGATCAAATCCTGCAATTATTACCAGAAGATATTGATGAAATCTCAGTGTAATTTTCTATTTCTAATTTCTTTTCCTATATATAATAATCTGCAAAGTGCTTCAGGGTGCCTTTGAATGAAAGCAGCAGATATTAGTGTAAGATTTATCATTGTTTTGATTACAATCATCTACTTACTCTTTATAAGCGTGCTGTGGTATGTAAAAAAGAAATGCATTATGCGTATATCAGCGAATGACATATTCAAAGTAACGATAAGATTCTGAATCACTATTAACTTGTTTATATAATATAATGATTTCATACAACCGGACTTCTGTTACTGGAGTAATTTATTTTCTCCAATTTTGGTTAGACATCACTTTATTATCAGTCCAGTCCTACACAGGGAAACTCACAGAGAAGATACTACAGGTAGGAATGGACTTAATTTTAAAAGACATCCTTACCTCAGCTGAGGGACTGGAATTGTTTTGAGAATAAAAACAAAACACCTGCTGCGTCGAAACTGCGGTCTTAAACACATATTATTTAATTGTTAGCAGTGGTTGGAAGAATACAGGCTCACAACTATTCCCATTTCAAAGGTATTACGATCGTCCACCTCTCAAAAAAAAGACCCAGCTTTTTACTATGCAAGCGCCTCTGTTGTAATCCCTGAATTTCCATAATCTATCCGAGAGAAGCATAAAGCAGTTTAGTCCGTGTGGTATCTGCAAATGAATGTCTGTAAAAAGCATTGTGAAGGGTACAGATGTGCCAAGTATTAGTGTTTTTTCTCTTCCAAAAATATCTGGCAAGAATTTTATCTGTATTAGAATTGCTAAGAAGAGCTAATATTACAGAGAATTTAATGAACAATGCAATTTTGGCAGCAGCCTTAATAACCTGGAAGCAAGTTATTTGGAAATATGCAAGTTCTAATTAACAGGATTAAAACCAGGGCAAACAAAAGCTAGGATTAAAGCAGAGAAAGCTAACTTTTGAAAGGTTTTGATAACATTTTGTTAACTTTTTTTATGTACGTACCATGAAGCACAAAAACCCCTCTGTTCCCAGGGCTCTGCCCTTCTTAGGCCAACAACCTACTCTAAGTTGGAACCTTTTATCCCTGCTTGAATTTGCTCTTCTCAGGGATTCTCTTGTCCCTTTCTCACATGTCTTGTAACCTCAGACACCCTTGCACGTTAAGTTGGAGCTAAGGACTCATCCTTGATCTGGCTGCCAGAAGGTATTATGGAAAATTTCTCATTACTCTGCGGGATCATATAAGCTGAAGGAGAGTCATAATTCAAGTTTTTTCCACGCTGGCATTGGACAGGCTGAGGTCCTACGAAATATGTTGTTCTCGTATTCCCAACAGCAAAATTAGGAGAAGTCTGAACTCTTACAATTAAGATTGATCTTAAGGCAGTTAAACTTCTTCTCTAGCACACTGGTAAAAAAAAAAAGTGAGAAAGTGCCACCAACCTCTAGCAACAGGCACTTAATTACCATGTAACGGGTGTTTTGGCTGGGTGAGCAAAGCCCATGTGCGGGTACAACTGTTAACTACGTGCAAACAGGGGTTTGCCAAGGCTTTGTTTCCCTGGAAAATGCAGAAGTAAAAGAGGAAAGCAGTCTGGATTTTTATTTTTATTTTTGAGAGCACTCACCTCCTGAAAAATCTAAACAATAGGAAAGACCATCTAATCCCAGCACCCAGATTACTAACAAGTCCATCCTTTAACATCTGTTAATGAAGACAAATTATACCAAAGACATGAGGCTGATGGTGCAGCAGGCATAAGTAATCCTTGTTCAGAAATTATAAAAGATTGAATAGATCAGATTAATACACAAGCATCATATTCACAAATAGTCTCACCAGAAGAATGATGAACAAATTTAAAATACCCTCAATAACAGCAAACTGTACAAAAGAAACACTGGAATTTGTATTTAGCACAAGTCACCTAAGTTACCTTCACGAACTTCAAACCTTCTTTGCAAAAGAAACAAGTTTAAATTGTCCATGCAAAGACATGTTTAATTCACGTTTTTTTCCCTGGGCTTGAGACTTAGATTTCCTTTTTCACTTTACACAGTCTATCTCTCCCCTGACCTTTAAGATGAAAAATCTTTAAAATTACATCAGGAAATAAATTTGCTCCTTTGGACATCTCTCAAATCTTACAATCCCATAACACCTCTTAATTAAATGCAGGTTAATTTGAATCACTATACACATTCTTATGAGGATTATGTGGTTTAATAGTGATTAAAAATGAATACTTGATAAAATACAGAGTACATCATTCCAAATTTGATAATAAGATGCCTATTTTTAAAAAAGTTAAGATTATCAATTTTCTTTTTTTTTTTACAAAAACCTTAAAACACCGTGAGTCTTTCTAGTATGATCAGGCAGGTGCGATTCCGCTGAACAATTTAAGATGCCTGATGCTGAAGCTGTATCTGCAGGGAATTTATGCTTCCTGCTTGGTGAGAGTTTCGGAGTCAAGAAGTTGAGAGGGAGCCTGCTCCATTTCTTCCCTTTTCTCTGCCCAGCAAGAGATGAGACACAGAAACCTCTGGCAACTCAGAAGCAAACTTGAGGTCCAGAAAATATGCCAGTGCTCTCACGGCACTTCCCGATTCCGTCCATCCTAGAGACGGGAAGTGAGATACGTTGAGAAATTGGTGAGAACTGTGTTTCACTTGAAAAATCCATCCGGAAGAAGATTGGCATAGTTTTGACTGGTTCTACAGGCCTCTTGCCCGAAAGAACTTCTTAACTTTCCTCTCAAATAGGAGTTTGTGAGAAAGTGACCAACCACAGCAAAAGGTGAATAATGCAGATAGCAAACTGCTTTATGCTTTCTTTTGAACAGTTTGGATCAATTTTGGGGGAAAATTTGCCTTTGCTAAGGATTTGCTCATATTCTCCTTCCAACACAACAGTAGAGACAAAAGGTCCCTCCTTCAATCAGAGCAGCTCCTCTGATGAACTTCATTTCTTCAGGGTTCCTTCCCAGAAAAAAAAAAAAAAAAAAAAAAAAAGAAGAAATTTGGGGCTCCTCTTCTTTTGGGGTTAAGCAACTCCTCTGACTTGACTGTGAATTATTCTTATTTCTATAGCAAGATATTTTAAGAATGGAATCCAGGAATCCTACCAAGCTGTAACTGATCTCCAGCACCTCTAGATCTTTGCATCTGTCAACAATTTAATCAATTTTCTGTCTCAGTTTCAAAAGCTTTGAAGTAGGACAAGGAATGTGTGTGGCATTTCCTTTGGGAGAAACGCTCAATCTTGTATTGGGACGTCCCTTCCACCTTGAGCGATTATAGAGGCAGGACTACTTGGGATTCATCTGAAGCGAAGAAAAGAAAGTTCTCCTGTGGAGCTAAGGCTGAAATGGGATGCTATGGAATTTTCCAAGAAAAATTGACATGGAAAAGGTAAATAGCTTGCTCAAATAAACTTTTTTTTTTTAAAGTTTGTTTAAAATTCCACCTGTTAAAAATTCCATCCATTTCGAAACAGTATGATTCTTTTATCTCAAAATATTTCAAAATCCTAAAGGTCTTCTGAAAAATAATAGTTAATAAATAAAAATATTAAAAAATAGCCCACCATTCACAATGCCAATAAAGCATTCTAGTCATCCTTAGAAACTTTTAAATGCTTTGTTTTATGACAGAAACATGAAAAAACTGTTCTCAGCAGCTGTAATCAAATGAAGGACAATAAATTAAATGATCCATTCCATTATTCACCATGCCCCAGACAGTTAAATGCCTTTCTTCCTGATCACTTTGACAAAGAGAAATCTGTATTCATTCCATGATCCGTTCGCACGTGATGAAGCTTTCTCTGAAATAGCAGGCTACCAAAGCTCTAAGGGAAGAAAGTCAAGAAGCACCATACTGATTACTACCACGTGTTTCAAAAATTGTCTAATTTAAAACTCCAAGCATTTTTAATTACATTTTTGTACGTCTGAATGAACTATAGTAATGGTAACATTTTACTGTGCGCACACTAACAGCAGTTATCTTATGAAATGTGTGTTTTTAATATCTGTACTCTTGAATGTACTATTGCAGGATCTATGCAGATAAATGATGATTTTTTTGCAGTTTTCTATTCTACTACTATCCACAAGCCGTTGGATCATGTCCTATCAAACTATCAGACCAAATGTGCTTCTGGCAGGATTTCTAAGGCACAAGGATCTGTATTGGAAGAAATATTAAAAATCTCAGAGCAGTAGCTTAGAGGCTTCATTTCTTGGAGTTCTTGACAACTTTGACAGTTTTATTTCATATGACTGAAAGAGCTAAATAAAAATAATTGAGTATGGCATGACAAAATAACAGATGGCTATAGTTAATGCTGACTTCAGCCCCTATATGCCTGTTGAGTTCAATAAGGCACTAAAGCGCGTAACTTAGTGTTGAATTCGGTCCAGAAAACTTAATGAAGTATGGGACTTACTGCTTCTGGAAAAAGTCAGTAAAACCTGATTGTATAAATATCTACCTTTGCTCCCACACGTTCACTGGGACTGCCTCTACCGTTCATCCTTGCCCCACATCTAGGCATATCCCTCATACAACTCTGGAACCAACCTACGCTTCACACACAGGCACCATGGGGAGCACAAGGGTCCTGTGATTTAGCTCACCTCTTCAGTTGCTTGTACAGCTATAACACCAAATATTTTGGGAAAAAAATCTAGGTTGATCACAACTTGGAAGAGAGTGCTTGATTAGGTAACCTCCCAAAATCTCCTTCGCACAAATGAGAAGTAGGTTGGTTCCATTTCCAAATTTGTATCTGCTGGTACATGCTTATCCTCTCCTTTTATGCCAAACTACTGTTTCATTTGGGCTTTTTTATTCTTCATATAGATGATACCTGAGCCCTTTTAGCCTTACATTTGGACTTACGTAAAACTAGTGTTTGTTAGTAAGTGTAAGGCTGCCTTACATAAAAAATGTTGTGTTCAGGTGTGCTGGATGCTGCTCTCTGTAAAAACTGACATTTATCCTACTTCTGTATTACAGGTGACATTTTGGAAGACACTTAAAAATGTCATTACTTGCTAAACATCATGTGGAAAATAAGCATACCAGCATTCTTCCTCTAAATAATAAACTATCTAAGTAGCCAAGAGACAAAAGAGCGGGAAAGATGTCATATACTATTGAAATTAAAATTTCAAGAGACGTTATTATTCAGCTATTTATTACCTTTCTGTAAAGGCCCCAACCATGTCTGTACTGATGTTTAAGAAAATGTAGGTATCTGAGCCTATTTTTCAGTATGACCAGATTTATTTAGTCCTTATTATGTACCATACAGCTCGTACATCTGTAGCTCCTTACTCAACACGAGGGTTTCTTCACCTACTGTTGTGAGGAGTTGGAATCAGTGATCCTATAAATTATTTTTTTTTCTTTCCACCTACCTAATAAATAGAAAAGTTGTTTCTAACTGTAAAATAATTAGCAAAAGTGGTTTAAAAAAAATTCTGCTTTTTCCTAGCTGCTTAAAAATATCTCTCAATATAGTGAAGTCATTACGCTCATGGATTTTTTTGATGTTGTCATCATTTGTTTGTTTTGTTTGACCTATGAAAGGTAAATCCCTTCAATTCCCCTCAAAATGGTAAGGAGATGGGGAAAAACCAGCTATTTCAAACATCAAGTCATGCCAAAGCCATATGGAAGAAAAAATTTGTAACAGCCATTGCTAAAAAGATAAACCAAAATCCAGCAAAAAACCTTACAGGATTATCTACAAATTGTGCTATAAAAATAATGCATGATATTGCTATATCTAGTGAGGAAGGAAAGTGCCATCTATTATCCTGAGTGCTCTGGGTGGAAGAAGAATCAAATATCCCACTACAAAACATTTTAAATGTACCCCCATTCATCAGAAATAATTATCTGAAACTGAATGCTCCAAGATATTCAAGCACATTTAAAGCAATGGTGCAGCATTGAGGTAATTAACAGATGTCATTTTTCATTATGCAAACACTTTGCTATAAAGCACAAGCACAACATGGATACTTGTCTCTACCCCTCTGCTTGTAAACATGTGCATACGTCTCTAAGAATTTATTTCGTTTTAATTAAGTTTCTTTTTCAGTGATTTTGCTAAAAAGACAGATGACCTTGTTTTGCAGCTTCTCCAAAGGTTAATTTCTTTATGGCCTTTTCATGTTTTTATGATACCCTTATTCTTGTCTGCCTGTGTGTATATCCACATACGTGTGTTACAGTAACGGAAGAAATGAGAAAGAACATGAAACAAGGTACTTGCTGAAGTTTTAAAAAACTGTATTGCTGCAATGTGTACAACTGTGTGACCTCCAGAGGCAGCTGGGTTCTGCGGGGTGGTAGCTAGAGATTCTCCCACCGCATTTACTCAGAGCATTATGCGACAACTGAGGGACCAAGATTAGGATTTGAGCCACAGGGAAGGTAATAATGCTGTAACCATTGCGAAATACTGGCCAAGAGCAGATGCCCTTGTTTAGAAAAATCTGCTTTGCTGCACTGACTGTAGAACGTCAAGTACTTGTTTAGTGTTTTGTTGGCCACACTTATGCAGGATTTAGTGACCTATTCATTAGCCGGATTGCTCCACCTTATTGCTCTGATGGATTTCCATTATCCTTGTTGTTAGCCTTCGAGCTCAACTCTCCTTATATTACACATAGCCTCTTTTGAGGAGAAAGACAAGCAAACTTAGCAGAACCCAGGATTCGTTTCCTAACGCCAATGCCCTCTGAGCTGAGCTGGTCTTTTCCCAGCACAATACTCCATGAACCCCCCCAAGACTTTTAACTGCGTGCTGTACTGGCACGACCCTGACTGCACGGACTGAAAAGGCTCTGGGCCATGGATTTCCAACCACCCCTGATGATACGGTCATGGCCAAAGGAGGCTGATGATGAAGAGGGTGTGAAGTCCTAACACCTCCCCCTTATCCATAAGAATGGTGCTTTTCAGGACTCCAAGCAATGCCAGGTAGACCTTATGGGGAAGCTGACCCCGAAGCAACCAGGTTGTGTTTTTCTGATCTGTGGCATTTTCTGGCATTAGGGGAAGACAGAAATTAAACTCCAATTCTTCGGGTCCAAAGGCCAAGGGCTCAGAGTGTTTGCAGCTGCTGCCCTGAGAACCTTGCCAATGTGCTGCATTTTACTGGAATAAGTATGCTAATTTGTCAAATGTTAGAATCATAGAATCATAGAATTGTCTACGTTGGAAGGGACCTTCAAGATCATCTAGTCCAACCATCAACCTAACTCTGACAAAAACAAAAATCCACATCACTAACCCATGTCTCTAAGCACTATGGCAACCCATCTTTTAAATCTCTCCAGGGATGGTGCCTCAACCCCTTCCCTGGGCAGCCCATTCCAAGGCTCAAGAACCCTTTCAGAGTAAAAATGTTTCCTAATCTCCAATCTGAACCTTCCCTGGCACAACTTGAGGCCGTTTCCTCTTGTCCCATGGCCTGGGACTTGGGAGAAGAGACCGACTTCCACCTCATTAGAACCTCTTTTCAGGGAGTTGGAAAGAGCGAGAAGGTCTCCCCTCAGCCTCCTTTTCTCCAGGCTGAACACCCCCAGCTCCCTCAGCCTCTCCTCACAAGACTTCTTCTCCAGACCCCTCACCAGCTCCGTTGGAATGGAAAACATCCATTTAATGCAATTTCAAAATACTTTCCCATTTTGTTTACAGGGGTGGCCTCCAGTTTTCCTCATTCAGTTTATGCTGTGACAAGACTTGCAATTGACTCCATTCCCCCATTTCTGTTTTGTGTTCACTTCGTTGACTGAAGATGAAAAGATTTAACAAAACAGAAGATTAGATGATTTAGTACCTCCATGAAACTTGCTTGAGATTAGGTCCGTTCTAGGGAGCTGCAATTAAAATAAAAGTCAGTATGCATTCTGGCAGTTCTATTATATATTATTTGCAGTATTTTGTGTTGACAATCCCTGGGACATGATCAGCCACCTTGTTTTCCAGGAAATCTTGCATGACAGTAGAAAATGCTTCTAATCACTATTCATTCTAATTCTTACAAATACCTAGTAAGAGTAAAATAAGTGCTGGTCCTCATCTAAGAACCTACCAAAAATAATGTGTAGCTTGTGAAGCTGACAGGCCTTACTGTCCAAGCAGATCTTTGAGGTCTTTTTGGCAGGAAAAAATTGAGGATATTCATTGGTATAGATGACAAGAACATCTGCCTTAGCAACTACAGTTAGATAACGTGTCCAGATTGATGGAGATGTATATGACATCATAGATTAAAAAAACTGATGCACTTCCCCAAGAAACACAAAATTATGATGAAGTGTCAGTTTTCATTCTTTGCAGTTTTAGTGGCAACCCCTTTTCTAAAGTAACAGCATGCAGCACCGCTAATAAAATCTCCCTCAAAATCTTCAGCCCTGGAGCCTGCCTCTCCATAGAGTTCCCAGTCATGGGGAAACATATTCTCCATTCTCTGTCCTAACGCTGCATTTCTGTTGTCAATTATGAGAAACTGAACCAATTTCCTAATGTTTTGAATATGCTGTCCTTTGAATAAAGCTGGGTTTCTTCCAAATCAATCCATACAGTCTGTATTATTAGAGATTGTTTCAAAATACACCTTTTTTTTTAATGTAAACACTTCCAGTCCAGTAATTAGTAAGGTTCATTATAGAAATTTCAAATATATATTTGATTTAAACTACTTTAGGAGTTTTCAGAGAGGTTCTACACTGTTGAATTTCCACCTGGTGAAACAAGCCTCTCCCCATTTGGCAATACGATCTTCCTCCTACCGTGATAAAAGCGTAGGGGCTGTCTAATTGGATAAGTGATTGAGAAAAAAGTGGCATTGCCACATCTTCTGCACATGTAACTTCTGCACATGGCTGTAACTAGAAAAAGGAGACTTCTGAGTCCTCCAGGGGCATGACTCTCACACTACAGTCTTGATTGACCATAGCAGAAAAACTGAAACAATGCTAATGGGAGCATTATTAGCCAGTAGCTCATATTTTCTTTTGAACATCTATGATTTATCTTTGGTATTTTCAAATACAAGTGAGTTGCACAAGTATTCTTGATCACAGCTAGCAAGAGCTAGCAAAGTACCTAACAAATTTTTTTATCAAGTTGCAATCTATTTGTGAAGTAAGCTCTTCATTTAAACTCCTCTAATTATCAAAACATTTGGAGCTGATATTGGGATCTTTGTGATTTCAGGAGTAGAAAACCACAAAAACCAGAATATGCTATTGATACTTCTTTGACTGAAGCCACTAACGTAGTTTGTTTTGAGGTAAGTAATAAAAATAATTTTAATATACTTTTATAGAAAACAAGCAGAAATATTCAAATATGGCAAATATTCAAAAATACAAGCAAAGAACAAGTTTCTGTACAATACTGTTTGCATACTTCTGAAATAGAGATGATAGTGGATGAAACCTGAAAGTGACCTATGTCACTCCTGAGACTGTGCTAATAAACATTATTCTCAATAAATTACTTTTATAACAAAGATTTATTTTATGATGTGTTGTCAGTACACCTTTTTCTCCTCCGAGGCAAGCATATGAGAGTCGTGTTACTTATACTGACAGTTATTAATTATTTTCTTTTAACGCAATATAGCCCAAGATTCTAGTGAGGAGCAATGACCTGTTACTCTATTTGGTCTTTCATGACCACAAGGAAAGTCAGTACTTATGATACTAAATCATCTGATTCCATCTGTCTGCTTTTTATGATCATGCATTATGACTATGCATCATATTATGTATGGGTACATAATAGCATGCGATGACATATAGAAACTGTCAAGCTAATGCCAATTGTAAAGAGTTAAGTATCAGAAGTAACAGGCATTTTAGGATGAGTTGCTGCCAAAGACTGATCTCCCTGTGACTGAATTCCCACACATGATAATCCTCAATGTCTTGCTCCTGCTCTTCCACTTTCTCACAAGCCCCACATTTTTCCCTCTTCAGTTCTTCCACTTTTCACCTATCCCCTAATTAACTCATACTGGATCTTCATTTTTCTCATTTCCTTCTGTTGTTTTCCATGATAAAATAGAGTTGAAAATATAGCTTTTTTGAGTTCTCTTCATGGGAGAGTTTACAAAGATGCCTCATATTAAGAATTATGTCTGCATATTTTCAACTCCCTTTTCATAGATTTTGAGGCTTCCTTCCCTCCCTCGTTACTGGATTCTGACTACAACAGCTCAGTTGCTCAATTTTTCTGTTATTTTTTGGCAAATCTACTCTTGTGAGGGGGCATTAGAAAGAGAGTTTTGTGTTCTCAGCCATCTCTGACTACTTGTCATTCTGCACGCCCAGAATGAAAAGCCTCGGACCGTTCTTCTGAGAATACCATAAATTCCTTTTATATGAAGGTCAGATGACAAATCTCCACAAAACCAGCTGTGTATAAGGACTTTTATAAAACTCAGGTCATAATAGTCTTCGTAAAGATGTTACCCTACACATTTCTGCACAAAGGCTGAGTGGGGCTGCTAAACACCCAACACGTGATTTTCTTCATTATACAACTAAACCAAAGACATAACTAGAGACGTAATGAGCAGTATATCCATTTCCCCCTGCAAACTTGAACTATTTCGTTCACACATTGCTATGCTTGACCCCTACAAATAAGTGCTGCATATAAAAATCAGTTAAAAGACTGATTCAGCATAAATATTGTAAGAAGTAAAACACAAGAGTAGCATTGACACTGAAAAACCACGCACCTTATTTAGCAACGGAAGCTGAACTACTACCATGACAATGCAAGCAAGAACAAAATCATGTATTGCCTACATTTTGGTTCCTTCGAATATATATTTCATCATGTTTTGCAGAAGGCAAGACCAAAACTGCCATAGAGCCGGGGACAAACAGATCCTGAATTTTACAAAAAACTGCACCTTGTTCAGACCACTTATGTGCAGAAAGTGAGCCAACTCATAATCCAGCAGAAAACTATGGCATTTATCTAAGAAAGAAAACCAGCTGCCAGACAGAGAAGAAAGTGTTTCCAGGTGCCATTCTTTTTTCCAATTTACTGAGAGGGATTTTTTTTTTTCTCTATTGTTTTGTTACGTCCTCTGCTAGGCAAAAATGTATCAACAACTTTTCTCTTGGTATTAGAACCATTGCCTTTATTGCTCAACTTGCAGACTTTTTGAGAGGTTACTGGATTGCTTTTGAGTGTTTATCCCAGACGGCGCAGGCAACCTTGAATGATGCGTCCTCTAAAAGCTGCAGCTTTGCAAATACCTGTGTGATGAACTGACGGGATATTTTGCTCAGTGGCTCTGAAGAAAATATCCCCATCAAGCCTGGGACCTGGGGACAACCCCTTCCTCCCACTCCCCCGCGTATGATTACTTCCCCCCTTGTACATATATATCCTGGTACACCAAAGAACAACGAAAACTGATATATCTTTTGTTAACACCGGAGGCTTAATATTTTCAGCTTGATGGACTCCCTTGTGATTGCTTCAGCTAAAATGTGACTGCTGATAGTAATAACTGCATGCACTGCAGTCTTCATCTACCCAATTAACACAGGTTGTCACAGATTTCAGATGTCTCCTACAAAGAATTGCATTGATTCAGAAAAACAAGTCAAGGGAGTCCTACAATTCAAGAAGAAAAGCAAAGCACTCTCTTAAGAGCAGAGCGGTGTCAGGCACGGAGTGAAATACATTGGGCTGGTCAGCACAGGGGTGATTTCATCTTCATAGCACCGCACTGAGGGCAGAGTCATTACTCTTTAAGTTAGCACACAAATAAAAGCAGGAGGAGGAGAAAATAACCAACAGCTGAAAGTTCTGCAGTGCACAGTGCTCAGAGTACTCTGCCCTTACCTGACAAGCTGCGACAGTAAGGTCATTTACTTTAAAGTTAAAACCATAAGCTTTTCACTCAGACTAAAATTCCTATGTGATTCTAGGCAAGACATAGCAGACATTTCTGTTCTTGGACACTTGATTTGTCACTTACACATTAATCACAAAGTTTAATAACAGAAAGAAACAAATATGCTGGGAGTATATTTTAAATCATTTGTATGGTACAATAAAAAAAATCGTATCTGCATTTTCACCTCTAATACATAAGCTTCATAAATTTCTTAGAATACTCCAAAAATGATGGGATGTTTCTAACAATAGCAAGAATATGATCTTAAAAAGATCTGGATGAGATCAGCTGTCTGTGCCTGGCTGGAACTCAGGTCTGCTGAACACGGGAAAGCCCGGACAGCAACACCAGAAGTGGGGTTGGCAACAGGATGAACACTCACATTTTGTCTCACAGTGATTTACGGAGCAAATTAATAAACAAGGATACCATCTTGTCATCATTCTCCCCTTTAAGTTCATTCATTACTGCCAGCACTGAATAATGAAGGAACCCGAAGGCAAACGGGAATCATCTTCATCCTTAGCAGGTTGCTAGAGCTCAAGCATTTTTCTATATGCAGCAAGGAAACTTGCTGCACTCTGGGAAGTGTGGAAACTCATACACTCCGATGGTGATGCATGAAGAAGTACAGATTCCTCCTTCCTCATCCTCAGCTATCCTAGTTTTGTATTGCCTGCCAGATGAAAAATCATAGCAACTGCAAAATAAAAGATAAAGCGCACTGCCAAACAGTTTTGTCATTTCACATCCATGCCCACATTTTCTTGTGTCTTCAATTTTGGAGAAAGCTAAGACATGGTTCCTCAGCTGTTTGGTCACTGCCGTGAGCCACGAGGATTAAAGGAAAGACTTTCTTTAATATCAACGCGTGGGATGAGAGCTAAAGGTCAAGTGGTATCAGCTTTTTATAAACAAGGCCACAATCCAGTCCCAAAGGTGAATAATACAGGAGGGAAAAGAGAGAAAATAGGAGTATTGTTTGCAAGTTTCATGATTCACTGAATTCCTTAACTCCTAATGCCCTCAACCCGTATTAGTTCAGGCTGCAAATCTGTCAGGTTCCATAATGTATGTACATACGGCTTCTGTCAGTACTTGCATGGAACACCTCTAAAGGAGAAAGAGGAGAAAGAGCCAACTGGGTGATTACAGGTTTGCCCAGATCCTGGACTAGAGCTGCCAGCTGTGGGCTATGCATTAGCAATATAACACAAACATCAGGGACAACTCCAGGGCAGCAGGTGGTGTCCTTCAAAGGTAAAGTACTAAAATTAGTAAAATCAGTAGCCTAAATATTTTACCCTTTTTTTGTGCAAGAGATGCTATGCCCATCATCTGCCCACAAATTAACTTTTAAATTACTCACATTAGTCTTACGTATGTATTTATGATAGTACAAACAGTGAGGAAAAAATCAGCCCTTTCATGTTTGTAGACAATCTTCTCTACCAGACCCCTGGCCTCCGGCTGGAGTCCTGTGGTGGTACCAGGGCACAAATAAATGACAATTTAAAGGTGCTACTTAGCATATCTGTAGCATGGCCAAGTGCTGGATGGAGTACATCTCTCCACTTTATCATTTCCACCTCCCAAACTCTTAATCTGTTGTTATCAGTAACAAAAGCATTCAGGCTTCTCTGGTGGGAGAAGCAGAAAAGAGGAATGCATAATGGATGAACACAAGGTACATCTAGTTTCTACAAAAGAAAATATAGAATAGGTTATACAAAAAGAGGACAGAATTCATTTAGCGGGAAGATTCCATATTTTTTGGCTTGCAAACTCTGTTTCAATACTGCATACCAAATACAGCTGATGAGCACAGCTGAGAAATGCAGAAGAGGCAGCAGTCCATTAACACCCAGTCACTTGACCCTTTTCCTTACTAGAGTAGATTTAATGGCCAAACTATAACCAGTAGGAATGAACTTCCCGGCTTCTGGATATCTGCTTTTCTGTTGCTGAAAGTTTCAGCTCAAATCTATCAATCATTCAGAAAAAAAAAAAGTACCACCAGCTGTATTAAATCTAACATTTTTTAAGGTTTGAATGCTTGACTTTCTGTCTTCAGCGTTCCTCTTCATGCAGATTTTTATTCTGTGCCTTTACATGCTGTCATAGTGATAAATTTTGATTGACTGGAATTATCTTAACGCTAGATGCCAACGTCAACGTACAGAGGAATTCTGAAAGGTAACCCTAAAAACCTAGGAAAGGCTGTCTGGATTTGTACCAGCGCAAGAAAAATAACCATATGAAGTAATGCAAGTTGTCAGTTAAGCTTCCTCCCCTTCTCCCTCAGAACTATTTTATACCTTAAGCAGAAGTAAAAAATAAGTTTTGGTGTTTCAACTTTTATTGAACAGATGTAATTACTGCACACAGTTAGAACACAAAAGCATTAAATGTGTTTTCTGGTCTGTCGTTTCAAAGATGGCCTCTAAGCTCTGCAAAAATGTTGAATTACAGCTTTTAAGGTGGTGAGGCCTAATGCTACAAAATTTCCTTGATTTCTAGGAAATTGAGGTTCATTGTCTTTATCAGATGCCAGGCAAAACAGCAGGACATCACAAATCTTACTAGATAATTTTCTATTCTTTTTTTTTCTGGTTTCATGTAATACAAACCAGTACATTTTCTTGTAAAGTCAGGCCTCTATTTTAGCCAAAATAACTGTTTTGCCACGTACTGCTTAAACCTATGGCTACATTATATAAATACTTGATTTTTGTATGCAGTCAATCTGTCAAGTTAAATGGGAAATTTTTCATATATATATAGATAGATAGATAGATATAGGATGTTTATAGTCATGCACGTTCCTCACTGCAACTTCTGTAGTCCTTCAAGTTCTTTTAGATATATCCACATTTGATCCCTTTTACTTCTTTATGATTTCTCTTCATAATTCTACAAATAGTAAGTAAATTTCATCAAAAATGTAATCAAGTAGAGCCCAACTAAGTTCTCAGTTTGTTTTTGGGGTTTGTTGGGTTTTTTCACAGAGAATGTATAACTTAGTCACTTCTGATCACATAACACCTCTGTGCAAACTCCCGTCACTGCCTAGATGAGAAAGTAACAGTAAAAAAAATAATCCAAAGATGTTCTTCGCAGCTTCTAAGGAAGGAAGGAGAAGCCAGTGTCACGTAACCAGACAGTTCTCTCTGCATCAGCAGCTCTGTTACTGAGAGCGCACACGGATGAAGGACAGATGGATATTCAAAAGTGCCTAAGGGAGTCCGGAACCGAAATACCAGTGATTTTGATGGGAATTAGTACGTACTATACTTAAGCCTTGATGTTTACCAATCTTTACATTTGCTACTTAATTGGTACAGTTTGTCTATCTCTAAAATGCCAGCCATTTTTTAAGGAACTGCATAAGTAGAAATAACAATAGAATTTTTATTCAAAAAAGATAATGTTTGACTTCTTTTAAAAAAAGCCTTATATTTTACTAAAATTACTCATTTGAAGAAGATTTTGTTTAACAGCAACCCAGAGAATTTCTTTCTGCTAATAACAGCAACCTTGGTAGAGTTTATTCTCTTAAGACCGAGACTTTGAACATCAACCACAGACTCTTCAATAAATGACCTTTGCTAGCAAGAAAAACTAACGTTTTTCTTTTTTTTTTTTTTTTAATCTGATCCACTTACCTCTGAATTAATTTCATTTTGGACACAAATCATGGAAAATTTGGGACTAAGTCTCATTTTGACAGGATTGCTCTGGGTAAAGATCTTCCACCTGTGTTTTTATTTCATTATCATGACAAAAAAGATTACTTAATATTTACATCACAGAATCACAGAATCTTCTACGTTGGAAGGGACCTTAAAGATCATCTTGTCCAACTGTCAACCTAATTCCAACAAAAAGCAACACCATCACTAAACCATATCTCCCAACACCGCATCAACCCGTCTTTTGAACACCTCCAGGGATGGTGCCTCAACCACCTCCCTGGGCAGCCCATTCCAATGTCTGATAACCCTTTCGGTGAAAAAATTTTTCCTAATCTCCAGCCTGAACCTCCACTCGCATAACTTGAGGCCATTTCCTCTAGTCCTGCCACCTATGACTTGGGAGAAGAGACCGACCCCCACGTCTATACACCCTCCTTTCAGGGAGTTGGAGAGAGCGAGAAGGTCTCCCCTCAGCCTCCTCTTGTCCAGGCTGAATGACCCCAGCTCCCTCAGCCTCTCCTCAAAAAACTTCTTCTCCAGACCCCTCACCAGCTTTGTTGCTCTTCTCTGGACCCGCTCCAGCCCCTCCATGTCTTTTTTGTGGTGAGGGGCCCAAAACTGGACACAGCCCTTGAGGTGGGGCCTCACCAGTGCACAGTACAGGGGGACAGTCACCTCCCGAGTCCTACTCCCCACGCTGTTCCTGACACAGGCCAAGATGCTGTTGGCCTTCTTGGCCACCTGGGCACACTGCTGGCTCCTGTTCAGCCGACAGGCGACTAACACCCCCAGGTCCTTTTCTCCCCGGCAGCTCCAGCCACTCTGCCCCAAGGCTGTAGCACTGCCCGGGGTTGTTGTGACTCAAGTGGAGGACCCTTCACTTGGACTTGTTGAACCTCATCCCATTGGACTCAGCCCATCGATCCAAACTGTCCAGATCTCTCTGCAGAGCTCTTCTACCCTCCAGCAGGTCAACACTGCCACCCAACTTAGTGCCAACATCGCAGGAGCAACACAGGCCTCTCTTAAGAATCAGGTTCATTTTTAGATGATATGTGCAAATACACATAAATTTGAATTCCACATCTCCTATTCCCTGCCAGTATCTACCATTCGGCTTATCTACTTATCCGGGCCTGATAACCAACACATTAGGCATGTGCTAAATAGCTCTACAACTTACAAAATGCTCTTTTGTATTTTATTCAGACAGACAAGGTGTAAAGTTGCTCAGTCATCTTTTAAAAAGTTTCAAGAGAAAAAACATACAGATTTAAGGTATATCAAGCCTATGGGGTAAGCTAGTCCCTGGGAAAAATTACATTGCAACTGAGTCCATAATTAACTTCCGTACTTACAAAAAATTACTCATATACTTGGTAAAAAAAAATCAAACACAAAATTTAGGAAAACCACATATTTCAGGCTGCTTAAAGACCTTTAATTTGCTCTTTAATTTGCCCCTGTACCTAGCACCACGATACAGTCCTTGACTGGTCACTGATTACTGTATTTTCCAGAGGGCTCCAGCATTATTCAGCACAGGAGGCATACAATATTCATTTAGTAAAACACAGTCCTAATTTGCTCTCATGCTTCAATATGCGGACCCCATTTTATATTTAATATGTATTTCAACTCTTTCTATAAAGACTGCATTTTCTCATTGGATTTTCTAGTGCTCATTACTACAGCAGATGATTGCGTCATAAATCCACCTGTCTTTGCAATCCCTCTGTGAGGTGAGTATCTGGCATCATCTCCAGTCTACAGATTGGGTGTTAAGGCTGAAAGACTTTAAGGTTGAAAGCACACACACATTTTTAGTGGTCAATCTGAGATGCCTACAGGCATTGCTTGGTTTGGTTTGGTTTTTTTTTTTTTTTTGTTTTTTTGATCTGGAGCACAGTGTTAGATACATTCAGGGAGAGCCATCGCTTATTCCAGCTGCACCTGTGAACGTTCAGTATTTCCACAAACTGGACCTCTGGGTTTCCAGTTAGGTACCCAGAAAATTAGGATGAAACTAATGATCACTCTGTGAAGAAATGACTTACGAAACAAGCCATGGCAAGCACCACACAGATTGTAATTCCAGAGGCAGAGTTAGAATCCAGTTCTCCAGGGGAGCATTCTCTTGCCTTTGCTACGAGATCTTTCATCAAACTGCAATTCCTATCTTCATTTCTAACACAATTTCTAACTTATACAAGAAAAATTGCGGTCACTATTCTACTTGCACCACATTATTCTGATTCAGCCTGACTTACTCTTCAGTGGCTCCCTAATCTCCTTTAAACAGTGCCCTGCACTTCAAAATTTGAATCTCTGTGCTGAATCTCTCATCTTCCTCACCTTTCATTCCCACGATTTCCATTCAGTAGATGTCTGTTCCCATTCTACTTCTTTACCTTTTCTAAGACAGTTGTTGCTCTACCTACTGCCTTCTTCCCCCTGTGTCTCCCCACCCTTCTTCTTCTTGTCAGATGCTGTTGCAGATGCTGTGGTCCAAATCAAGAGCTGTTTTGCTGTCACCAGAGTTGGGCCCAGACGTGCTGAAGGTCACGGTTAATATTCTGCCCCTGAAAACTGAAGTCACCTGATAACTGAGCTCCTCACCTCTGGAGCTCATTTGTTTTTTAGGTATTGATCGTCCTGGCTAGTGAAAACTCCCATGTAGGCCTCCTCAAAATAATTCCAAAACCCAAAAGGTATGACTTTGGAATTGGCTAGGATTCTGCCAAAACTAATTGCAAAAATTAATCTTGAATAAAATGTCCTTAAGGCTATAATGAGCCTTTCACTTCTTCTTGTGATTCACACACACCAGAGATTAAAATGTAATATCCAGTTGTATTTTTCATAAACTGTCTATAATATACAGTTTTCCCCCCAAAGCCCCTGATACATATACAGAGAAATACTGTGTAAATGTCTTCTTGTTTGAAGTTCTGAGTAAACAGTTGTATATCAATTATGATAGTAATTTTATTTTATATTAAAAAAATCCAATAATTATATTTATTTATTTGCAGATTCCATATAATCTCAGTGCATATAGCTGGCATAGAGGTTACAGAAAAAGATTATAGAGTGAACGCTGCTTATTAAATTATCATCTGTGACTCTTAGAGAAGCCACAAGAAGATATCAAAAGTCAATGCTATTTCCCTCACACATTTCCCTCAGCATAAAAGAAAACAGTCAACATATGGTACACAGACTATTATTCACGGATACACATCCAGTGCCTCAAGCAAGGAAAACCATAAGTGCTCCTAATTCTGCCATCATCGTAATTATTATTACAATATCTTCCTTTTATGGTTGTCATTTTGTCACAGAAACAAACCTACCACCTTCCTGCCCCACTGCTCGACTGCCTGTGTTTGAGTCAAGAGTCCTCTGACTTCATTTTCTTCACTTTCTCTACAATTCTAGCTCTGAAGTTTTGCACCGTGTCCGATTCCTCTGTCTCTCATACCGACTTCTCTGTCTCTGTGGTGTTCTGTAGCACGCCCCGCATCGCAGCCGACAGCATGCTATCCTAACAACATCACAGCTTAGCACCACAATGGCTGTGGTAATGCTTGATTTCCCACACCCTCATCTAACATTTTTGCAGGACCTGGAAGATTTCCTTTATTTACTTTATTTTGTATTTTTCGTACTTCATTCTTGCAGACAACACCAAACTGGGAGGAGTTTGGTGATACGCCACGGGGTCGTGTGCCATCCAGAGGGACCTTGACAAACTGGAGAAATGGGCTCACAGAAATATCATGAAGTTTAACAGGAAAAAGTGTGAAGTCTTGTACCTGGGGAATAACAACCCCAGGCACCGGCACATGCTGGGTGCCAACCGGCTGGGAAGCGACTTGGCAGGAAAGGCCCTGGGGGTCCTGGTGAATGCCAAGTTGAACATGAGCCAGTGATGTGCCCTTGAGGCCAAGAAGGCTAATGGTATTCTGGGCTACAATTAGCCAAAATATTGCCAGCAGGTCGAGGAAAGTGATCCTTCCTCTCTACTCCACACCTGGAGCACTGTGTCTGGTTCTGGGCTCCCCAGTACAGGACAGAGATGGAATTACTGGAGACAGTCCAACAAAAAGTCACTAAGATGATGAAAGGACTGCAGCATGTCTCCTATGAAGAGAAGCTGAAAGAGCTAGGACTGTTCAGCCTGGGAGAAGAGAAGGTTCAGGGTGATCTCATTAATGTGTATAAAAACCTGAAGGGAGGGTGCTAAGAGAACAGAGCCAGGCTCTTGTCTGGGGTGCCCAGTACCAGGACCAGAGGCAATGGGCACAAACTGAAATGCAGGAGGTTCTATCTGAGAACCAGGAAACATTTCTTTACTACAAGGGTGACCAAGCGCTGGCACAGGTTGCCCAGGGAAGCTGCAGAGCCTCCATCCTTGGAGATATTCAAAAGCCGTCCAGACGTGGTCCTGGGCAACTGTCTCTAGGTGGCCCTGCTTGAGCAGGGACTTTGAACAAGATGAACTCTGAGGTCCCTTCCAACTTCAACCTTCTGTGATTCTCCAGTTCTGTGATACTCCCTACTCTTTTTTTTTTTTTTTTAAAATCCCTGACATTCCATTAGAGTTCTGTAGCTCTATATTCATTAATAGTTGTATGAATTTCTCAATTTAACACAAAATGAGCCAGTATTGATCCAATTACCAACAGGTTGCTATTAATGGGAAAAGTGTTCATTAAAGTATGGTTCAATTGGTCACTGAACAATGCATACCATATAAAATATAATGCTGCCTGTCATGATAAGAGACACAAATGGTTGAAGCTTTATAAACAAAGCATTCTAAGAGCACAGAGAGGGTCTCACACAAAATGATTATGAGCTTTACGCAGTAGGTTCATTGTTAGAGTGTTTATGGGGAATATCAGAGACGCAGGTTTAATTCTCTTTTCTGCCTGAAGGGATTTAAACCCACATCAATTACCTCACAGCAGACTGCCCCTGTTACCAGGCTGCAAAATACTCTGTGGCAGGACTTCCTCAGTCCCTCTGCTAAAATTGTTCCACTGGGGGTGAATCAATAACTATTTATTAGAGAAGAAGCTCGAACCAGTTCTCACTGTCTCATCCCAAACGGGCTATAGGTTTGTGTTCTCAACCAACAGGCCAATGAATATTTAATTATCTCATGGAAAGTGCAATAGTTTCCTCTGAAATACAGAGCCTCATTCTATAATATTCTTTAAGCCTAGTTCTTAACACATTTTTCTCATGGAAGATGGATCATGAGCATTGGAGTCACTAGATGAGCGATTTCAACTCATCTCTCTCACATTCTACAGGCAAATGCAGAAACAGTACTCCAAAGAGAAGAAATTCTGGGGGAAAATAAAGTTGCAGAGAAAGAATGTAAATACTGTGTTGTAATACAACTCAATATGATGGAGACAAAGTTGCATGGACAGCCAAAATCCTGGCTTTTCCTATTAGGACTTGATTTGCAATTTTAGCTCTCAAAATAATGGCAGTATTGTAAAAGTTAAGAGATTCTGGTCATTCTCATCCTACCGTCTTGTAAGCCACTCACCATTGCTTATAATCAGCATCACAGTTGCAGTAGTATTTGGGATCAGTACAGTTGCGTTCGATGCCGCAGGCACATTTTTGAATGCCAGGTCCTGATCCGCCCCAATAGTAGTGCTTCTCATTGGCTTTTCCAACCCACCAGGTATATGGATTCCCTTCTGCAAGGAATAAAAATGCAAGGTTATCATACATCCAAGAGGTAGAACTCTAATTACTGTGTTAAGATGCTTTACTCGAGTTCAGATGTTTAATATGCAGATGTTAACAACACACAACTGGACAGCCATCCCACATTTCTGGCAAACAAATGCATTCACTATTATTGAGAAATTCAAAGGACCTTGCCAGACAAACAAAGCACATTTTATTTTCTGTATTCAGGCAATTTATAGTGATTGAAATTAATTAAATATTTTTTATCTTGTATGCTCTTTGTTTAGCTTTTTAATTGTTCTCAGTTTATATAATGAAAATACGTGAGCAGGTTCCATAATTATTTTCAATTAATTTCAAATTCATATAGTAAGCTATCAGATGGATTATTCAATATTTGACCACAAATGTTGCACAGAAAGATGCATTCATTTTCTCTCTCTTTTTTTTTTTAATAAGCGCTTTTAATTGGAAATTCATCTGTCTTCTCTGGAAAACGAACATCTTCATCATGCTCTCTCCAGCCAGTCCAAAGCAAAGCATAAGGAGATATTCTCAAACTCCAAAAGCATCTTAACCATTTTTTAAAACTGTATATTTTTTTTTATTCAATACTTGAACAAAGGTGATCTGAACTTTGATATAATCAAATTTCTTGGCATTGGGTCTGTAACTTGATATTTTCATATACTGTTCTAATTTTATTTCTATTGCTCTTGGACTAACTAAGCCTCTAATATGTACATATATAAATATCCCTCCCACACTTTAATTTCTAATTTGAAAAATGCCCTTACTGAAAAGTTTCCTTTTATTCCACCAGTTCAGTAAGACAGTCAAATATGAGCTTAACTTCAAACCCATGTGAGTAACTCAATCAATCTCAATGTGATTTTTCACATTTAGAAAACATGATTGAACTCAGCCTACAAACACGTTTCTTTAAAATGTCTTTTTCCCTCATCTAATCTGACACTGGTATTTTCTCATTAAATCAAATGAAGCTATTTGCACAGAATTCACTTATTAATAAATTTTAAAAGTAAAATCCTACATAATGGATATTCTACTTTTCACAATTTCCTGTTTGTGCATCTCACTTATACATCTCCAAAAAAATGCATCCGTAATTCTAAAAATAGCCATTTCACAATTAGATTTGATCATCTAGACTCAAAATCTACTTATCTCAGACATATGCTGAAATTAATTCACATGGAACTCTAAAGAAATTTAAATTCCAGAGATGGAGAGAGCAACCAAGTACCTGCACACATGTTAAAAACCACCAAAACCCAAACA
>JAOXJK010000012.1:58411309-58425396 GCA_025774025.1 Xenus cinereus | reverse complement strand
GAGTTAGGTTGATGGTTGGACTAGATGATCTTAAAGGTCCCTTCCAACCTAGACAATTCTATGATTCTATGATTCTAACCTACCTGGAGAAGCTAAATACTTCTCTTTTATTCACCATCTCCTCCCCGTAGCAAATTTTCCTCCAGCCCCTTCATTCTTCCATCATTAAAAGACAGCACTTTTTGCAACAAGGCTTGGCACAGCCTGGCTGGCTTCGATGGCCACTGAAGGCAGACTGGGAGCGTGTCGCTTCTGCTGAAAGGGAGGAGGCCGCTCTCCTTGCCAGCAATTACCCCTACGCACCTTTTCCAATTTCTGGAAACAAAGGAGCAAGAACGGTGACTATCCAAAGCTCTTCCCTTGGTTCTCTGCCCCAGATCTTTCCCATTCCTAGCACTGTATCTTGGGAAGAATCGCAAGGGAAATTAATATTGGCAGCACTGCTAAGAACGTGGCCCTTCTCGCCTGGGGTTCCATGCCTGACAGGGATAATGGGAGGCAATATTTAGCGAAAAGATCCGAGTTTGGAATTTACTTGTGCTTGATTATTTTTGCACTCCCTCAACATAAACTCGCTGCATTAAGGGTGCTAGAGGGTATATTTCTGCCTGTTCCTGTTAGTGTCAGTTTATAGAGGCACTGCCCATGAATTTGACTAATTCATTTCCAGACCCGTATATTCTATCCGCATTTGCAGCGTCTCGCGGCGAAGCAAAGCAAGCTACAACTTGCTCTGGAGAAGGATTATCCTGCTTCTGCCTGTCAGGAAATTTTCCTGATCTCTAACTGGTCCTTAAAAATGAAAGGGAATGATTTATAAAGAAAGGCTAGGAGAACTATCAAACTGAAGCCAATGGCTCAGAACCTCTGAAAAGCAAGACCGGCGAAAACTGCTCATTGGGAACGTTGCCTAACTTTAATGACTATACGTAGCTGATCCCCTACAAGCAATTAGCTGTTAATTTACTGGACTGGATAGCTTCAAATTAAACTTTTTTTTTTAACGGAATCAGTCTAGTTATCCATTAATATTACAGATTCCCTATAAAATACTAGGGAATGTCAACAACAACCACAATTGTTACTATTTTTAGAAAAGATTCTTTTGTTCACTTCTTCCCTTCTTTGTTAATGAAACAATGTTAATCACTCAGTTCCTGTTATTGGCAGAATAGGCCCAAAGATATCTTTCAAAAATGTACTACAATTTTGGAAACCTACATTAATCATAGGTAGAAATGAAAGATATTTCTCGGGGTTAATATACGATGATGAAATGAAAGAAAAAACTTCAAAAAAGTTAATCTGCACCTGTGGAAAGGCAGGTATAATTCTTCTGGTTTGGAATGTAATATATTCTTTACACGTGCATTTTGCATTAAGCTACACTATAGCATAGAGTACCTTTAGCCTGACACAAGGGTAACTTGATTTTAGGTCATGGTTCATTAGAGCCTGTGCAGGAATTCTATCTGATATTGCATTGAAGAAACAGGCACTGAAAGAATAATTTTGTCCCTGTTTGAAAAGATCAGCATGCTAATATGGCTGTGCGCTTCACGGCTTTCACCTTCCTTCTTATTGCCGTCTTTTTTCCTTACACCATCAGCAGTACCTATGCCACTCAGGTAAAATAATTTTTATGAACATTGTGAGCCATCTGTCTCAACTTCTGAAGACTTAGTTATTTGGAAAAAAGAAGCAAGCGCAGTTTGATGTCACTCTTGTATTCAGTACATCTAGGATGTACATTTAGGATTCTTAAAGGCAAGGGTGTCAAAGCTGGGTAGGTTTCGCTGACCTAGCTTATTTCGTGCCAATTTTATTTTGCTCATCTTTATTATTATGTATGTGCTTAGGGCCGATCTGAAGCTGATTAGACACTTGTTTGCTGCCCCTCTCTCGTGTCTTGGAAGCGCCCGCCCGGACTGAACGTGCAGCTTTGGAGGAGTTTCATGGCAACAGCAGAAACTCCTCATTGAAGATGCTCAACTGCAGAGCAGAATCTGCTCCTGCTGGCGCCCCAGGAGGACTGTGAGCGAGCTGTGTCAGTTTAGGTGACCCCCAGAAGGGCGAATTATTTGAAACTGAGAGAACAGAGTTGAGAGAAGAGTTTGGCTGAGCTGGTCACATTTCCAGATTTCAGTGAAAGTACCTGTGTAGAAAGTCACTTCTTAAGTGAACTCTCTAGGATAAAATGACAATCTGTATGTAATATCTATATGTGATAGCACTGAGATTGCTTTTCTTTTAATTAATATTTTTTTCAGTAATACTTTGTTGCAGTGTGCAACATACACACGCGAATTTAGTATGACCTTTTTAAGTGAAGCAAATTCTTACGTTGTTATTGTCATTCTGTTAATTGATAAATAGTTTTTCTTTGCAGCCAACTGCGGGTACGAGGAGTGCTCAGTATTTCTAAACAGAGATTTCCACTAATGACTAAGAGTTTGGTTAGTCACACCCTCACGGCAACACAGATGGGGCATTTGAGCACTTGGGAAACTTGGTGCAGAAAGCAGAGATTCAAAACCAAACCAACAGAAGGAAAACAACGAAAAAGAACCCTTGGCCACTTCAGAAAACGAGGACTTCCGAGTTCATAGCACCCTGTGAGTTTAATGGAATTATAACCTGAAACTTTTAGTTTGTTATTTATGATAACTTTCATTCTGCACGTACTTATGCCTGTTTTAGTTCTTTTTTCACAGTGCTAGTATCCAATAAATTCTTTTTTTTTTTTTTTTCTATGACTAGCCTGGAGCATTCATTTTCTTTATAAGCTCACTGAGGCAGTTGGTCTATCTGACAGTACTATTTATTTGCAAAAGCTGTGTAAACTGTGTGAAAATTTAAGATTTAAAGTCTGTTCAGAAACAGAACCCTGAAATATATAATTCCTCAGCCTGCTTATTAATATAAAAATTTGTATGATTTGATGTCTAAATTTATGGCTAAGGCATTTTAATGCAACAACACTAAGAAACAGATATTGTTTTTTTCCTTTATAAGATATTCAGAATTATGTCATACTTCAGAAGTAGTCTATAAATGAAAAATGTTAAGATTTTAATAGAAAATGAAGATAAATGTTGGAAAATACTTGTGAAAAACATTCACAATACTGATCATTTTACCTTGGAATATTCAAAAGAACGCTTACAATTAATTTTGTCACGAATCTCCATAAAGTTAATATAACAAACTCTATTCACTGTTTTCTTAAGAACACCTAGGAATTAATTGCTGCGCTTTTCCTCCACAGCCTTAAAACAGTGCATTTTGCAGTGGAGGGAAAGATAACCATCTCCAAAACCCAAACTAGAAGAACTTTCATGACCTTCAGTATCAGGAACTAGAATCAGACGTTTAGCTGCCCAGCCAGGAGCCCTGGCTCCCCCATGTATCCTGGAAGGGAAGGCTCCTGCGATCAGTCCTCACCACGCTTCTTAGGCTTCAATTGTGTTTCAGTACATAAAGGCTCGCCTAATTGAGAGGAGCCTAAATTTTCTCACCTATGTCCAGCACAGACAGAGAGGAAGGAAATGTATTCAAGCGCTTGAGAAACAAAATCACTGCCTGCTTAGTGGTGCTCATTCCTCACACTGATGGCCACTGCGGCGGTCTTCAGTGCACAAAAGTGTTCTCAGGTGGCCCATATATCTGCCTTCTTATTTTCCAGAGCACGTATTTCATATATGCATAGATCAATTTCAAAATATAAAGCAGCAAACACAGAATCTTATCCTAGTTACTAGACATTTGGTTAAAGCATCTTTTCAGTAAGGCAACAGAAGTACTCCTGGTTATTCAGCAGCAGTCTGTATTTTGGTTCTAGTATCACAACTGCTTCTTAAAATTTCATTGCCTGGATTGACAAAAACGTAGGCAAAAACGACTTTTCTTTCAGAATTAGCAACCTATAAAAAAGATCAGGAGGGAGAACTGTCATATTGGTGTCCAATGGCATCTTATGGAAAAGCTGTCTGACAGCTTTATTTTGCCATCGGAGAGATTTACTCTTCGCCCCAGCTCATGAAAAGCTAGTATAGTACAAGTGATTTTTCCCCTTGTCAAGACTCATATTCCAAGCTGCAGCACTACTAACCAAGCCTCACTTGTTATTTTTCTTGGAATCAAGTCTCAGTGGTGAGATTTAGCTGGGGAAAGCAGCTGTCAGATGTCCTTGTATGCCACTATTTGCTGGGTTTTGAAGTGAGTTCATTATAAAATCACCACAGTTCCTACTATCCTTAACAACACAGTGTGCCAGACTTGCTGGGGTTGGAATTAATTGTGTATTATAAATTCACCGGATCATTTAAGGCCAAAGAACAGTGTCTTTGCTTAAGGTCATGCTAAGGGGAAAAAGAAAAGAAAGTACTTTTAAACAATAAAATGCCATTCAAGGGATAAAAAGAGCATTTACACACATAAGTATTCTATTAAAAGAGTTCATGCAATTTAAATGTGTGTGCTCAAACAATGGGCTTATGGTGTTTATTCTGGCAGGAGGACATACCCGACATCTAAATCACAGTTAGAAAGTGTAAGTGCAGCATGAACTGGCTTTTCACAGCTCGCACTGCCCCAGGAAGCCCAGGTGCCAGCAACTGCAAAGCTGGGAAAGTCTTGATACGAGCTTCCAACTCACCCTGAGGTTTGTCCAGCCAGGTCACGACAAAAACCACATTTCCATGTCATGGTCTTGCAAAGAATATACTAACAATAGATCAAAAGATTCCACGGTTTTGCTAAAGGGGGGAATGTAATTCTGTGATCAGTTGACAAAGTTATCTCTACCCAAGCTCAACGGAGAAGTAAACAGCGCACACACGTGTGCCTACCCATTACCAGCGACCCTTTGCAGGTCAATGCAGCTAAAGCCCCTGGATTATTTAACTTCTTAAAAAAGACATTAAAAAGCCCAGAAACTTGCTGATGATATTTCAACAGTGAGGGGATGCATTTTGAAGTTTGACGGCCTCACCTTACAGCAGAGTTCCATCGGGAGTACTTCCGAAATGGTGCTATTAGCACAACAATGATTACTCTTTTAGTAGTATGATTTATAGGGGGCTGTAAAATTATTACAGCAGACTGAGTGCAAAGAGAGGGTCATTAAAGCTGGCATTCGATATACCATGTGGAAACATGGCAAATGCAAAAATAAGTACAGTAAAAAGTTCAGTCAGTGAAGCTGGTATCACAGATTTGCTTGCTGTGATCACATTTTTAGATTAATTCCCTTCTTGTTACTATATAGAATCATAGAATTGTCCAGGTTGGAAGGGACCTTTAAGATCATCTAGTAAAACCATCAGCCTAACTCTGGAAAAAAAAAAAAGAACAACAACAACAAAAAAACACCCCAAAAAACCCAAAACACACCCACATCACTAAACCATGTCTCTAAGCACAATGACAACCTGTCTTTTAAATCCCTCCAGGGATGGTGCCTCAACCACCTCCCTGGGCAACCCATTCCAAGGCTTAATAACCCTTTCCGTGTAAAAAATTTTCCTGATGTCCAAATCTGAACCTCCTCTGGTGCAACTTGAGGCCATTTCCTAATAAACGAAGACAACCAAAACACTCCTTAAATAAATTTAAAATATCCAAATAATTCATGGGATCTTGTTTTGCACACCCACATAGGAGTACCTTTCACCTACATGGAGAAGAAAATAGCTAACGTTTTCACATGCACCTATATCATTCAGCACAGAGTATCTTGCGGGTCCATTTTACCTGATTTGCAGTAATAACAGCCTACGTGGAACTAAATATGACAGCTCCTTAAGAGCTGATGCCATTATCTTGCTAACAAATGAACTAAAGCTAACAAGATCCCGAGGTAAATAAAACTACAATCCGGGCGAGGAGAAGTGATGAAAGCTTTTTCTGCAAATGGTCTTTCCTCAGAGGTCCCATACCTCTGGCAAGGATTTCTCCTTTCAAACTGTTGCTCCTTGCCCCCGAGCACAACTCAGCGGTAGTTTAAGTTGAAAGAAAAAAGCCATTACAAGAGCCAGAAGGACTTCAGGCTTCTTTGCACCCATGAGAACGTAATATCTGGCACTTCATATGGAACATGGACCATGGCACAATTGGAAATTGGTTTCGGGGAGCACAAGGGGTTTCTTTTGTTGATGAGAGTGCTGCCGCAGCTGCTGCTGCTCTCGATTTTCCTTCCCCACTGACCCTTGAGGAACCTCAAAACACTCAGCTTTACTCCTTCCTTCCCATTGTGCCTCCACTGCTGTATTGAGAGCCATGAATTCTTGATAATAACACTGATATTCCTACGGCAGAGCACACTGTCTCAGAAAACGTGTCTCTCTCTTTTTTTCTTAAAAATTACAGAGTGTGCATGCACAGTTTTGAAGCCACAAGCAGCACTAACATATGAATACAGACATTAGCCTGTTAGCATGGCAGCCACGCTGCTCCCTAACCGCCCACCATTCCAAATCTGGAAGGTATCTGATCCTTTGGAAATAAAAATGACACAAAACATGTATTACTATGACTTGTAATGTGCTGTGTTCCGTACAACCGCAATGGATTTCAAATGAGGAAAAAATGCCCAGCTGAGCCCCAGCACGGAGGCTTACAGCAGGCTGACTACTGAGCATATTCAAATTGAAATAAAGGAAGCTACCCTACCCAAACCCCATCATTTTGGGACCAATAAAGATTAAAGCTGGAGGTCCAAAACCAAGCCATCTGTTAAGCAAGGGCTATTTGAGACAGAAATGGGATGTGTGAAAGAATAACACTGCCAAACAAGCCCTCCCACCAGAATGCATTTTCACCATTTTCAAGTTTCTACAGTCCAAACCCCTTCATTTCTCAAGGCTTTTGCTGTTTGAGATTAACCTGTAAATTATTACAGACTATTACACCCTCTTCTTAAACATCAGACAAATGTATGAACAGCCTTTTAAAGGGTATGCTTAGTACACACAGATTTTAGAAGCTGTATGAGACGTCAGTAATGATGATGTTGCTAGGGAGAAGTCTAAACAAATAAAAATTTCAGTGTGAAAGGGGACAAGTAGGAAAGGGGGGTAATTGACTTCAGATGTGTGATGTGTTATCTGCAGCTTAATCTGGAGAAAGCCGTCTTTGCTTTCAGTGTTGGCATATGAAACAAAAATAATCAGAGCCCTTTTTAGCTGATCATTTGTCAGACTTGATGATGGGCTTGTGTTTTGCTATTTAGATGATTTCTCTTCTAGGTCAGGTTGGGTCTTGTGGCTATTGTAAGAACCACGTCTCTACCGATTTCTGGGAAACAGACACACGTATTGATCGGGACTGACAACTGGAAAGGTTAAGGTGATGTGTTTTACATTGTCAAGTTACCACCTCCTAAAGTCTGAGCTCAGGGCCCTCTTTTTCCTCACTGAACTTGTTTCATCAGTCCATTCAAGCACATTAATTCTCACCGTGGGTTTTAGATTTCTCTATGGGAAAATAGAAATTGGGTAATGACGCACTTTATTGAGGATCTAATAAGATATTATGATAATCTCTTATTCTATGAGTTGAAATGGCATTTTTAAACTATCGTTATACACTCGCAGGGCAGAGGAGTTACACTGATGAAGTGTATGGAGTACTACTTGCAGTATTAACAGCAGAAACAGAACTCCAATTTCACTGGCTGCTGCAAAACTTGATTTTAAAATCCCACATTACTGCACTGACGTGAAGAATGATTTTCCCTACTTTGTGTGATTGATAGAATTTAAGTCCCACACTCTAGAGAGAGAATGACATATTGGTGAAGATAATAACACCAACCGTTTTCCCCTTGGTCAATTCTTTGGACTCCTTTTGCTCTGGCATGCAGTTTTCTTTTGTCAGGACCAGGAGTTTAAATCCCTGTCTGCAACAGCAGCTTGCTAAGACAGCTCTTTGAGAAGCCTCAGCTGACTCTGAAGCTTCTCCAGAAAAAGCTGGAGGGAACTTCAGCAGACACCACCCCCCACAAAACAACTCTGCCAGAAAGCCTCACTGGGGGCTCCCCCCATTCTTTGGGAGCTCCTTTGAGGATGCTGCTTTCCAGCATGTTCCCACCTGAGTGACATTGTGGCTGCCTCGGGAGAAGTGTTTTGAATGTTTTGAACTAGGTGCAGCAAATACGTTTTCTCCAATTAATGAATGTCTTTTATGCACAAAGTCCATCACCTGGGCATACTCCTGTAATTGGTATTTTTACATTGTCCTCTACATCAAATATCTTTTCTTAATCTACCTTCCAAGATAACTGTAGTCAGTTCTCGTTAGAGCTACTGTGATCTTCTGAACAATGAGTATCCATATGTTTACCAATGTATTTTAAAGCATTTTCTAGTTTAGCTGAGAAAAAGTAATAAAAGATTAAGTGAATGATTAAGAGATTCATACAATGCAAACTGATATGGGTGTTCACTAAATGGATATAAAATCAATAGATGAATCTCAAAATAGAACTGTAAACAGAAAGCCATCATGGATCAAGCTGTAAACAACATGAAGTAAGAAAAAATGTCAAATATCACAGAGGAGAAATGACTGATATAGACAGACCAAGCTGGATCACTTCATAAGCTCAGCATTAAGCAAAATATGTGGACAAACAAAAGGCCAAGTACTTGGAAACAAAGAATTCAAACCATACTCTTAAGGTGAGGACAGCAGCCTGACCACAAAAGCAACAACTCTTAACAGGGTTTTAACACAAGCTTCTGTGTGTGGCTGAGAGAGCATAAACCCCGCACAGAGTATTCACGGATAATCCATTCTTTGTTAAAAAACCCCACATGAACAAATCCAACCCAAACAAAAAAAAAAAGACAGCAACAAACCTGAAACAGACATTGTGTAACATATTTTTGAAGGCATTTGGCCTGCTACATGACTGAGAGTGAAACAGTCTGTCCATCCCTTCCTGCCATAAAAGAAAGCTGAAAAATGGAGGGAGAATCAAAATGACGGACTGAAAAAGCTGTTTTAGAAAGAGCATTTTGAAGGGCCTGAACCTTTAGTTTATCATATGAACCCCTTCTCAACCTGTGAGTCAAAAACATTTTGCAAATGGGCCGTCCTGCTAAACCCTGGTTACCACAGGAGGGCTCTCCCGCAGCCACCAGGCCCCACCAGGCCCAGGGCCCTGCCAGCTCGGGACGCCATGTTTGGTGTAAGACTTTGGAAACCCTGGAGTAAAACAGGAAAAAGCAACCTTGGTTACACTCCCTAAATACCTAGAGGGAAATCAGACATTTCAGAAGTTGTTATTAAATTTCTCGCAGAAGCAGGCAATGCATAAAATCAACCCGCCGGTGGAAGATGAAGCCAGGCAATTTTAAGCTCGAAATAAAGTTCAGTGAAGTTCATTAACCTTTGGCACAATTTGCTGAGAGTTGTGTTAGATTCTCTATCACTAAAAATTTGTATAGTGAAAAATGAGATCGCTTCTGAAACATATGCTCTATATAAACAGAAAACCCTATTCATGTTTTAAATGGGAGGTCAAATTAAATGATTGTAGAAATCCCCTTTGGCTGTATAATCTACTTTGCAAACAAAACAAATGATATTGACTACCTCTGAAAACTACTTGGGACCTTTAGTGACGTCCTACGTGACTGATTTTCCACTTGCACCTGCTTTGTAATTTATAAGATGGATACCCCATTGTTTCTGCAAAGAGCTCTAGATACTCGTTTGCTTTTGGAGGTGGATCTTAGGGCTGCTATTTTCGTGCCATAACACGTTACTGGAGTTCTGCCTCAGAAGCTCCTTTTCTTCTCCTATTTCACTATCATAATTTTATCACTGGCCAGTGAACACACATGCTCCAACAACACACGACACTGACAAACCCTACAGCCGCACAAGGCCTTCTCCTCAGCCTGCTAAGGAGGAGATGGGCCTACCCATCAATTCCCGCTCAAAATTTGCTTTCTCCATTAGTCCCACACAAACAGAAGAGTTTAGAGTGGATGGGACACACTTTTTGCTTGCTTGTTCACTCCAAACATCTGCTCATAGCGGTGCCAACTTCAAATTTGGATCAGGGCACGCATAGACCCGAATATCTCAAGAGATTGGGATCCCACAGGCTTTCCAGGCAGATTGCTGCAGTGGCTAACTACTCTCACAGTGAAATCTTTTTTTCTTATGATCATCTGGAATTTCCTTGACTGTAATTCATGCCCATTGCCTCCTAGTCTTACATTGCCCACCTTTGAGAAAAGTCTGCCCCTGCCTTCTCTAAAAACACCCCTTAGGTAGTGGAAGAGAGCCATTAGATCCTTCCTCCCTCCCTTAGCTTTCTCATCTTCAGCCCAGCTGAACAAGCCCAGCTTTCTCTGCTTCTGCTTCTACATTATCTGCCCCACTTTCCAAATCATTTTTGTGACCCTACCATTGGACTTGCTCCAGTTTGTTCATGTCTTTCTTGCGATGAGGAGCCCAAAACTGGATTGTTAAACTACGTAAAGATCCTGCCAGCCCATTTCTCCAGCATGTAAGACTTCCTCTGAGTGACAGCCATTCGGTCTAGCATATTGACAGTCTTCAACTCACCTCGCAGACCAAAAGCCTGATGATTTTCATGCAAGACAGACTGATATGAGGTTAGTCTCTTTTTTTTTTTTTCTGGTTTCAGGTATTTACAAGTGATCTAACAGATTCTTTGGTGGTTTTAAGTATCCTAGGTTTTCACAGGCAAACTTTTCTTCCATTTTACTTTACTTGTGATTACTGTCATGTTCTGTTTGGTAGAATTAATCCTATAAATCTGATTAGATTAGAATGTACATGTAACTCTCAAAGTCATATTGTGAGTGCCTTTTTGCAGTATGTTTTCCCTACAAAGCAATTACTTGCACAAAAATCTTGGTTGACTAATGTTATTATCAAGGTTTTGAAGTTTTTCCATTAACATGAATTCTTATAGAGTTATTGGTGTCTAGCTTTTAACTTTCCATCTGCACTAAAAGTCTGAGAAAAGGCCACTAAAATTATTTTTTAAAGCCTTTATGGCATATACAGTAACTGAGGGGTTTTTTTCAAATATTCATGATATACAAATAAAGTCATCTAGCATTGACTTAAACTTGTGATCTATTTCACCTTGATACTAACAGAAATATTTTTAGAAATATGCTCAATTTGGGCTAAATAGTACCAAGATTGATATTTCTCTGCCTGGGTCACATAAGACAAACTCTGAATTAGACGCACTTCCAATTGTATCCACAGAGTTGCTATTTACATTGTAGTTAGGCTACAACATGTCCCATTCCACCACAAACCAGGATGGAATTTGAAAGAAGTTTTAATATTTTGGACTGATTGTGCACAATCCACTACTAGTTTGCAAACAGTGATCAACCTTTAGAGAGAAACTGGGAAAAAACCTGTATTGATGGCCAGAAAGAAACACTAAACCCAACTGTATAGTGTGGACTTACTGGGTGAGGTCCAAAAGCATCTGCAAGTTGCGAACCTGCTAAGGAGTAATTTATTTATAAAATTGATTGCGTGTTCTGTATCAAACGTATATTTTATCTATGACTTACTGTGCTCACCTGTATCTTATCAGCAATGACCATGCCCCTAGCTGCTGTCTCTTTTTCATGCCTTAAAATCTGCCAGTCTCTGGAAAAATAGGGCTGTTGTACTATCTGACCTAACAGAACTGGCAGCCGTGCCTCTGCTTTATTGATGGATGATCTGAACAAACTACTAACAGGGAATCCTGGCTTCAGACTGGACATATTTATTTCAGAAAGAGAAACAGACTGGAGGATGGGCATGGAGTGAAGCAGTAAAAAGTAGTTTTGCATCATAATGCAGAATTTTTCAGTTATTGCCAAGAAATAAGCCACTAGTCCGGCAGTGTAGCTCAGTGCTTCTCCAGCTGTGAATCACACTCTCCTTGAGATATTTGGAGCTGAGTATGAAGCAGAATATGCTCTTATCTGTGAGCTACCCTTGTGATAAGGAATGAAGAGACAATGATTATGAATGAGCTGGAAAGGAAACTAATCAAGAAGAACTTTATTTGCCATTTTATATATAATATATATATATATAAACTGCTCCGATCTATCATACAGTAAGACTAGCTTTAAGACTTCTAGTACTAGATCAGAAATACTGCAAACGCGTGATGGAAAAGGTACTGATTTGCTACAAACTCATTCTGCAGATTTGTTCCGAAGAAAATGACGGATTAACTTTGTACAGGCAGTCGTTACACCACACCCAGTATTGTTTGTCCATGCAAAGCTAATTTGCGCCAGCTAAGGTACATCTGGGCTCCTGTAGGTGACACCAGCATAAGTGCACGAAACTGTTAACTTCATTATAGTCTTCTCCAAAAAATTCAAGACATGTTCAGTGATGTTCACATGCCTGAATTAGATCTAACATACATTTCTGGCTCATCCAGTACTGCACAGATCTGATATTAATGACTGCGAAACAGCCACAGAAATACTCTTTGCCAAGTTTCCAAAACTCTAGTCCTTGATCAGAAACAGACAGCAGCATCAGCTCTGGCAAACCAGCAGGTTTGACAAATGATCTAAGATGCAAAGTATATTTAAAGGTCATATCTGTAGTTCCAGAAGCGTGCCAGGTGTTTATTGAAACTTTTGACTTACAACAAAATAAAAAGAGTGAGAGGACTATTTAAGCCAACACTGTTCTAAGAAGATGCTATGGCATATTACCTTGTGAGTAATATAGGGCACATATCTTGTGAGATGTCAAGCTGTAATTATATACTATAATATTACAACTTTACATTTTTTTTGGTGAGCTAATAGTTTTGAAAGAAATCCTCAGATTGTTGTGAAGCAGTATTTTCTTAGAGACCTGTAACAAGCAGGAAAGAGATTTCCTCTTTGCCTTAACCTTTCAATATAGCATTTACTTTTGGTGCAGAGGTGGTCCCAAAATGAATGCTGTCACTTTAATTAGTGAGAAATGGAACCAATACTTGCCATTGTGGGGAGAAAATATCACAGGAAAAATAAAGATTTTCTTCTGGGGGAAAGGGCAGTGGCAGAACACACACACAGGCAACTTACATCTTTTATATCAGGGCTCAGAATGATTTTTCTCCGCGATCCCTACAGCCAGCCATTCACAATGGGTTTTCTGCAAATGGAATTTCGAGACATTTCAGATGAGGCACTGGCTCCCTCCATGCTTCAAGGGAGATGACACAAATATCTACACAATGAATTATGGGGTGTTTCTGACATCTGATGAGTTCCACCAGACTGAACAAATCTCTGCACCGCTGAAGCATTCAAGATAGGTGATAGCAAAAGATCAAGCTCTTTGGAGCAGACAATATTTTCTTCTCTGTGCTACAATGCAGAATAAAGGTGCATATATATCTTTTCTGTACACCTGAAGTCCAGTAAATTAGCAAAAAATAACAGTTAAAGCACTGTTATTTACCAAAAATAGTAGGAAATGAAATTTGCTATGAAAGGACATGAGTGAAACATGAAAACATGCATTTGAATATATAACTATTAAAAAGATGGTATCTTGAATGATAATTAACATATGGATAACTGTTCAATTAATGGTTGCTGGACAATTATTGCCCTAGCTGCTCTGTGCTTTGGTCACTACACTTCAGAATTCACAAAAGCTGCTGTTATTATAGTTATTACCAATAACTAAATAAACTGATGGCTAGGAATTTCTCTGATAAGACTGAACGTTCCTTCAAACCTTTGTCAAAAAGTGTTTCTTTTATTTTCCTTTTGAATTCTGCATCTAACATCCAAATATCTTTTTTTTCCTACTACCTTTTGTCTGCCCTATCTCACTTTCACCTCTTTTTTTTTTTTTCCCCGTAAAGTAAGGGATTTCTTTTTTGTCAGAAAGAGATGAAAAGTAAAGAGGAGAAAGGTGGTGCACAAAAATGAGAGAGTCCCAAATTGGCACAGCTCTCTGCTTATTTATTTAGGAAACCTTACAAGACGAGGAAGGAATCCAAACAAAAATGAATTATTTAATAACAGTACGAATTAAGGCAGCAACTCTCTTTTTTTTTT
>JAOXJK010000012.1:58393822-58409795 GCA_025774025.1 Xenus cinereus | reverse complement strand
ATTCCCCCTGTCTTCTAAAATTTCTGTATGGAGAATTACCATGTTCAGACACAAGGCAGACAAAACAAGAACGCAAAATGGATTGCTGCTAGCTTGGTGGATTCCAATATGTAGATATGTGTAGGTAGGTATGCATATATATCTAAAAATACATATATGTACCATGTATACACATATTTAGCTACGTATGTAGACGCTTATATTTTTAGCACACGCACATTTCTGATTTATTTTATTTCACCTCATTACGTGTGGTCCACTTTAGTAGAAATACCTGGTTTCATATGAATATCTGAGCCAATGACGGTCATAAGAACGACCTCAGAGGCTGTACTTATGTATGTACATCATTCACCTGAGAGCATCTTCTTCCCCAGCCTAGCTACCCCTGGCCACTCAGCAAACCCAACGCTCATCAGAAACATTTTTGTAATGGCACTATTATCCAGCAGTGAGAATTAAAAGCTACCTGACCAAGGCACCCTTCCCTACTCCGACCCACCCCCCCATCCCCAGATCAAACTTCTAAGAGTCCTATTTAGAATTCAGAAAAAAATCAGACCGGTTTTCAATTAATGCATTAGGCACGTACTAAACACCACATGGAAATTCTATTACATTTCTAGCACCTTCTTTAAGTTTTGGCAGTTTAAAAACCTATTCCTTCCACAAAAGGTACAATAGACATAAACATGCACACATATTTATATGTGCGTTATTACTAGTGCCTTGGGGTCTAGCGTTTATAATGTTGAGTCTCTCCCAACCGGCACGGGAATTACTAAGACTAAAGCCCACAACTGTGCCATGAGCTTTGATTTAACAAGTGCTCGGGCAGAGACTTTGAGACAACAGAAGTGTTCCCACCGGTTTTCGTGAGATTTGAATCAGACCCCAATGCCGACTGTCCTTACAAAATGGGTAACGTGGCCGGGCAGAAGCAACTGAAGTGATTTTGCTCGTATTTCTAGTTCTGTGACGAGCTGGTCCGTGGACCTCCTCAGTTTCATTACTTAGAAGACAAGGTAGTTTGAGACAAATCATCCCCAGAAGAGTGTTCTTACAGGACCCAGAACAACAGATTCCAATGTACAGAATAAGCTGCAGTTCATAATTCGGCAGGAGACCAGTGCAGGTGATCAACCCAAACCATACACAAGTCCTATCATAACAGCAGAACTGACATCATAGATTTTCTTGGAATGTTGCGACGCTGCTTGCTGCAAACTTTTGCTTATATATTCCCTGCTATTTATCACTAATGGTTTGTAATTACTGAATGACATAGCACAGCCAAATACCATTTGCTGTTTGTTTCATTTCTGTATTGTTAGCACGTTATTCCTAGAACTTTGTATTTTACTTCATTAAAGATAGACCGTTCAGATTTATTCTTTATTCAGAAATTCCTAGATACATTCTTCTCTTACTACTTAATTACCAACTTTAATTATAACATTTCTGAACGTGGCACAGTTTAAGATTCTCTCTTTCCCGAAGTCTTTCTCCTCAATATTTTCAAATGAATCTTTTATAAGGCCATTGAACTGTTTAGGTCTTAACAGAACAAAATCTACTACAATTTTAGACTTTAAAACGTATATTAAAAATAAATTATGATGGTCAGAATGACAGGAGCATGCAGCTAGCTCTGCCCTCAGGATAAAAAGCTCTCCAAACAATCAGTGACCATGCCATAGAGAGATTACACAGGAACTGGGTAAAAGAATAAAATCCACGTTACCTTGCCCACAACAAAACATTACGAAAATTAATACAGTGTTATAAAGATTGAAACAAACCAAAACCCAAGATAATATCACAGAGAGAGAAAAAAACAAGGGCTTACGTGACCATTTGAAATATGAAAGGCTGGAGATGAAAAAATAACTAAGAAATAGCAGAAATGGATCATAGGTTCTAGTCCCAAAACTTGACCACTGAAATTGTTAAAAACAACCATCCAACTAACTCCAGTGCTCAGAATTCTTAATTACATATTAATGGAGGAAAACACTGTATCACCTGGTTTGTGGTCAGTGCTGAATGCTTTGGAGAATGCATTTTCCTACACTCACTGTGTGCGTTGGGTGCAGGCACACTACTCCAGCCCTTACACCATATTTTAAAGCTGAGTTTGCGTTTAGATCCTTGAATAGGTGGTAATATGGTCCTCATAGACATATTTTGGCCCATTCTTTGTCCCTAAACCACTATGGATGAAGTTCACACTTATTTCTGAAAAGGACCATCACAAGTCTTATACCTTGCTCTTAGTCTTACCCTGTTCTGGATAAGCTGCACTTACTCTCAGAGCAGAGGGCTGAATTTCACCGTCATAATACCTTAATTGTTCATTATGAGTTCCTGTTCTGTCAGAGAAAGGCTGCAAAAGAAGACACAACGCTGGTCCAAAATGAGAGTAAGTCCTTAGAAACTTGTGCAATGCATTTATTTCTTTGCATCTCCAGTTCCCCGTTCATAAGGTGGGCACAGTACCGGTCACTGAACACACAACAGCTACAAAGGCTTTGGAGTTCTTTTTGAGTGAAAGACAATCAGTACAGAAAACTCAAAGTATTGCTCATTGAATATGCAAATTCTTTTTGAGGAAGAAGTTAGTGCATGCTGTTCTCACAACGTGCAAAATTGTATTATTTGAAATGTCTACAGACTTTCTGCTGGCAGGAAGATATTCTTCTTTCTCTGGTATTTAGAAGAAATAGAAATTATTTGCTTCATTTATAACTATAAATTATTTAAAACTGAGTGGATGAACTTCTCTTGAAAACTTTGGTAACTTTTTATTGTCTTGCTTCTTAAAATACATACAAAGTCCATTACGCTCTTTTCCCCTTTTTCAGTTCAGTAACTCCATCTGGCATTTTTAGTGATTAGTCTAGCACGTCCAATCAAGAACGGACTCTAGCAATGCTTTGATCAATGGATATTTGAATATATCAACATATATTGCACATAACTGAATGGTTTTCTGGTACTTTATGTTTCAGTAACTGCAAAGATTTTATTGTACTGACGTTCAACTCAGAAGGATGCTGAGATGTGGGTAAAATGACCCAGATTCTGCTCGACACTTACACCAGCGTTAGTATGAAATAATCTTTCAGGAGCTCCAAATGTAACTGACTGCAGACTCTTCTCGAATAATTTTATGACAAAACTCCGCCATGAAGGAAGTGCTCCTGAAAGAGCAATAAACCTCGGAGAATGGATAATAAAATCACTACATACGACACATGCCATTAGCTCATTGCTTCACATTTATCAAGTTTGGTTCCAAAATATTATTGTGACTACTACTGAAATTACTGTCAGATGCAAAATATTATTGCAGTGCCTCCACTCTATAAGCACAGTTGAACCACTGATGAACCCATTTTTTCTTTTTTTAGGGGCTAGTCTTTTTCCAATAGTAGAAAACACCTTCAATCTTTTCATCAAGTGGTTACAATTCCTCCTTCTCTCTATCTTTTGGTTTCAAATTGTTTAATACGTATCATGCTGTTCTTTTCACTTGTAGTTTTGTTTTCTTTCACTGCACTCAGTCTCACTTTTATCTCTATTGAGACTCTATATTTCTCTATGTAATTTGCTATTAGAAGTATTAGAAGGGCTACTACCTGTGATCTATACAGAAGAAACATTTCACAAATCTAGATGATTTTTAAAGCAGCTTTATATGGAAATTGCCATGACTAGCACAGTCTCATTTTCTCTCCATCATTTGGGTGATTTCTCTTTATCAACATTAAAACTTTGCAACTCAGCAGCAGCCAATCTTGAAGAGGGCTCGAGTCTTCACGGTAGTGAAGGAACTGCAAGTTGTGTGAAAGACAAGCAGAAGAGGGATACAAACTTATGCCTGTATTGGTGGAAAAAAAATTAACGGACCATTATGTCTTCTACTGGATTTCAAGCATCTTACCTATCAGCAGATGGTTAGCAGCATATTAACAGTATCATGCTTGCCTCTAGATTATTAGATTTATCACAGGAAATGTGGTGAGGAGGCAGACCTATAGAAGACTAATAATATATGACACAATCGTAGCCATTAATTCCACTGCTCACAGAATTGCCTGTTAATTACTATTCATCTATTATTGACTCATTCATTTGTCACTTTTTTGGAAAATCAGACCACAAAATCCCAACATTTCACCAAACATGTCTTTCCTGAAGGAAAATAGGACTACTTGAACAGCATGGCAATAAGCTGAGATGTAGCAGAATCTAACACACAAGAAATGTAAGGAACAGAATGCAATCTGAAAATATTTTTGCAAAAATGAATATTAGAAAGAAAGCTGTTGACAAAGAATACCATAGCACATACATACAAGGGCAACCTGCATAGTAACCTCTTACAGGAATTAAAACAAAAATGTTGCTTCTCACTGCTGATAATATCTATTTCACCTTGGCTTCTAAAACCATCTTAGAGTTTCACTGATGCAACAGCCTTATTCAAAGGTACGTCCTTTTGTCTGAACTATTACGAAGGCAGAAATATGCTCCAAAGTGTTTTTTCTCACTTGCTTCACCCACGTGGCCCAGACACAGGCTTTGTGCCAACCTGACAGAGCAGGCTCTCAGGACTTGGCTGGGTTTGCCTGAACAAGTCGTACTTTGGTTAACAGTTGCCAGTGGCCACCAGACTGGCGCCTGGCCTGGACGGACTTGAGCTCAGTGAATCCCATGGACAGTGAAGGGCTGAGAGACCTCGTAGTCCCCGCAAAACGAGCTGTAGCCCTTTGGGTTAACTGAGGATGGGAGAGGCAGTTGTGTAATTTTTAACCTTTAGCTGTGGACTGATGACACAGAAGCAGACTGTGATGAGAAGACAAGTCTCAAGACTGATGAGGAAGAAATCCTCACCGTGAGCATCGTACTTTATCCAGAGAAGGACTTGGGGTGCTTGTGCCCATTGTGAGACTGTCTGCTAGAGCACCAACCTTAGGATCCAGAGGAACATTGAGAGATTCAATGGGAGAAAAGGGAAGACAGCAGGAAGTTTTCTTAGATAATAATTTTAACTCTTTTATCTGTGAAGCTTTTCTGCATTAGGTAATTTGGACTGTTAGACTGTTAAAACGTTAATTGTACTAACAACAGACCCTTGCCTCCATGTGTGAGATGGGTTCCCTTTCGCTCCCAACATGAGTGTTTTGAGTGCAGTATCTCACTTCCATGGAGCAATAATTTACTGCTGTCACAAAGGCACTAGCTCACTTACCAGGCATTGCGAGCTGAGCTGGGGTGCACAGGCACGGCCCATCTTACACCCTTCACTGTCCCTTAACTACAAAATGGTATTTTACATAGGGAGAAAAGATGAGGCTTCTTATTCCCACGTATGAAACGCAGTCCTAATTAAGATAGACTTCTTTAGCTATAGTTCTTTGTCTGGAGCTAGCTTTCTTTTCTATGTCTGCCCTCCAACAAGGAGACCACAGACATGCATCTGACACCAAAGTCATCACTCATTGCAGTTTTCTACCTCCCACTGGATCAAATGTCAAACCTCTATCCCATTCTTTCTTATTTTTCAATTTTCTTTTTTAATTATAGCTGTTACCATTTCCTTGCTGGATAAAATTATCACTTCTATATTAGCAGCTGGCTTCCTGCTCTGTGATCTACTGATGAATTATTTCTTCACTTCCCTCCCCCCCCCTTTTTTTTCCCCTTCCTGTCTGGCCCTTTTACCATCTTATTTTTAAAGACTTATTTTGTTCTAACATGTTCTCTCTTGATTTAATCTTTCTCTTTCCATTCACCCCTACCTTTCTTCCCCATCTAACCTTTATCCATTTCTACCTTACTATTCAAGGAAGACTGTGTGGTCAAACTATAACTTTTCATCTTGCACTATTTCTGATGTGCTATTCAATAGCCTTGTCCCTTTTGAAACCTACATGCTCATGTAGAATTTATCTTCCAATATACTGTATACACATTAAATTTCCATGAGGTCATTTTTGTAGGAAGAATTATTAAAAGCCTTGCTTATTTTCAGTGCCATCTAGCTGTTCTTCTGGACATTTGATGGGACCCACCAGAGCAACAAGATTAGAGAATGGCAGAAGATTTTCTCAGTATGAAAGAACCTTGTCAAATTAAACATACATTATTTATAAGACAGATTTTCTTTGTTGCTCAGAGCTAACAATTTCACGCATCTACAAAGTTTCTAATCCTATACTATCAGAATATGCATTTGAGATATATGAATGATTAGAGCTTGACTAACAGCTTGTCTTAAAGATCTTTTGTATGCACAGTTGGTGACAAGTTGGCAAAGCAATAAATCACAAGATCTGCTAGACAGGCACAGTGGCTACAGTCACCCAAAATTTTATTAAGAATCATCTGAAGAGAAGGATTTAATCCTGGAATAGGCAAGGTTCCTAGGATTAGGATACAGAGATGAAACTGGGAGAGGAAATAATGTGGAAGATAATTTTCTGCAGATATGGCTGACTTCCTAAGCCTAACTTCTAATACCCTCTAGCAATGAAAACGGCGAATTGTTTTGGGAAACTTCTATGTTTTTCATGCTATGAATTTTCTCTTTCTGTTGCACTAAACGACATGGTGATACCTTGCTTTACACTGATCCAGGAAGGTAAAATTAGTGTCTCACTCTACGGGGAGCTGTTAGTAAGGGACTGTTTTGTGGGCACCTAATTTATTTCTTGTTAATGGCACAAGTTTTCTAGCTGCTCAGAAATTAGGGGTATTGTAAGTGGGCCCAGGTGACAGGTTTTAGAGTAAAAGCAAGGGCAGGGACACCACGTCCTACTTGATGTTATATTTCAAAGTCTGTAATTCAACTATTTTAACATGTGGGCTTTTAAAGCTGAAATTGCATCACACCAAAACCTGGCTTTCCTGGGACTCAGCTTCCTAACAGCTCCTCCTCACGCTAGTTCTCTTTCCTCCACATTGCATGTTTTCAGCCAGACACCAACACGATTTCAATGTTTTCCCTGGGTCTTAAGTGTTTTCCCCTGAAACTGAATGCAGAGTCTAGAGATTATTTCAATTTAAGAAATGGGTTTCTTTTGGGAAGGGAGGGAAAGGGGAACGAATGTGGCTTTGATCGCTCTTCCTCACGCGCATTTTTAGCCAGGTAGGCTCTCGAAAGCCTATTTAGAATCCAATTCAGTGCTTAAAGTAACAGACCAAGAAAATGCTAGGGTATTCATCGTATGCTGAGCTTCAACAGACCTAAATCCCTATGATCATACTGTGACCTGCTCAGATATGGCAGGGGAAGACGATGCGAACCCCCTCTCCCTCATTTGATGCCGTCTGCACAAACGCAGTCCTGGCTCCTGGCCACACGGCGACCCAGGCAGGGCCAGGAGGCAGCAGCAGGAGTTTTTAAACTCTCTTTCTACACAGGCCACCGCGTAATAATACGAAGCCTGTATCCGCGCGGCTAACAAACACAAAAAATGCCCCGGCTCCCCAGGCTTTTTAGAAGTACCCCCTAAATACACCGCAGGAATGGATGAAGGGGCTGTGGTTAAAGGGGATGCTGTGCAGTTATCCTTTGTCATGCGTCCACATCCCCAGGAAGCCACAACCAAATCAGGTTTTCCCCCAGACTTGGGAAATTTTTTGCTCTTTATCCACTCTGTCCCCTTGTGCTTATGTCTTTACTTCTTTTGGTTGACATCTGCTCCTGGGCCCGCTCAATCCACCACTAATAATATGTTAAGATAAATGTTTACGGGGAGTTCAGTTTGCAACTTCGATGCGGTTTTGCCTGGCATTGCTCTCCCAGGACCACAAATTACAGAGCAAGGTAACTCCTGACTAAGGCTTGGCAGGTACGCTCTTCTAATATTTTCCTGACTTCCAGGGAGATGCTATCAGTTCCTAACAGCACTATAAGCAGATGGTTAATTGTTACAAAGCTGCACACTGTTAATTTTGAAACTTGCATATGCTACCATTTTCAGGGTAACATATGGCTTAAAGGAATCACAGAGCATTTATAATGATGTAAGGACAAGAACAGCAAAAAAATAAAATAATTCTTACAATGCGTTGGGCTATTGTGACTTGCATTTCTGCTTTTTGTGGCATGGCTTCTCCAAGATGATAAAACAGATCAAACCTTTCCAGCGAATTAACCCTGTCCCATGGGCTGCTATGAGGTGCTGCTGAATTTTTAAAGAGCTGGCATTCTCCTGCTAGGAATTTGTCATGTTCTCTTCTGAGAGAAATGAGCTACCCACATACAGTTTCTCATTTCCTCCTTTAAAATCCTGCTTTGGTTTTTAATACTGTACAGTCTGCCTCTTTATGTTATCCAGCAATGTAATTTAACATTCTAAACCAGATCATCAGAAGGGTAAGACTGTTTTTTCCCCGGCCATGCTACTAATTGCATGTTTAAAAAATTCATTTGTAAGTCCCCTAAATTTCTGACACTACATCTTCAGGAATTGCATATTGTTTTCCTTATTTCCACTGAGTTTTTTTTTACTAATTAAGTACTAAACATGGATAGAATGGCTTGATAAACCCAATGTGTAAAGCACATTGTTGGGTCAATATTTACAGTTCTTCAATTCATATTAACAACCTCAGATTTTCTTTACCTCTGAGCTCAGTGTTTTCGGTCCAACAGTTTAATTCCTCAGAACTATAACAATCTATATGAACAGTATCACCGCCAAAGTATTTCAGTAACAGTAAAAATGCTCCACTTTGGTTTTTCAAGAAGCATTCAATACTATAATTTTAAATTCTAAACTTAGCACACAAACATTTATTTGCTGCATGTTACAGCTGAAGTCATGAGTACTTTCCAAGCTTAATGAAAATTGATGGCAAACAAATGACAGTAGAAAATTGTTGTGCTTAAATAAAAATAAAAAGAGAGATAGTATAATACAAATTTGTATCATACAGGATTCTGACAAAATCTTCTTACAGTATGACAGAGCTAGAATAGAAATTGAGTTATGAAGCATTTCTATTTGCTTATCTATTTGATGTTATTCCTAGTCTATTAGTAAGAGGTGCTCAGGACTGACGGAAAATGATGCGAGTTGTATCAACAGGTTTTCTTTTCACATAATTTCCCGTGCTGAGCATGGGAGGTTATGATGAAGAACCACTTATCCCTCATCATTATTTTCTTTGTCACATCCTGCAACTGTACGGCTCCATGTTAAAGCCTGCCTACCTAGATGGCAATAGTGTTTGCCTATAATGAGATTATTTACTGTAGGACTTGAGCTTTTAAAATAGTCATTTTTCCTCAGTTAATGGAAGTAAAACAAGTCTCATAAAGAGCGTATTTTTGAGTTCCACAAAACGATATGGAACTTTGTTGGCTTGTATCATACCAATATAATAAAACAAAACAATCCCCCAAGGAGGAAAAAGAAGCACTCACAGCTACTTGGTGGTTTTTTGGTGACACATTCACACTTCTCTTTGTCCCTTGACTGGCTATAGGTATAAAAGGATACATATCTATCTTCAGAGAGGAAAGGACACAAAAAATGCTATTTGACTTCTGAAAAGAATTATCCATTGTTTAAAATACATATGTAAAAAGATGCTGAGTTGCTTATCTGACCATACCCACACCAGCACAGATTGTGCATCGTAGGTGCACAATTTTATTTTTTTTAAAACAAATACACGTTTTAAAAATGCACAGCTTGGAAAAAATATAAAAGAACATAAATTTGCAACTGATAAAGAGAATTGATTTTGGAAGGGCTCTGCTGGAGGCATGGGTAGGAGGGGAGGACAGTTAGTTTTTATCAAAGAAGAAAAAAATGTACGTTTCTACCCAAGAAAAAAACTGAATGAAACCAAATAGTTATGTAAGGCACAGGGGGGAGGGGGAAGGGGAGAGAGAAAGAATAATTCTCAAATGTATTTAGAAGTGAGTAAATCAACAGGAAAATGTTTCAACCTGTCAGAAAGCTTGAATCAGTTGCTCAGTACAGATACAGCTTGCAACGCTTAGAAAAGATACTGCTATACGACTAAGTAGCTGGCCTATGCTTTTCCTCCATGTACGTACCTACTGTCCTCCTGTCCTTGCTGGATTTATACTTCCATCCCTTCAGAATAAACGCTTGGACATTTTACGTATAGAATCTAACCTGCGTGATGACATCTACTCCCAGGTCCTTGGATCCCAAAGTATTCATTAGGAACGTGATGGAATTCTCCCTGGAATAATGAACTTAAAAGATCTGCTCTTGAAGCATCATTAATCTTTCTAGGCACAGAAATCAGTGTACTGTCACCATCCATTCACCATGACAGGTAAAATGAGTTTTTCCCCCAGACTTATGGAAAACAGAAATGGTTTTAGAAAATGCGCTGTGGTCATGATTCTGATCAAGAAAGGGGGCATAATTCATAAGGAAGGCTCGGTAAACTATTCCTTCAGATTTTATTCTGTGCTCATCTTCATGAACCTCCTCCTGCTCTCATCATGCTTAGAAGAATAGCTAAATTCTTGGAAGGAAAAGCCACTGGTGTCTGTATCCTGGCAATGAGAACTCAAATAATGACCGATGGGATTTGGAGACTGTTGACCGGACTATGAAAATAAGAAGATATTTCCTCAAGAATTCAAATCAAGACTGATGTTAGCTGGAATAGCTCATAAATCATTTTCCTCCTTCCTCCTGACAGTAAGTGTCAGAGAAACTATGAGATAGAATACATCTATCCAAGACAGGAAAACAAAGTTTCAGAGAATATGCCCTGTTGATTAGTTACAGCTACCATTAATATAAATCTACTTGTTTTCAGTTGATTTCTCTCTTCTTCTTTGAAAACAGACAGAGACGTACATCTGCTATAAATGCAAAAGAATAATAAAGCTATCATACATCATTCTCATTGTTTTTTTAGGGGCATTTCTAACAATTTGAGTAAATTATTTATTTTAAGTCAGGAAAAGGAGGAGGAAAATAAAAATTGTAAAAGGAGAAGTAGAATGAGTAGAATTCACTATATCATAAAAAGCTCTTGAACACCCTACAATGTCGCCTCCTGGCCTTTGCCCACATTAGTGGGTCCCATATTAGTGACTACTACAAATAAAATGAGCTAATTAGTTGATGAATTTCCTTCAGTTACAGATAATCACAGATGTATCAAAAATTGTAACTGAAATGCAAAATAAGCATAAGCAGACACTCTCTATTTCTTCCTACTTTCTTATGCACAAAAGCTCTTTGAAACAAACAAACAAAAATCATGTTATAATTTTTTAGACTAATCGGTGTTAAGTTTTCTTCTATTCTCATTTCCAAACAACTATGTGAAGCCCCTGGATTTGGCGTAGTGTCTGAGTGAGAGACCCCTGCTATTTTATGCACATGTGTATGACCCGAATGTCCTTTGATTCTTGATTCCACAGACTCATTCAGATGTAAACAGAAGTCCCTTTTCAAAGAATCAAGGGAGAGCTCCAAAGGCACTCCTGGTTTCTTTTTTCCCCGGTAGGTTTGCTCCTGTCTACACCTCCCACCACTTCCACCTGCGTGGTCCTGCTCCAGCTGCAGCTCTCCGTCCCCTCACGGGGTTTCTTGCTTGTTGGCCCTGTAGTCCACGACACCAGAGTAACTTCAGCTAAAAATAACTACCATCTCCACTGCAGGCCTGGAGTTATTTCAGTGGCGCTAATAAATCAACAATAATTGACTACATAATTATTACGCAAATGTAGGAACCAGAGTGACCGGATACACTCTCTGCAACAAGACCGCTGCCGTGGGCACCGTTCCTCGGGAAGGAAGGAGTAAAAAGGAGGACTCATCGCAGCCAGCCACCACATCTACAGTTCTCCTCATAAACAGGTGTGTGTCTTCTGGAAACATCGTTTTCCTCCTAATTTATCAGGAATTTAAAAGCGTACCATTTCTATAGCTGTTCAATTAACACCTTTTACAAACCCTCACCCCCACCGCCCCCAGCCCCCAAATATTTGAAGGGTGGGATTTTTAATACTTAGCAAATTAAAACCGAGGCCCTAACTTCAAATATCTGTGAGCTAGGACTGCAACTTGCTATTGCATTTCTCTCCCGTTTCCGTCTGCCTCCAGAATGCACTAACTCAGAATCACAGAATCACCTAGGTTGGAAGGCACCTTTTAAGATCATCTAGTCCAACCAATGGAGAAAAAAAACCAAAAAACAAAACCAACCACAACCAAAAAAACCACCACAAACCACACACCCCACCACGCCCCAAACCAACACCAATCCACTACTAATCCATATCCCCAAGCGCTATGTCAACTCGTCTCTTGAATACCTCCAGGGATGGTGCCTCAACCACCTCCCTGGGCAGCCCATTCCAATGCCTGACAACCCTTTCAGTAAAGAAATATTTCCTAATATCTAACCTGAACCTCCCCTGGCGCAACTTTAAGCCATTACCCCTTGTCCTATCGTCTGTGACCTGGGAGAAGAGACCGACCCCCGCCTCTCTACAGCCTCCTTTCAGGTAGTTGTAGAGAGCGATAAGGTCTCCCCTCAGCCTCCTGCATATAAATTGGCCAAGATATCTTACTCAGTATATCTTTCATATATATATACACATATATATATATGCGAGAGATACATATATTTTGTTACCTGTATGTATATATATATGTAGCATAAATAGCACAGTGTGTTTGTTCAACAGTTTACCTGGTGAGTGTCTGTTTCCCTTCTCTTTTCATGTTGTGGAGCATCGCAGAAGACAGTCTTGTGATAGTGCTTTTTCCCTGGGCTGTGTGAATCTTTTGATAAGAGTAAGGATGATGTTCAGTTGCTCCTGCTGTACAGTGAGTTATGGTGGAGTTGGGATGTAACTGCTTGAATGAGCACATAAAAAAAAGCATTCTTAAATTTTTATCATACCAAATGCCACAGAACACACAGCATTGGTCACTAGAGATGAGATTCATTTTATCTCATATCAACTGTCTAAAATGTATATGCTTGGTATGTACTAGTCACCTAGGTTTCTGCTGCAGTCAGAATTGAGAGTTCGGCTCCCCTGGAGGGTAATTCTACTGCTTCAGAAAGGCGGAATTTGTCTTTAGATGGGAAAAGTAACTCTTAAGGTAGATAACTTTTTTTCTCCATTTACTATAGGAGGAGGAGCCTGTATGACTACCTTAGACTGGGTATTTAGCTTCTAAATAGCTAAAATAGAGTGAAATTTGTCTCATGAAAGTGTTTGTGTATGCTGATGCTTTAGGGCATGTAATTACATGATCTGGGGCCACTTTGATTTGAGCATGTGTTACTGCAAGCTAACACAAACATGAGTTTTGAAACAGTAATAAAGAACTGCTTTAATTAATGCAGATGCAGCTCGATCTGCCAAGCCGTATAGGTAATTTCAAAAAGTGAATAGTGAGACGGCTAGTGTGAAACTGGAAATTACCGTGAAGTAATGGGAGCAAAACCAGTGGTTCAAGGGAATTTAGCCCTGTCACCCAGGTGCATTCTGTAAAAAGAAAAAAAAGAAAAGATGGCATGGTTAAAATGGCTGTAGTATCTATCTGGAGGTTCAAAGTGATGCTAATACAGGTTTCTAGACACAAATCCAGCAAGGAGTTTTGACAGGATCTATCTGACCTGAAGATCTCTTTGTGGAGATAGGTTGGTGAAGCCTTATGATGACAGAGATGGAACTGAGTAGAATTGTTAATCGTTTAGAAGGTATTTCTAGTGGAAGAAAATAAAAAGGCAGGAAAGATTTGCAGGTCTTGAGATGTAAGCGAGCAGATAGAAAAAATGACCAGTTTTGTACTTCTGCGGATTGAAAAATTGGATGGAGTACGTTGTGTCTTGAAATGGGAGCATTTCTCAATGATACTGGGATTCTGCACCACAGCAAAATATGGTTAACTACAGTTGCACGTTGTGCCTGAAGCGTCAGAGTTTTAAGCGAGGGTAAGGTGCTGCTTTAGGTCCAGGTGAATGTTTGGTTTGGGTCTGAAAGATGCGATGTTGCATAAACAGTGTCTCCGCAGGAAAGATTCTGGAAATTGGTTGCTTTTCTGGCTTGAAGCAGGTCGGTGTGGCTGCTCCTGGGGAGGTGGCACGTGTTGCAGGCTCCCAAAGCGTGTGTGGGACGGGGGCACACCTGAAATTTAGGCTGTTCTCTCATTGGATAGGAAGCCAGGTAGGGAGAGCGTTTCCTTCCCAAGCCTTGGTTCATTCTTCAGAACTGACAGTGCCAAAATAAGTAAAACCTTTCTGTTTTTTCTGCGTTTGTTAAGGAGGATCCTGGGTACTAGTGGGGCACAGGGTTAGTGCCGTAGTCCAGGGTCTCTTTTGAGGACAGGAATTGATTTTAGAAAAAATGTATTTCATGTATGCAAGTTGCATTAACCTGTAAGTGCTTGAGTACATGATTATTCACTTTCTCCTAATGGCTCACATTTAGGTAGCACTGCAAGTACAGGTAGAATAAACTAACTGCTGACTACATACATTTTTCACATTTTTGTAACACCTTTCTCCAAAGCACTTATGTTCTCTGCCTCACGGGATAATCGGGGTTTGCACTGGAAGATCCTTAGTAGAACAGCGGTGCTGTGTTCAACCTAAAAGTTTCTTCTTTAGCAGTGCATCATCCACGTATTGCAGAGATTCTGCTCAGCTCTTGGATTCAGATGTGTAACCTGCCCTGTGCAAAAAAAGTGCTTGCATCAGAGGTGACTTTTGTCTGGATTTGGGACTTTATTGTCTCTAACAGTGTTATGATCACATAAAAAGTCCCAAGAGGGGTTTCCAGTTCAACAGGAATTCCCGTTTTTACACCTGCCCTTTGGCTTTGGGTCTTCAATAGAAATCACGGGTGCAGATCTTTGCGTGTATGAAGATTATCACTGACTCCAGTGATCCCTTTCTGGGGTGAGGATTATGGCCATGGCCAACTGACAGGTTGTGATAGTAGCAGGTCCAGTTAGATTCACACACACTGAGTTACTGCAGCATCTCCGATGCTACTGGTGGTGGTCCTAACATATGCTATAGTAGAACAGGAGCAGATTCAGTCTTTAGTTCTGCTCAGCGCGTGCTCTGCTGTCTGTGTTCATCTGCTGAGGTTTGGCTGGGTTCTGGGATGATTTTGTTTGGGATGGTAGCAATCCCTGCCCTGGCACTTAGCAGTCTGTGGTGCCGTTCCTACTTTGCAGGAGGATCTCAGCTGGTAATGTCACATCTGCTGAGGCACTCCTTGCGTAGCAGAGTGTGCTTAGGAGAACCAAAGCTGTTGGAGAGTTGTCCTCGGGAGACCGTTTCAAAAACAGATGGGCCAATCAGACAGAAAAATACGACTGAGATAAAAGAGGGAAGAATTAGGAAAAAAATAGAGTAGAAGGGACATAGCTGAAATATTTAAGCTTTTTGTTTCATTTTTTCAGTATTCAAGCATTTTCCTTATTATACTTCATATTAGTTTGTGTCCCTGTTCCTACTTTCCAACAATTCTTTGTTCTTTTCTCCTTCCATTTTATCCCTTTTTTTTTGTTACTGCATTCTATTTTTTTCTTTTCTTTTTTTTCCTTGAGGACAGTACTTTTTTTACACCTCCCTCATCCTCAGTTTGAACTTCTGCAGCACAGTCAGTCTTTCAGTGTTTGCTTCTGTCTCATTTGTGTCAGTGCTAAAACTGCTGCTGCCTTACATGAAGCAGAATTGGCTTCATGGCCGTCTGCGTTGCCAGCAGGTCCAGAGAGGTAATTCTTCCACTTTGCTCTGGTGAGACCTCACCTGGGGTATTGTGTGCAGGTGTGGAGCCCTCAATATAAGAAGGACATGGACCGGCTGGAGAGGGTCCAGAGGAGGGCCACGAGGATGATCAGGGTGATGGAGCACCTCTGCTACGAGGACAGGCTGAGGGAGCTGGGGTTGTTCAGCCTGGAGAAGAGGAGGCTTCGGGGAG
>JAOXJK010000012.1:58366143-58377260 GCA_025774025.1 Xenus cinereus | reverse complement strand
GTCTCCCCTCAGCCTCCTCTTCCTCAAACTAAACAGTCCCAGCTCCTTCAATCGCTCTTCATAAGATTTATTCTCCAAATCATCAAAGGTGCAGTACAAGGAATTGACTTATAGCCACTGTACGACAATGTAAACCTGGGATTTCTTGGGCAGGTTTGGTGTGTGAATATTTGGTTTAATTCATGGGAAGTTGCTTGGAAGAACAATCAGAAGTAAGAGAGCAGCTGAAGCTGAGCCACCCTTTAGGAAGTACCCAGGGTGTTGCTACAGGACAATAGAAGCTCTTCTTGCTTCAGTGTTGTCATCTTTCCTCCAGGTAGCCGATAAAACTGGTTGAAGGGCAACAGCTCTGTAATGAAGCTTTAAAATGATCTCCCCAGCAGGTGACCTGAGAAGTAGATATCAGGGAGGAGGCCGACACGCTCCTCGGTTCAGCATGTTTGAAGAAGCTAGGTCTGCCAAAAGTGGAAGGTCTACCTTAGAAAATACAGACAGAAATTGGAGCATTGTGTAGTGCTTTTATTTTAAAAGCTTTTTCTTGGATCTCATTTAAGAAAGCTAATGACTACAGTACCACTATACTACGGAGCTCACATTTGTCAAGGGCTCCTCATTAGGACTAGCCAAATGCTGTTGAAACCCAGAACCTTGGTCAAGAATGGAAGAATTCTATCACGGGATCCCAGCTTGGTGCAGTCGCAAGGCAGCTGAGGTTAGAGATAACACAAAGGTTGTCGACTTCTTTATAAGATGTACTTTCTTTTATACAGCGTACGAAGAGCATCGCTTCAAAAGGCACTCACTGGAAATACTCCTCCGGACAAGACAAAAATGGGGATGATAACTTCAGTCACAGGGGCAAAGCTTCTAGGGCGTATGGAATGGTGATACTGCAGTCGTGCTGACGGGTTCCTGTCAGGAGAATCACAGCTTCTGCCAAGTGTCACAGCTGACTATCCTAACCAGCGCGGGGAATTACGCTCCTAAAAAAGTTAAGTTATAGGTGCACTTCCCCCTGCTAACTTCTGGGTGCAGAGTTTTTTGCTGCTAAACGCATGCATCGTTTCCTGTCACTGAAGGCTCAAGTGACACTGCCTGGTCTGAGCATCGATTTACAAAGATTTTGTGATTCTTTGAGATGAAAGGTGTAGATTAACACACAAGCAGCACGTAAATATCCTCACTCTCTCACACTCCAAACTCCGTGCTGGCATTTCTAAGCAGTGAGCTCATTCCCTTCAGTAACATGCAGTCCCACGTGCAATTCTGCTGAAAGAACTGAACCCATCGGTGCCACCACGATCAGGTCCTGTCACACTTCATCATCAGTTTCAAGACACAGAATTATCCCAACAGATACAGGTTACATCCAGGCACCCTAAGGGCCAGGGCATCTGGAGTGTCTATAAAAATTCAGCCTCCACCACCGCATATTATTTACTCCTAGACAGAGAGAGGAGATAGCTACTCTGCCCTTAAGCTGTTGTGAAAATATTTTGTGTAATAATAATAATAATTATTATTATTAAGCTGGGCTTCTCAAAGATCTTGTATCAAAAATGCAGATCAAAGATCTTGAGCTTTATCAAAAATGATCAGTAATTTACTTCATCCCGCACATCAAGCTGAATCCTTCGGAGAAACCAACAATACTGCCACAGTTTATGCAGGCACATGAAGGAGAAGTGGGGAAAAAACTGTGCTATAGAAGTTCATGCATAACAGTCAAGATACAGTAATTATCTTTAGTTTGCAGAGTACATTTGGGTTTGTGCATAACTTTTACCTTTTACATATTCATTAAGCTGTTTGTATTAAATGTTGTTTTAAAATGAGTCCAGGCTAATTTCGCTGATAAAAAAAAAAGATTGCTAGCTCCCATTATTGTTTAATGCGGTTGGCTAATTACTTGTTATTTAGACTAAAAATGCTACCACTAATGTTCTGCTAATAGCCAGCACTCTTGGCTAGGCTTTTGGGAAGAAATCTATGTTTATGTATGTACTTCATTGTATCTCTATTCTGAATGGAATGCCCTTGCAAATGATTGCTTAGTTTTGTTCCCCATATTAAATATTTTCAGTTAGAGAAATCCATGCTTACAGGGGGTGCCTCATGGTAAAACTGGAAGTCTCCTGTATCTGCATGCACTTGTATGGGCTACACGTGAACAGTTTCCCAATGCAGATTCCGGAGAGGTAAATGGCAAGAAGTGAAGTTTGTTCCCAGAAACAAGGGCCATTATATTTTCGTGAAACCACTTCCAGCAATTGCTGGGGTTAGTTCGGTTTTAGGCCAGCTCCTGCAAGCAGAAATCTGGAACAGGTCTACTTCAGAGAAAGAACTGCCTTCCACCACTGTGAGCCAAAATGATTCTGAAAACAGTGTGTGGGGTCAGGTAAGGAGATTGACAAAATGGTCCGTTCAGTTGCTCTCACCATTATTTGCTAGCTGGTTCCTTATTTTCTTAATGGAAAATTAAATGACATCAGGTTTCAATGAGCAAACAGGATTGTGAAGGCTCATTTACACTGTCCTTTGTCAGGTCCAATGAATTCCACATCTTTCATACAAAGCTACTTGACTTATTTCTGTGTTACAGTCATAAACAAAATGATTTTTTCAATAGAAATATAGATCAAACATTGTACCACTGTGGAACACAGAAAGCATGCAAAAGAGCTGATTGTATAGGATTTAACTGCATATAGTTTTTAAAGTGGAGTGTTAACATACCAGATATGAAAAAGCAAGAATAATGTTACCTTCTGGGAAGAATATATTTAAAAAATACTTTCTATTTTTGAAAAAATATAGTTACATGCACAGTTGGTGAATGCAAAACAATACGGACCTTCTACAGAGAATCACTTATTTTTCTTTTTATCTGTTTTATAATTGACTGGATATTTTCCACCAGTTTAAAACAACCATGGGAATCTTTGGAGATCAAAATTTAATAGTATTCTCTAGGAAAAATATTAATATATGTTATTCACAGAAATATTTTTCAAAAGGGATTTCTATATAACTAATCCCTGTCTAATCTTCCTACAGCCCTTCTTACTACAATGAAGAGTATCTTTCATATTTTAGAAACAATCTGATAGCACAGATAAGGTACATGCACAAGAAAAAAAATTATTGTACTTAAGGTCTTACGGAGCCTTTAATAGATCCACAGTAGTGATTTGGCCAACATAGAGTTACTTTCAGGCTTGAAGCAACACTTAAATTCTGAATATTGACAAACTCTACAGGAGTAGAGATTCAGAGTCATGCTTTAGCAGGGAAAAAACTGAAATCCATCAAAACAAATGAAAAAGTCACATTTACTATGATATTGGGACTTGCTTTCTTAACCGCATGTGTTAGCTTACATAAATGAACTGCAAAATTCTGCCACTGGCCACACATTTCCTAGACAGAATAAGTCACATAATGTTATAGCAGGTTTTTTCCTTCATTTCCTTACCACTTGCATTTTTGTCACACAAGAGTTCCCAAAGAACAGGGCAACTATTTTTTTAAGGGGAAACTGTGAATACTTTGGACTTTACCTAATCATGGAAACTTGACCGAGATCAGCAGAAAATGCATTAACTTCTATACTGTACTTAATTTTCAAGCAGATACATAATATGGTAAAGTTTCTCCTGTTGGACATTTTGGATAGGATCACCCATGCTCATCTGAATAAATATACTAGGTATTAAAATCATCGTTCATGGTTTTCTCTTTAAAGTAAGAGCCCAAAGCGAAGCTCCTGAGGTCAGATTTAGGAATACAAATGAAATAATAGGATTTTCAAAAATGAGGAATAATTGATTTTATACTTCCTTACTGCCCAGTACCTTTGGAATATTCCACTTGCGTGTTGATACATTATAGGAAGACCCTGCAAACCTTAGTTATGGCTAGAATGACACTATTTCCTTGGAAGTCATCCCTTTAAACAATAGTCTCGAGAGCACTTCTGTACCACAAAGATAAACACAAACACTTTGAAACCTCACTATAAATGATGTATGTGTCTCAGATGGATGTCAAACAGTCAACCAATCAGTTTAATTGAAAAACAAACAAAAAGCTAGCGCATGCCATTTTAAAAGTGCTTGCTTAATATAAAACTAAGTGATGCTAATAGGAATAAATATGTTTGTAGCATACCAACTAAGGCTAATTTTCCTCACCATGCCTCTCTGCTGACAAGTCTCTTTGGTTTTGGATACTAACTCAGGTTTTCAAGCTGAGGAAGGCAATTTTCAAAAACAGGCATTTTGCTCCTTAGAGAACCTTAACTGTGTTTAGTGATTTGCTATGCTGCTTTGCTTCTCATGAGTTGTCCACACCGTTCCTTCTCCTTGCTCTATCTTTAAAAATAAGTTACTATAAATTAGTACTTCTCCATACAAATGGACAGCCATTTGCAAATTGTGGTAAACTATGTGCAGGATAAAGCTATAAAAATATGATTTGACCAAAAAATCGCTCCAGATTAAAAACACTTTTTTCTCTGTAATGGTGAGTTCTTCAGATTTTGTTTTTATGTTTAAAAATTCAGAATAAAGGAGAATTTCATCAGCATAAAACTTACCTCCTAAATTCAGACAGGGTATGAAGTCATGGTAGCATGAAAACCAGATTTTAGTCTTAATGTTGCTCACAAAATGGTCTGTGACTCATAGATGTAAAGTCATTTGGCTCTATAAATGCACAAAATCTGTGACACCTGTAAGAGCCCACTACTTTGAGTAAATGGCATACAATGAACACCTGCAAGGCCTTGCTACAGCTAACCAGCCTCTGAAAACATGAAAAATTTACTTATTTCTATTTGTATTGTTGCTTTATGTAAGTTTTTAATGAATAAAATGAAATCTAGACACTGGCCGTTCACAGGATTCCAGTATTGTACCAACACCAACTGCCAGCTAAGCGGGAATTAACTCACAGGCTGTGGCTGAAAGACCTGCAGAGAGACACAAGGGCTGCTCCCACATCCAAGGTAGCACTGGAATATTTTCAGGAACTGGAGTGCTACAGTTCACATGGTTACAAAACATGAATGGTCTCTGGCGTGTCTTTAGCCTAAGGTAACTTATATTCCCCTAAGCAATTTGGGAACACGATTCAATAGGGAGTCACGGATGGTTCCCAAAAGGCATATGGCTCCCTTGGTCTGTGTGAAGATCCAGTGGTTTGAGGATGGGTGGCTATGGGAATTAGGTGGCCTCACCAAAGAACTTGGCTATATTCACTATTTATTTGCCTCCAGACTGTATTCTGCTTTTAAAACTCAAATCTTACTCAATACTCAATTCAGAGCAATGAAGTTACGCAGATGTAAATCCAGTCAGAATCTACGGTTTCCCCCAGAGAGCCTACAATGACATCAGGAAGACTTGGTGGCAATCTCTTTTAATTGAATATTATGGAAATTGGAACTGAATATGGAAATACTTGTTTGTCACCTTGCATCTAACCGAAAATACATTAGAATTGACTAGCCAAGGGAAGTTGTGTTTCTAAACTATTGCTTATGGAATACTGTTTGTTGAAAGTAACAAAAGGATGTACAGAACACGGGATTAATCAAAGGACCTGGATGAAAGCTAAATTAAAATAACAAACTGAGACACCTAGACAGCTAAACAACCATGGGTAATTGCTGGTTAGCCAAAACATCAGTCAGAAGGTACAGGGTGTTTATATCTTTTCTTCTTATTGGCAACTTTTGAGTGTGCAACCTGCAAGTAGCTTTGGAATTTCATCTGCTAATACCTGATCGTGTAACAGCTGTCTGTACAAACATTTTATTTTCTTAATAGTATCTCCATCTGGGCTAAAGAATGAGACTTTTGGAGTGGGGGATGTGGACCTGGTTAATGAAATTTATGTTGTTCTCAATTTAAGATTGGATTGCTTCAATACAATCTACAGGAATAAAATCTTCAATTAGGTTGTAAACTGAAGCCGATGTTCAGTGCAGCACCCTTTTACTAATTAGCATCTCATTATGTGCAGTGCTTGAAGATTTATGCTGGCTTGAGCTGATGGTAATTAAAACACAAGTACATTGGGCAACAATAGTAAACATGTGGCTTAAGCACTTAAGTCAGCACGTTGTCTTTTCCTCTAATTGATTCAATCCACCTTCAGCATTGCTTTTTCTTCCAATGTCCAGTTGGAAAATCTCATGTTTTCTCCACAGTGGGAGAGCTCATCTCTGGCTCAACCTCCCCCCCCTATGCCAGATGAAAACCAAAACCAAGTGGAAGCACTGCATGAGGGAGCAAGAGATAAAAAGCTAATGCTCATCCCCGTCAATCAGCCACAAAGATGTGCCTTCAGCGTAGGACCCTTAGTAGTAAGTATTTGGAAAATACAACACAAAAAAAAGGTTTGTCTTGATCGTTACTAAGGATGAAATTGCTTGAGACTTAGCTATGCAAAGATTGTCCCCGCACCGGCTTTATGTTGACATGGCTGTGTTAAAGGTAATATTATCTATTGCCTCATTATATAGAAAATTACCTCAGTAACCTGAAGTCTCAACTGACGATTCTTTGAGGGGAGGGAGAGAGAGAGCATGAGCAAACCCACCAATGTGTATGTGCAGATTTGGAGAACTCTAGATCCACAGAACGTACAAAGAGACCTCGAAGAAAGCAGCTGGAGTTGGAATATGCTGTTAAAATACAATTGTTAAAAAAAAAAATAAAGTTGCAAAAGAGAAAAGCTTGAGGAATATCTCTGAAAAACTTCAGTAGTGATATTATATAATGGAAGGAATTCAACTCGGGTTCCTCAAAGGGCTAAAGTCCTACCTCAAGCATCCAGAAATTACAGCAAGGACTTTATTAAATTTCAGGAAACCTACAGTCACCCCTGGGTGTACAGTAGCATGGACAAGTGCCTTACATCTCCCTGTGGTCATTAGCAATAGTGCAACAGAAGTAAGAGCAGACTCGGAGTGGAACTGTTAATGGTAAGCACCTGAAGTCCACCATGTGAGGGGGGGGCCAGGGGGCCAGTTTTTGGGCTCGGCGTTTGGGATGAACTGTAGTCTAGTCCTGTGGACCGAACGCTCATAAATTGTTGGGTTGCAGTAGGGCTGCTCCCAGGTGTGCAGCTTTCTGCTTTGCTTCATTTCAGAGGCATTAAAAGCGTGCTCCAGAATGGTTCTGTGATGGGAACCAGAATGCAGGAAGAGCAACGACTGGCAATTCGCTGTGAAAGTGCACGCCTCATCTGTACTATAATGGTATAGATGCATCCAGCGTCTCAGTCAGTGACCCTTTTAGCCAAAATGAGATTAGCGGTGGCGTTTGGCACCACTTTTGAAGTACATCAGGTCTACTAACATGAAAGCCACCTAATGTGGTACGTACCAGGTGCCTTCATTTAAAGCCCACGTTTGCTGGTGCACCGTCACGAGATGAATGTAGTTCTGAGAGAATCTCCACGGGACACTTGTACGACAGTATTTCATACCTTACAAGCAATTCAGGGCCGGATACACATCAGCAATGCACTCCAGCTGTTTTGCAATACTCCAACAGCCCAAAGAGGCCATAAACCCAATTTAACTGGTCTGTTAAGTCAGGTTCATGGCTGCTTTGTGCCACCAGTCAGCTGGCACAAAGCTGCTGAAATACACTGGTCCCGTATTCTGTCTACAAAACAGTAGAAAACCTTAAATAGTCACACCCGAAGTGGCGTACTATTCTTTTATACGCCAAAATAACAACCTACTTGGAAATTTTGTTCCAATGTGGAAACACAAATAAAAGGAAACTGGTCGTTCAGTACAAAGAATGAAAAGGGTATAAAAAAATGGGGCTCATTCTCTGTTTCCAGTTTGCCTACCATTTGCGTTCAACAAGAGAGAACATTCCCACCTGCCAGTGAGTAGCAGCTAAGCCACGCTTTCTCCATCCCACCCAGAAGACCTTACTGAAGCTATTGGAAATCAAGCAAGCTCCTAGTCCTACTCTCTTTAAAAGTATACAGCAGGTTCTCTTGAACACACAGATACTTAACACTGTCAGAGATCTTTCCTGAAGTCGACTTTTTTTTCCAAAAGAAGATGAAAAATGTTGTTCTATTGACTAAGAAGAGAAACTTTATTTTATGCATGTAGTATCATGATCTCTGGGGGCCTTTACTGCAAGTGCAACAATAAAGCCCACAAAACCAATAATTTCTTCAACTGTCTCTAAAAAAAACCCCAAACCTAATAACTCCAAATGTTCTTCCACATTGAGGTAATTCAGTCTCCTTCCCTTAACATCCACCTAGGCTAAAACAGTCTATTTTGGAGATGTTAAGGAAATTGTTTCCAATCCCTACAAGGCTACTGACAAAAGTAATGTGTTTACTGGGATCTTACAGGCTCACTGAAAGGTTAGCACTTCTCACAAGAGAGATTTAAAGATACACACATAGTACAGACAATTCTTTATTATACGGAAGCTTTCAGGAGAAAATAGTTGTGTATCTTTATATTTATATATATATATATATGCCTGCATAAATCTATATACCAGATAAGTACTGTCCTCAGGTGCACTCACATGAGAGCCAAGGCCTACAAAAGAAGCTTGAATACTTCTCATGGACTTGACTTTTTCTTCTCTACCATTTTCCCAGACTCCCCCACAAACTTATCCCAAGTAAAGGAACGATCTGTTAGTAGAGAGGCAACAGAAAATGAAATAAACTGTGCTGTTCTGCCTGGTTGCCTGGATCTTCCAGAAAACTGAGCAGCCAGTAGCAGTAACTGGAGTGACCTCAAGCCATCTCCATGCGTGTGTGTAAATCTAGCTGCAGGGAGATGACAGAAAGAGAAGCTGGTCTTCGTCTTTAAAATAATGAGACCGGTCATGTATGATGCTAGATTTAAGTGAAGCAAAAATTTTAGTCTCTGACTTGGATGATACAAAACTTTCCCTCAATAATTGCTGACAGTGATATTCCAAATGCCATTATGTATTGAAAGGATGTGGCTGGCTTCTGGATGTTATATTAGTTAATGACTGATGGACAGTATCTGCTCATGTGTAACTGTTATTAAGCCCCTTGTGAGCCCATCTGGAAAATACAACACTTTTGATTGTACAATGTAAACTGCCTGCGTATCTCACCCTTTTAATATTCTTTTGTCTAATTGGCAGACATAGAGGGAACACACATCTTATTATGTGCGAATCCAGAGGTCCATGACTTGAAAATTATATATGGCCACTAATTAATCTGACTTGTAGTGCTGAAAATACTGTTTTCTGGCTAAGCATTTCAAAGCTTAGTGATTTTATTTACTGTGGATCCCAAGTAAACTCTACTTTACCTGGGAATAAAACCATTCTCCCAACTTTTCCAGTCGGAAACAGCACATCAGAGCTCAGCTTTCAGAAATGTGAACAACGGGAGGGCATAACCCACATACAAACTTCGAGAGCCACAGACAAAAGGCTATACACAGTCCTTAGGTGAATTTTCAATATTCAGAGTTGTGGACATTTAAACTGGATCTCATTTTCAGCTACAAAAGATGGGTACCTAAAATTAACATGTCTTCACTACGCTGAAAGAAAAAATTATGTAATCTGAGGAAAGCATACCAGTCCTTTCCATACTAGGCTATATTTACCCTGCCTTTTTAGTGATTGAGTAAACATGATTTATAGTGCTTATGAAGCTGAAAGGCTGCAAGACATGCAACAACTTTATATTCCATTCACTAGTGTTGTGTGAGGGACTTGGAAAAAATCTGCTAGAACTCTTAAATCTCAATATTTATCGCATCAGTTGGATAAGTCTTTCAAAAAAATCACACTGTTAGCTTAGGTAAGGGAAGCCTTCAGGTAACTATGCTTAAAAAAGTACAAACCCAAGGACAATCAACTGCCCAAAACTTCATAGAAACTATCAACACTCTTTTAATGGTGAAGTGATTAAAACTGTCCTCCAAGGACTAATTTCAAAATACAGAAAATTACACAGTGGCAGAAATTGAAGCATATGGCATTAGGTTGTTCTCAACTCTTCCACCAAATGAAAGAAAACCTCTTTCTCCCCCTTTCTCTATCTCTGTCACAAACATATCTTCTTGTTCTTACTTTTTTTATATGTTTTTAATTTACTCTCATTTATATTCTGCATTAATTGACCTAAACCAGTTTCAGAACTGGTGAAACTGTGGTTAATACTTGATTAACAGATATCTACTTCCCCGTTGCTTCCTCTCCAGTTTGAAATCTTGATTTCCCATTCCTCTGCTTCCTAGGATTCCTCATAACCTAAAGGCTGTCCTTCTTAACATTTGTTTTATGCATGCTTCTATAATTTAACTGATTTGTATTGTTACGTTTCTTTTATTTAAGATGGGAACACACTTTTTTTAAAAGATATGGTGGTTAAATGAGGAGTATTTTGGAAAGGAAGATATCCTAGTGTGGAAATATATGGTTAGGGTTGTGTACTTCAAGTCACAACCACATGGAAGGCAGTTAACCCTATTTTTGAAGTAAAATTAGAAATTACAAAATATTAACTCAACAAAATACATAGTCTTAATCTTGAGATGACACAACTCATTGCCAAGTCTTTATGCAGTATTCTTTAAAGAATATGTTAGTTACATTGAATTTCCTCAGTATTTAAAATGGATGCTTCATCATAATGGAATGCTGGAAGAAAATAATTGAACTATTTAAGCCAGCTATTAAATCTGTATTTATCCAGGCTTTTATTTTATAACTCTAGACAGTTCATATTCCTAGGTTGAATGAAGCCTTTTGCAATATGTTGAATAGGCCATCATTGATGGCAATCTGATATAATGACTAATAATGTGGCTATGTAAACTCCAAGATAAATTTTAGAATAAAAGCTGTACTTTGAACCCCTCTTTAATAGCACATCTAACAAGAGCAAAGAGATTCTGTTCTTGGGACCACAACCTTAACTAAGCTTAAACCAAAATACAAGATGTTTTGTCAAAAAATAAATCATAGAATCATAGAATTGTCTAGCTTGGAAGGGACCTTTAAGATCATCTAGTCCAACCATCAACCTCACTCTGATAAAAACCATCACTAACCCATGTCTCT
>JAOXJK010000012.1:58351802-58362595 GCA_025774025.1 Xenus cinereus | reverse complement strand
TTGGGACCTTCCAGTCAGCCAGTGCTTGATCCAGCAGATCGTATGCTCATCCAGGCCGTGTGAAGCCAGTTTTTCCATGAGAATTGTATGGGGGACAGTATCAAATGCTTTTTGAAAGTCCAGGTATACAATATCAACAGAAATCCCACATAACATCAAGTTTCTTTAGATAAGTAAATTTCATATTAAACATTATATGGTCCACATGTGGAATACCTGAAAGAATGTGGTCAGAAAGTACTGGACATAAAAGAAACAACAGACTTATGCCCATCTTTTATGCTACGGATATGACAAAAAATCAGCGAGTACATCCATTTCAGTCCACCATGAAACCATGGGGAAGATGAAGAACAGGAACAGTGGAAATCTGCGGTGTGCTGTGCCTCACGCTCTCATATCTCTGTGTTCCTGGTTGGAATTGTTAAAATAGCAGTTTACTTGGTAATATCAGTAGTATATCTTATGAACTTACTTCTTCAGAACTGTAAATGTTTTCTATATGTCTTCAATGATTCCTGCAACACTTTAATGAAAGTACAACTGATAAGGTGAAGTCTCCTGGGATGCTCTCTGTCTGCACTGCCTGGTTCTGAGGACCAAAGAAACAGGTTGTTCCCCTCCGAGAGCAGCATTTTATTTTCTTCTAAATTCTTCTTTAGGCATGTCAGCCAGCAAAAGCAAACAATTTTCCCTTAAATAAGGCACATATTGGGCTCAATTCCCATTTAAATGTTTTTCAGTCACAGGTGAGATCTTTTCCCCCACTGAAAAAATTCTTGATGATCTTAACGTTGGTGAACTTCATTATAGAAAGAAAACACCTAAATATCTGACCTAAAATAAGGGTTAGTGACTCACGTTTTTTCTTAAGAAAAAGTAAGAAAAGGACATCACTTGCTATAAGGTGCTATTAATAGCCTCCTCGCAGCCTCTTCCTATTGGTAGCACTTAAAAATGGGGAGTTTGATAAAAGTATAAATATAATTCTTGCGGAATACTGTTGCTATAATTATACCCCTGAGGATAGGGGAGAGGAGATGGAAAATTTTTTTTTGAAAAAAATGAGCAAAAGAGCCAATGAAAGGTGATTGTTTCATTACATCCATAACCTCTATTATTTAATTATTCTTATCACTTCAGCAGCAGGTCCTCAAGAAATTACACATATTATAATAATACTAGAGTAATTATCTCAAAGTCACTCCAGAGGTGTCAGGAGTGGTAAAGCGAACACAATCATCTTATCTTGAATTGCTATGCACAAATCTCTTATCTACAAATTATAGTCAAAATAGTAATTTAGTTAAGACTCACTGTCATTAGTTTGGAAAATAAACATTAGCAATGCATATAACAGAAAAATGTAATTTTAACATTTATACTATTTGCACTCCTGTGGCATTTCCCACTGTATTCTAAGAAAGGATTTCATTAAGTTTGTTAAAGTGTTGAAAACAGGACTGCAGGCTTATTACTACAACTTACAGAGTATATCACAACAAATATGATAAATGTTTCTTTTGAAGAGATCTGGTTTTGGATGTGTCACTTGGGACCTCCCCTGGAGAGGTTCAAGGCCAGGCTGGAAGGGGCTTGGAGCAACCTGGTCTGGTGGGAGGTGTCCCTGCCCAGGGCAGGGGGGTTGGAACCAGATGATCTTTAAGGTCCCTTCCAACTCTAACCATTCTGTGATTCTATGATTCCATTCTATCCTTACAGCTTCTGTTTTAAGACTTTTAATGCCAAGTGTTTTGCATGACCTCATGTTGGCCAACGAGAACTGTGTTATCAAAACACTCTTGTGAAAACTCAGGCCACACCAAGCATGCTAAGGTCACATAGGAAGCTTGTTAGGGACAGGGAAATAAAATTCAGGACCACTTCACATTTAGGTGTGTCCATGTATTATCTCAAAAGTTTATGAAGGTATAATGAAGTTTGGCTTAAAAAATCTTTACAAAAACAACTTGATTTGCAGATTTGGCAAACGCCTAAACTTTCTACTTTAATAAGGCAAGCAGCTGGTAAATTGTTTTGAAAACGAGGGCATTTAAATTATTTGTTTTGAAATTGTCTAAGAGCCTAAGCCTAGGTAAAGAAGTAGTTTTAAAATCTTCTCGTATTCCTAACCACTTAGCCATTTTCCTTACCGCATTGTAATTAAATTCATTTTGGCACATTTCATTCACCACCCTTTATTTTTAGCTCACGTAGCTGAAGGTGTAGGCTCTCTGTGCTCCACAAGTGAAATTCGGCGTGACCCAAGATAAATTTCTCATTCTTACACCAGAAGCTGGTCCCCCCCCGACAGGTCCTTTGCTATTCTCAAGCCTCTTGATGTCCGTCTGTTGTCGAGCTGCCTGGGCACAGCCTGGCCCAACAGACGGACGCCTCTGTGACTTCACCCAGGAGACAGCCAGGAAACTTCCCGGGGCTCTCCGCAGCCCGGGAAATGTCACAGCACGCCGAGGGGGCTCCGGTGGGAAGAGCCGCAAGCTACAGGAAAGGTCAGGCAGCAGCAACGATGCCGGAGGTACTGCCAGTAACTGGAAGGAATCATTTAAAAATCCATCCTTGCTTTTTTTTTTTTTTTGGTAGGTTAAAAAATTTAGAATTTTTTAAACTCATTCTTTAATATAACCCCATGTTATTTTCCCAACGTAACACTGCAGGACAGTTTCGGAATTCTAAATTAATTTCTGACCGATCTTTACTAGATTTGCAACTTGCAAAAACCTGTGATGTGAAGCCAGGTTTACAACTCGCTGGCAGACAGCGAATGGAGAGCACAAGGCACTGCTTAAACATGAAAGAAGAGCACAAAAAGAACCTCCTCAGACACCGGTACAGACAGTACGCTCGATCGTACAAAAAGCCTGCCGTTATCTAGCATTCCAGAGATTAAAGCAGGTAAAAAGGTGACATAGATTTTGAGAATTATAATTCAAGTTCGAAGTAAAATACTCACACTCACATTGTTCTTGTTATATTAACATAGGTGTATTTTTCAAATTTATTTTGCATTAAACTATGAAGAAGGAAAAAGAATTATCAGCCTACAGATATTCTAAGAATATTTTTCTATGAACATGTAAGAAGTACTCCGAAATTCAAGTGATTCTTCAAAAATACCCTCTCAATGTTAGTATTGATTATTAATTAATTTTAAAACTATTGCTGCTAATTTCATATGCCATCTTCTGGATTTTTTCCCATGAGAGGTGTAGCTTATGATGAACTATGCCTGATTATGGAGTAAAAAAAAATATTATAGAAATTATTTAAAGAGAATATAAGTTTTAATATAAAAATATATTAAAATGTGACTTCAACAAAAACCACCTGTGATTTATGCCATGATAAAAAGGGGTAATTTGGACTTAGTCCCTCAAATGGAACTCCATGCAAAGAAATTATTGTTGTTTATTTTCTACTATTCTGGCTATTTTTCATTCACTGCCTAATTTATTTGGTTTTACTAAAAGCACTTTTGCATCAGCCTTTTTTAAAAAAAAAAACAGCACTGCCATCCTTACTTGTCCACACTGTTTTGTTTCTGTCTACATCAAGGTGTCAGGACTTGGTACCCAGCACCTACTTTCACATCAGGTGTTTAAACACATACTTATTTTGAAATCCCTACTTCTGGGACTTAAAGTTAAGCAAACGCATATGTAAATGAAGCTTTACTTTCATCTATCGCATAAAATTTCATTTTAGAAGAGGCTTTACCAGGTTATATTCTCACTGGACGTAGGGCATGCTTCGTATTTCTTGGCGTGAGGTAATCAAAAATCAAAACTTATTTTGCCACCAACTCCTTTAGGTGGGCGCTCAACGCTTCTCAGTAGTGATGCACAAAATATTGCCCATCCCTGCATACGACCTCAGAATTACTGGATTTGGCTCCTTATGAAAGCTTTCTCTATGCTTCTTATGCTACTGGAGCACACAAGTAAGGAAAGATGGAAAATCAGGCTAAATGGTAAATATCCTGTATTAATCTATCAGCAACCAGTTGAAGTACGACCGCCCTGATTGGGAAAATGATTACCCGCTCTCCGGACAAGCCAGAAGGTCACCCAGGACTGCCCCATGAAAATCTCACTTGCCCTTCAGGAGCTCTCCTACCCAGAAAGATAAACCTCACCGAGTCTGCACTTGCTTTTGGTAAGAAAAAACAAGTAAATAAGCAACAGTCCCCATGGGAGGGAGGGAAAAATCAGGCTCCAGAGCCTGTAGCTCGGAACGACTTTTCATGCTCTGTTTGTTCTTTGCTTTATGAGACATTAACCTTTAAGTACAACACTGACCTTAAAACACTTAATCTGAATCCTCAGCATCTACGGGTTCATGAAATCCACCTTCTGAAGCCCTGAATCCTTCACCACACTTGTTTCTTGCAGAGACAGAGATGGGTGGACAGTGTAAAACCTTTTGGCAAACACTGAAAAAGAGATTTACTGTCTCTTCTATTCAATAGCTTCTCTCTCGGGACACATCTGAGATAGGCTCTGTACCAATGATTTTATCTTCTCCTGCAAAGGTCCCTGCCTTTAGATAATCTCCCGATCGGAGAGCCCACTGGTCCATGAACTGCGTCGTAGGACTTCAACGAGGAATCCAGTCCCTTCTCACAGCTGGTGACTGCTTTGTCTCCTTTAACTTCCATGGAGTTTTGACTGATAGCCTTTGGGCAGGGATGTGAACTCAATAAGGAGCGGCAAATTCCACGGCAAACGAACCCTTCAACCTGTTTGCTCCTACTGACCCCCCCAAACCCCGTTTCTGGCAGGCGTGCCTCGGGAGCGCGCTGTGAACCTCGCACCAACATGCTTTCCTTTCCCTGGAGAGTCTCAGGGATCTGGATATTTACCACTAACACGGCGGTATGGGAGTGTCCGACTACCCCCCCCCTTGATTAAAAGTTGCCCACGCGAAAATTAAAATCAAAATTTGCTGGCACTTGTAAAACCGCATTCAAACCACAAACAAGACACTGCTCAAGACTGCTCCTGTTTAATATTTGAAAAATTATAAATTATTCAAAACACCTATTTTTATCCAAGATGTGCCCTTCAAGTTTCTTTTTTAAAATCCATTTTTAATGGAGATTCGTTCCTTTTTTTCTTACCATTTTTTTCTTATGACATCCTTGAAATTGTGCTCTTAGCTAGCATGGGATCAGGAGCCTGATTACCAAAATCCTTACTCAGCAAGAGTCAGTGACGGGCTGCAGAGCAATGAGTGGATTTTGGGGTAGCATTGTTTCGGATTTCCAGGGAACGGAGTCACTGAAGAACGCAGGACGGAACGGAGGAACCTCGGGATGACATCTTGCCCCATGCCACACTCAAATCAGGGACAGGTTTGGTTAGGTTATTAATGTGCCCAGCTTTTTGAAAAGCAACGTGTGATTCAGAACTGAGCACTTTAAAACATGGACAGTATATTTCCAATAACTGAATGTAATTTTTAATTAGAACGTTGCTGTTTACCTGCAGCGTACAGCATTAACACACGTGCACTGGGAAACACAGGGCAGATGGAAAATCCGTGAAGGAAGACTAAGCTCCAAGAGGCGGCTTTTAATTTTGTTAAAAGATGGAGGATACGTTCCAAAGCCTCACAACTGGATATACACACTGGGGCAGGAACACTGCAGAGAAGACGACTTTTGATCTTACCTCTACTGTTTTGCCAACCAGAAAACCTCTACAATCCAGATGCCAATTAATTTTGCCATTTTGCAAAAGACTCTGAGTATATAAAAATAAGCCTGTTGTGATTATGCCATAGTATCAGTGAAAATTCTTATATTTTCAGTTGTTAGATAAGAGTTTAAGCCTACAGAACAGAGTGCGCACTGCGTTTCCAGCAGCCTGAACAACCCAGCTGTCCTCCACCTTTTTTTTTCCTTCCATGCAAGACCCGAGGATTCGAGATTCACAGACGGGAAGGAAATTATCTGTGGAATATCCTACCAGCTTATACCCAACAGAATACAAAAAATTAACTAAATCACGTTTTTCTTGGCAAATACAATACTTGCTAATGTTATTAAATAGACCTTTTGGCTACTTTACCAGAAAATGTGAGATTAAAAGTGATTTCTTTCATTAGTAGTTTGTGTCATGTATTCGGCAGTTTCCAGATCCTTATTCCTATTATCAGGAAGGATGAGGTTGTAAGAGACGATTTGCCTCTCCCTAATTCTGCCAACTCATTCACATTGAGTGTTGGAAGACAAAGAAAGTGTACTAGCACCACTATAAACAGCAATGTATGAAAACTTGCTTTGTTGCATATTTTTCTCACGGTCACACACATCATTCTCATACTAGAACCAAAGATGATTTGAAGTCAACTTAGTTCCCTATTATGTTGCTAGCCAGAGCAGAGTTAAGTGTTGTCTCTCTTCGTTGTATTTTTTAATATTTTTTTTTTAAGATTTGAAAAAAAAAAACCTCCATTGCTGTAGTATTAAAACTTGGAAGGGAAATAACCCAAGAGAAATGAATGTTCAGTTCCTATTTTTGACATTAGTCAAGCGTGACAACTTCCAATCAGGAAGCAGAACTATGAGTAAAAAAACTTTCTCAATAGTGTCCAGAATTATTTTCTCTAACAATAGAAAACAATATCCTAAAATAAGCAAAAAAAGCCCTTTAAACAACTTAGTTACCGGATAAATCCCTCTAAACATCTCAAAAAGACAACTTTAAACACCCTAATTTTATTATAAACTGAAGTTACTTCAAAACATAATTAAATGATCAAAAGCAAAATTCATGATGTTTTACTCAGAGAGAACTAACGCTTGCACGAACATCAAAAGTTTCCAAGTTACATTTTCTTCCTCTACAGGACTTTCTTGCTAACACTAATTTACTAGAACAAGCAATTATCCAATTATCTTCACATTTAAATTACCTAAATGTCCAGATTATAATTGCATTCATTAGTTACTGAAATTGCACCTGCAAATGCTATATCACAAATATGGCTATGAAACATTTACGTTGTTTTTCCGTAATGGATATTTAATAATTTAATTTCATTATGAATACTTCCTAGTATGTTGTAAGCAGCTTTGGAAAAATACTTATTGCTGGAGGGAGTCATTTCATTTGTGAAGGAAAGCAACCAAGGAAAACATCATTAGGGTGTTGGTTTTTTTCCTCTCTTTAGTCAACGACAAAGGTAGTAGTATGGCAAGTTGATTCTTGCAAATGGGCTGCTATGGTTCCATGTATGAAACATACTGTATGAGCAGTAGGAACAACTGGCAGTAACTACCTTAAAATCAAATTTTGTGGTGAGTTTAAATGTTTGTGCTCAGTATGGAATGTGTCTTTTTTTTTTTTTTTCTTTCCAAAATTTGTCTACTCCGCTTGGACCAGATGCATCTAGAGTTTGAAAGCATTATGTTACCGTTCTCCTTCTGGGAGAATTTAGGTCAGGAAAAGAACTGGATTTTAAAAAATATAAATTGTGACATTAAAATTAAGTTACTAGATATGCCTATCCAGCATGTATAAACACTTACTTGAAATACAAAACTCTCACTGAATTGGTTTTAGTGGTTGGATTTTTGGCTTTTGGTTTGGTTTGGGGTTTTTTTTGGTTTGTACAAAACTTACCACACTATTTCTCAAGGTAAATTAGCAAAATATCTGTATCTAGGTACGAAGATAAGCTCATGGGAATTACAGGATTTTGCAGGTGTATGTATTCAAAATTTCCCACACACAAGCTAATAAAAGGGGACAATGATTAAAAAATAAAGGAAAAATAAAAGAAAGTAACCTCTTCCCCCAAGCACAAATTGTCCTCTGAGTCCACACTTAAGAATATGAACAGGCAACAGTTTTGGCAAATTCCCCCAGCACAGAGCAGTACAAACACAGGCTCCTTACGGAGACCCCGCTCCCCGACCGACCAACGGCCCCGCACCTCGTCCCTGCCGCACAGAAACAACACCCGCCTGACACCAAAACAAAACAAAAAAATAAATTAGAAAACTAGCAAAAAAGAACTGGCAAACTCTCCGCTCTTTGAGATGCACGGTATTTTTCAAAAGCTTTTGATTATACTGTGCCGATCACATCTGGAATTGCACCGCCGTGAGGGCTGACACACCAGGACCCGCTCGATTACAGAGCGCTCTGCCGCGTCTTGAAACGTTCCCTCGGACGGACGTTTAAAGCCTATTTTTTTTTTTTTTTTCTCTTTTATACAGCGTTTCAAGATGAATTGGCTGCCTGCCGCAATTATCTAAAGGCCCTAACTTTACAGATCACACATCAGAGAAGGCCCCGAGTGAACTCGGCCCCGGCTGATGGACCCACTGTTTCATTTCTGGAGAGAAAATGGGAATGGGATTGCACACCGGCTCTTGCAATTAAACTGGCTCTGCTGCCATAACAACTTTGAGGACGAGCAGTTCATCTCAGTCATTCCAGAGTCTTTAGAGCTTGCAGAGGGTCAAGGAAAACATGTCTGTACTCAGGCAGGCTTTCAAACATGTTTAAAATCACGACTGTTTAATCTCCATCTCCATCGTGCCTGCTGGATTTTACTTCAAACTTTACTTTAGCTTTTGGGTTTTTCTACTCCCCGGATGTTGTTTTACTCCCCCATGACGGGGAGTTGATGATGGGTTGTTTTACTCCCCCACGTCCAAATCTCCACATCCTTATAAAACTGAGTTCTATTCCTGTGAATAAAAAAAAAAAATCATTCCAAGATTTTATCCCCAGTTTAGTGTTCCCAAATTAAGAGAACGGATAGTCCAAGGCGTGGTACGAGGTGTCTGGGGACAAAACACTTTCTGAGAAGATGAGGATATTTATCAAAATGAAACTCTAGAGCTTCACCCACAGTATTCTTCACGGGACAGAGTTACTCCTGTCCTATTCCCGTCTGGACAAAAGACGTGGCAGAACCTGATCTAGCCTTCCATCAGGCTCTAGCTACTGCACATCAGAGCACTTGCAAGAAAAATGTGCACTGCTGAGACACGGTGGAAATTCACCTGTGCTGCTAACTTCAGGCATCGCCCAGGAACATTTCTTGGTAGGATAATGTGACCATATAGATCATTTCAGCCAGCGCTTGAACCAAACAATTCCTAAGACGCTTTGGCAGCTGGAACAGTTCTGATGCCATCAGCAAGAAGCAGTTTACAAGCAGCCTCCCCGATTTGAAGGCGGAGAGATTTTACCAGCACAGATGAGGGCTGATTTGTGTCTGAAGGCATCAGTGTCAGGCAGTCTGTCCGCACGTTTGGTCTATCGGTGAAGGCATGCCCTCAGAGGACTTCATTCTTTGGGTCACAAAAACAAGCAACCTGGGTTTTGTCTGCTGCTTCTCTGTACCATAAACTACAGAAATTCTGTAAAAGAACAGTCTGAAATATTTATTTGATCATTCTAAAAAAAAAAAAAAATCACCCATGGCACCCTTTTAACCATCAGATTTTTAACAAAGTAATTGGCATGTGGCATATCTGAAGAGACACCTACTCTTAAGGGTAGTCCACTTACCGTAGGCTTAGAGTAAGTCTAAAATGTGAGTGTACATCATGCAATGTCATGAAATAACATGACATAATAAGCTGAATAAGCTGATAAATTCATATGTCTCCGTGCCTTGCTGCGCAGAAGCTAGGTCTTGTGCCACAGCCGCAGGATAGCTCCACTTGCACTATTTGGCCAGGTCCCTCAGTGGGACGGAACTGGTCCGGCCCCAGTGGAGAAGCTACAAGGCCATATATCCCCAATATTAAAAGTGGGTTGTACCTCCTCACATCAGTATGGCATAAAAAACAACGGGACACTGCAGTTCAGTCGAGGAGTTGAGCACTTCCCGGCAGGAACAGGATGATGGCGAACAGGTGATGGCACTAGACCTTCATCTACGTGCTCTATGCTACTGTAGTGTTCGTATTTTGGAGCTAGATTTTTTTTCTCACTAAAAGATTTTTTTTTCACCATACTGCACTGAGCAATCTAGTCAAACTCCACAACTTCTTTTTGCCCTGCTAAGCTTAGCCAGAAATCAATGAGAAATAGCAAACTACCAGTAGTAAGCCCCTGAGGTAAGAAGCCCACTCTGCTCTGCACACCCCAAAAAACAGCAAGGAGAAGGAAGCCCACAAAACTTCAAAGGGGATGGGAAGGGCTAGGAAAGAAATACATATCTGCTTAGCTCTATCTAATCTGGAATAGTTTATGTTTCTCAGAACAAAACCTAGTATTCAAAGCAATGAAACCTTCATGGCACTGTGAACAAATTTCAGGTGACTGGGGCTAGTACCCAAATTAAAAAAAACCTAAGGAACTGCATCAAGGTCGTGAGCTTTCCCAGTTGGGACTCATTTGTAAAAGGAATAAATCTCAGTTCCAGCACATTTAGGAATGTGTTTTATTTTAACTACTACACAGGCTTATGCCTAAGAAAGATCCAGAAAGTCCTAGGAAAAGTAATGACAAACACAGATAAATCTGAACTTGCATTTCACTGAATTTTGAAGTGTCTCTGTCACCTGCTGGTATGTGGGTTTCTGTGAATGTAACAAGCCTCAAAGTGTCAAAAGAAGATAACACATTTTTGGCTATAAGCCTGACTTCATATCCAGGAGTGATAAGAACCTCAAAACATAAGGATTTTTTGCTGAGAATGAAAAAGGTGAGCTCCTTAAGAATCACAGAATCACCGTGGTTGGAAGGGACCTCTGAGATCATCGAGTCCAACAACATAAAAAAACAAAACAAAACAAAACCAAA
>JAOXJK010000012.1:58337275-58348704 GCA_025774025.1 Xenus cinereus | reverse complement strand
TCAGAGCTGCTCTCCAGCAGGTCAGCCCCCAACCTGTCCTGGTGCAGGGGGTTATTTCTCCCCAGGTGCAGCACCCTGCACTTGCCTTTGTTGAAGTTCATCAGGTGCCTGGAGACTAGGAGGCTGATCCAGTAGCAAGACAGCAAATGGGAACACTTGCTTCTGGTTGCATTTAGCTTTTGTGTAAGTAAATTAAAAACCTCTAGGAGTGTCATTTTGATACATTTCAGAACTTCAGGGACCTGTGATATAACTAACTGGTAAATACTTGCTATTTGTGCTAAATTCTCTTCATGCAACTATACAGATACTGCTTGCCGTGCAGACCTGTCTGCAAAAGGTGTGCCCAGGTGGAGGACCTCCTGCAGCAGGTGGTGGAGCTGCAGGAGGTGGTGAGGAGGCTGCGTAGCATCAGCGAGGCTGAAAAGGAGTTGGATAGCTGGTTCCAAACACAGTCTGTAGTAGGCCCATGGCAAAACAACAGGAAACTCCCTCACTGGCACACACCAGAAGGGAGGGGGGGCCAATAATGGAGAAGAATGGAAACTTGCAACAGCAAGGACAAGCAGGAGAAAGAACCTTCCCCCAAAGCCCGAGGTACCCTTGCAGAATCGCTTTATGGCTCTGCAGACTGAAGAGGAAAGACCAGTCACAGCAGGAGAGAGGCTGGAGCTGAGTGAAGCAGCCCCACCTGCGCCCTGTGTAACGACCAGCCCAACTGAGGAAAAGTGACGGGCGATAGCAGAAGGTGACCCTCTTCTGAGAGGTACAGAGGTACCCATTTGCCGACCTGGTGCTCTAGAGAGGCGTGCTGGGGCTCCTATCAAGAGAATCTACAGGAGAGATGGGGAGGGACTCTTTGTCAGGGAGAGTAGTGACAGGATGAGGGGTAACGGTTTTAAATTGGAAGAGGGAAGATTTAGATTAAATACCAGAAAGAAATTCTTTGCTGTGAGGGTGGTGAGACACTGGAACAGGTTGCCCAGAGAAGCTGTGGCTGCCCCATCCCTGGAGGGGTTCAAGGCCAGGCCGGATGGGGCTTGGAGCAACCTGGTCTGGTGGGAGGTGTCCCTGCCCAGGGTAAGGGTTTGGAACTGGATGATCTTTAAGGTCCCTTCCAACTCTAACCACTCTATGATTCCTTTCAACCTAAACTGTTCTATGATTTTATGATTCCATTGCATACTTGACTAAAATTGATTGCTAAATTCATATTCAGCCAACAGATATTGAAGCAATGATAGTTGTTTTCTTGACACTAAGCACCATCACTATGCATGACGACCTAATCTCTTTCTATGGTAGCTGCTGGTGTCATGGAAACGTGACCAATGTACCTTCAACTTGTAAAAGAAAAATTCTGTAGCCTCAGGAGGTTTTAAAATGAATTATATGAGAATTTACAGAAATATAAAAATTACAACCAGAATTTCAAAACAATTGTAAGTTTCCTGGTGACATTCCAGAAGAACGTTTGATCGGTCACTGGTATTGCTAAAATCTAAATTAATCCATTAGATCTCATGAAGAATTGTATTAGAAGAGGTAGGAAAAGCTCCATTGGCAGTCCATCTACGGCTGGGATTTCAGCTTCAGGTGAAAAGACTCAAATTAATGCCAGGTTTGAGAAGAAAGCAATAGAGAAAAAGCCATATGGCTATGGCACTAGTGAGAAGGTATCTGGGGTAGGTTAACTTTGGCTGCCTACGAGGTGCCCACCAAGCCCCTCTTTTCACTCTTCCCTGCAACATGGTAGGGGGAGCAACTACGATGATAAAGATCACGGCTGGAGATAAGGACTGGGAGATCACTCACCAGCTGCCATCATGGGCAAAATAAACTGTGAAACCAATTTATTTTCAATTAGTACCAAAGTGGGATAGTGAGAAATAAAAACAAAGCTACAAACACCTTCTACCCTCTTCCCTTTTTCTTCCCAGGCGCAAATTCACTCCTGACTCTTCCACCTTCTCCCCCCCTGAGCAGTGGGGGGCCGCGGTCCACACACGACACAGGGGCAACACCAACGCTGCTGGTGGCCTCAGCTTTGGCCAGCAGCAGGTATGCCTCAGAGCCAGCTGGACCCAGCTCTGTCCAACGAGGGGGCAGCTCCTGGTGTCTTCTCACAGAAGCCTTCCCTGTAGCTCTCCCCCCATCCAACTGGAACCTCACCACACAATCCCAATACAGTAGTATATGTAATTTGAACACAAGGAGCAAAACAACTAAAAAGCAACACTTTTGAGACAGTTTTATCACCGCTAATGTTTTGGAAAGTGCTTTTGTGGTGGTCTGCAGTTTGTATTTCTTCATCTGTCACGCTGTCTCCACAGACTGTGTTCATTATCCCACCACATCTAACTCAGGGTGTTAGAATAACATTACCCTTTCCGATGGACTTAAGTCTTCATTTAAGCAAAAATTTAATTGAACTCATTTGCTAAGATTCTCATTTTACATTCTTGTGTTTAAGAGGATTGGTTTGTCCGGGATTTTACTATTCACTGTGAAGAAAGATGGAAACGAAGGCACCAGATTTCCTTGGTTCCTCTTGATCTGGAAGTTTACAACATATTTCTAATGAGAACGTGGCCTATTATTTAACACCTTTACATATTTTTTAGAATCCACATTTTGCCAAATATTTTCTGATTTAGTTGAAACCTTTTATTCAATAAGGCAGCATTTTTCCATTTTTTTTCAGCCTTGCTGTATTAATATTTACAGCCGATCTTCCACTCATTTGCATGATGCATAAGATGCACTAATGATTTGTTCTGTGAATTTTTATTTTAGATCTGCAGTGTTTATTTCATTAAAACCACAGCTATATCACATTCAAATACTCTCAAAGAGGCACATAAAATGTTTACACCTAAATAGAAGGATATGACTTTCAAAAGGAGGGATTATCCACCTATCTGACTGCCTAAGACTTCTTGAGCTGTTTGTTAAGACTTCAGCTTTGCTTCATTCTGGAACATGTTTTTAACATGCTTTGTGTAATGTGGATCAGCTTGAAAACTATTCTCCAGAGATAGGAAGAGAATAGTTTGGGGTTTGGTTTTTTATTGGTTTGGTTTGGTTTTTTTTAAATATTTTTTTTTTGTTATTCTTTGTTATATCTATTTTAAAAAATAGGGATTTTTGTTATTCTACAAAAAAAATAATAAAAAAACCCCACCACTATGTAACAAAAGATTCCATATATACTTAAAGATTCCTAAATATCTGAAAGGAGGGTGTAAAGAAGCTGGAGCCAGGCTCTTTTCAGTGGTGCCCAGTGAGAGGACCAGAGGCAATGGGCACAAAATGAAACACAGGAGGTTTCCTGTGAACATCCGGAAACTTTTTTCACCATGAGTGTGACTGTGCACTGGCACAGGTCGGCCACAGAGAGGTTCAAAAGCCTTCTGGACATGGTCCTGGGCAATCAGCTCTAGGTGGCCCTGCTTGAGCAGGTGGTTGGACCAGTTGACCTCCAGAGATCCCTTCCAAACTCAACCTTTCTGTGATTCTGTTACATCATATACTGCAGAAATCTACACATCACTGCAAGTGGCTGTTGCTTAAATAGATTTGTGATTGCCCTTTAATTAAGTGAATTAATTACGGCCTTTGACTTGTTCATTTAGTTTTTGCTTGGCAATTTCCCTCTTCATATTATCACTTCTGTATTCTAACAGTGTTAGCAAGATTACATTCAAATCTTATAGCTGTCTGGGTATGTATGCCCATTTAAAATAATCTGATAACAAATATCGTGTTGCTGATAGACAGTATCTAGCATCCACACAGCAATACACTTTTGGCATCTTGACAGTATTTCCTTTTTAGCTTTGGCTAACGCTTTAAAACCATACACAACTCCCAACAGAAAGTTTGCAATATTCCACTTTCCCAGGATTTGGGGAAGAGACTGGAAAACCAGCGAGATAATACAATAGGGTCTGCTAGTATATTGGATACCTAAGACAGTCATGCTGTCCTCTAACACCTGGATGGCTATCAAATGCTGTCCAATCTCTTGCTAAATAAAAGTATTTATGAATGGAACGTATAGAGATTACGCGCTACAAATATTTTCTCGCTGTTTCATTCGCATCTAGTGCTTTCAATCTTCAGGGCTTGGACCGGACCAACCGACACCACGGAAACGGGGCAGTGATAAGGGTTTTTATCAAATGCAGCCCCGTACGTGGCTGCTGTCCCCTGAGGAGGGTGGTGGGTGTGCATCAGTGTGCATCAGTGTGCAACGGCAGTTGAGAGGCGCACACCCACCTCTGCAGCACGCTGGGTCCGGCTTTCCTTTCCTTTTACAGCAATAAATATCAGATGGGAGAACACAGAGCAGCTTTTAGGTTGCTCTTCCAGCTGGGGCAAAGAACACCACCAGAAGCAAGACCGGGGAGTTTCAGACCTTGGGGAATCTCTCCTGTGATCAAGGATAACCGTGAACTGAAGCAGTTTCGAAAATTCGGGTAAAATTCTCGGTGTCTAAAAGGATCGGGCCCAGAATTTAGTGGCCTGTAAACTCATGTATATATTTTTAAAATTGCCTCTTGGGATAGATGCATCTACTAGAAAAGGAAAAAGCCCAAATTTTTAAATGTACTTGCTTACTTAGTATTTTTGCAGTTAAGCAACCACTTGATGGTTATGATGATGCTTGCCTTGGGAGACTCATTCAGCTCTTCTTAAATAAAAATGAATTAGTTAAAGGCCACATATTTTGTCTAAGGAGACCTTTTGAACTTACAGAAGACAACCATCCAACAGGTAATCTGTTTTGAATGAAAAATGCCAAATTTCACAAACATTTGCGAAGAAAAAGAATGCCATGCCTTCCCATACAGCATGGGAAGCAGGAGCAGGGAAGATGAGGCGTCTTGCTTAGAACATCTGTGATGCCATGAACATGTCCTTCAGAACGCACGGATGTCCCTCTGTCCTCCGCGACCCTCGACTCTCCCGTTGATGCAGTGTGACAGACAGCCTGCCCTTTAATGCGTACTTTGCACAGAAGCAGCTAATCCTGAAGATGCTGTGCATTATTTCCCTAAGCAAATGCACAGAGTATTTTAGGCTCATGCAGCTGAAATAAATACTAGTGTTGAGATAGAAAATAAGAAAGTGCAAAGCAAAACCTAAATAAGGACAAATATGCCTGCATCATTAACAAGGAAGATGTCTTGGGGCTTGTTCTTAGCAAACATATCTTGTTGCAGAAATACTACTCAAACAGACAGCTTAAAATGATTTTCTGATCTGTGGAACAGCAGTATGAAACGCATCGAAGGCAGGTTTCCCTAGAATGCCCGAATTTGAGAGTATACTTGGCTGTGACTGTTTTCTTCATTAAAACCTTGTACCTTTCCGGATGGGGTGCAGTTTCAACACGTAGCAAGCAGTATGTCCACCAAGTATTTTCAGTGGATTTACTGATGTGTCTACCTTACACGAACATTGTACACAAATTCCTGCTCTGTTGTTTTCATAGTCTATGCTGCCATTATACTCTTTCTTACTTCACAACTTTGTTTATTTGTACATGTAATGTCTTGGAGTTTATTTTTTTTTTCCTTTAAGAATATTGCATTTAAAAATATCTAACCATTTTAATTTTCTAGAGTTAGGAACTCCCCAATATCATCTATAAAAGAATGGTAAATTCCTTGTCTTAGAGTAAATAGTTAAAAGAAATAATTATTCAAAATAAAAAAAAATCTAATAATTAACATTAAGCCATTTTGCTTTTAAATTACCATTTTGGGGCTCTTTTTGTTGCCTAATATTCTCCTATCAGGATCTAAGACTTATTCTTAACTGGTATACTTCAACATGAATAGCATTACAAATTCTCTGCCTTCAGCTTATTCACAAAATATATTAGTTGGGTAAATTATTTATAATGAGTAACTCATAATGAATTTATTGCTTTATGTGGTTATAAAATAGTGCAGGAGTTGATTTCTGCAAATACATTTATTACCTTAAAAAGTCACTGAATATTTCAGATGAAAAAAGAAGTGCCTTCCGTGTGAATTTTTCTCTCCGAGTCTTGTACGGAATATATTATACAGTATCATAATATACCATATAATACTGAATCTGTCTCCCTGATTAAAGAGCACGCATTCTGAACATAAGTCTAACAAACACCACTAGTTCTGAGCAGAATGTTTGTACTGAATCTTATGGCACTTCTCCGTACGAACAGATATGTCCATCTCAGCAGTATTTCTTTGAGGACTTGTGGGCAATCAGATCTATGAATCTGAACACCTCTATGAATTGCTGAAATTGCTTTATCATTTCTATACCATGCACCGTTTGCAAATAATTTTTTTTAACTATCAAACTGTATCTAAAAATTATAGTAAAGACATAATCATCCTCCACATCCTGCCCTAAATCCCTCCACATTTACCTGTTCTCTCAGTACGTCAGCCTTAGGCAGTTGATGTTGCTTTGAGTTATTAACGTCACAAGACCTATTAATGTCATAGGTCCAATGTAAGATCAGTGTCACAAGAGTAGAGTGCAGGCTTTTATACACGGAAAGTGAAAAAGAGTTCCCGACGTAAAACCTTAAATTTTAAGTAGCACGGTTAAAAGGTAATTTCTACATGGCAGGAAGTATCCAAGAAATTAAATGGCTTCTTGTGAAGTCTGTGACAGAACTACAATTAATTTGACTTGTTACCTGTATGAGACAAACTGGTTAATAAAAATGCTCTTAGACACACTACTCTGTGTTTTGGTGCGGTACGAATGCTATTTTTAAATTTATTTCAAGGCAATATAAAATCTAACTACGGAAATATCTACTTCTGTGTTTCGCTCTGCTCTTTCTGAGTTTGCCAAACTTTTCTTACAGCTACCACAATGTATTTACCAAACAAGACCACCACACATAGTCTTGGCTCAAAGTATTTTTGAGAAACATTGAAAAAGCAGCGCGAAGGTAACAAGAAAATATTAAGCAATAATATCCAAATAAAGCGAGGTTAAGATCATGGGATTTACAGGAAAGATGAGACCACAGATCTCCTTACTGTTACACTCAGCTCTAAGCTATTTTCATCAGGGATTTCTTCTCGCTTTTGAAACTATTGAAGATTCTGCAATTTGAGACTAATTTTGTCTAGCACACCGTTTCTTGAAGGACTACGGGGAGAAACTTGTGGCATTATTCTAAGCGGCAGCGTATCTTCTGCTCCAAAAAATTCCCCCTGTCCCGCTACACAAGTGTCATGGCACCAGATGACATGGTACAAAGAAAGGAAGGGCCCTTCCATTTCTACTGCCGTCACACGTGGAAGCCATCATACGTAGAAGCCATCATACGTGGAAGCCATCATGCAACAAGTCAACCTAGTCAGTGAGAACTCCGAGTGGATATTACTGCTGTTTGAACCATAAGCTCAAGACACGGATAACTCAAAGTGCTATTTTATTTGGACCACTTGTGTCACTATGAAGCACCTGCTTTCCTAGGAAAAGCCCTAACCCCGTTCCCAGTAGCATAAATCCAATGGGAACTGCACCTGTGTCACGGGAGGTGGAACCAAGCTCACACGGCTGTAGAACAGGGTAATTCAGTTGCTTCCTATTATACAACACGCATTGTGTTTGTATAGGATTACAGGGCTATGTTACAATCAGGTACGACGACTCCACATGAGAATTACAGTTTCTCCCATTTATAATCTGTTTTCCTCAATCCTGAAATACAGACTCCTTTGACAGTACGTATGCATATATATATATGCTAATATAAATGCACACAGTACCTCCCTGAGGTTGGCAACAGTCCTTCGGAGAGTGAAGTAAGACAAATAGACTCATTTTGTCTGTGACAGCAATGCTGGACTCATAAGTAAACACTTCAGTGAGGCAAAGTCAGCATATGTTAATCACATACAACATCTTGTTTCCCTTTTCTTCTAAAATCAATTAACAAGCTTTAATGCTTCACTCTGTTCAAAGAGAACACAAAGTAATTTTTATTTTAATGGTGGATTATTTTTTCTTCCTTAACTAAACTCTGTCCTTAAGACCAGGCTCTTATGTAACCTGTTTTTGAGAAATGAAATTGATTGTCACTGCTGGTTTATTCACATATCCTCATGGCATGACATCATAAATAGGATTTGTCACTCCCGAGCTTGCTTCTCACAGCAGTTGTCTTTAATGTCATTTACTCGAGTGGCTCAAGGTCTTCATGAATAATTAATGTTTAGCAATCCACTGCGGTGCTGCAAGATAACCACTTTTTGGCCTTTGATTTCAAATAAGTCTTGGCCCTTTTGTTCAATGAAGAAAATACAAGCAGCTTTACACCTCTGAAATTGTAAAAGCATCCCCAGTATGAATATAACAATTACGATTATACAGAGAATCTATCTGAGCAAATTTTTGCTAACTTGTCCTTAATATAGACGAGAGTACGGAAAGAAAGGGCGTTAAGTTCTGCAGAGAAAACAAAACTTATCTCTCTGAATAAACAGAAGGTTAAGAAAGACATGCTCTCCTGCAAAAGGCATTAGTTACTTACGAATAATCAATACTTACCTGAAGAAGCTGTGTTTTCATTTGGGTCACAGTGGAATCCATTTTACTGAAGCTTGAGGCAGACTTAGTAAATGTTCAGCTCCAAAAGTACTTAAGTCATTAGGACCTTCTCTCTGGATTATATCGCAAGTCTCCCAGGCTGCTGATACCAGTATTTATTATTTGCATTATGCAGTGCTTAGACTCTCCAGTAAAGGATCCCCATTGTGCTAGGCAATTATTGTAACACTAACATGGAATGATAAAATCCTGGAGTGTTGTAATTAGAAAAGAAACAGCTAGAAAAGAAATATGAGTAATACAGGAGATGTATGATTAGGAAACAGTAGCAATTAAAGACCAAAGTCACTATTCAAATTTGAGCCTGATCGTCATGATTTTCAAGAACCACTGCTTTGTAGTTTGATATCAGTGATCCAGATCTGACCAGCCAAGACTCTGAAGCTGTATGGAGTAGGTCTTGATAATATTCTCTACTGAAACACACAGTAAGAATGAACTAACTTGGAAAAAAAAAACAAAACACAAACACAAACCATGAGGAAAAGTATTTAAATTATCTTGATTTGAAAATCTCTAAAATGTATGTTTAATCATTTATGAAGGCTGGCAGGGTTGTGATCTTACATACCGATTTGACAAAGTGTTCAAAACACAGCTTAAAAAATCCCTCCTGCGTTGCACAGAAAGGAATGTGAGCAGAGAACACAGCTGCATCACTCGTTAGGGAATATGTGTTCAGAGCCTTTTATTTTTGAACACTTGGACTTGGTTCAGAAAAAGGAGCATCTTCTTAATACATGTACAAAGTGACCTTGAAATACATACCCCACTTATTGCCCTGATGGAGGAAAACTTTTTCCATGCCTAATGCACCAAACTGATAAAAAAAAAATCTTTAAAAATGAGTGTTAGTCAATCAGCTTGGCTCTTCAAGAAAGCAGGTGCGGCTATAGGTATTTAAAAATAATTTCCACATCTATAATATTGATCTCCAGTCCAAGACAGCAGTCTTAGATTAAATCTATTACCTGAGCAACACAAACCAAAACCAATCCATGCTAGAAGAAGTTCTGCTGTTATTGAGAGGTCTACGTGCCCAATGCAGGACCACGCAGAAGGTACCCAAAGTACCGCGAAGACCAAAAATAGTATATATTCTGCTGTTTTGCTGCAAGCACTCTCAGGATGAGCTTGGGACTAATGTTTTGCTTTGTATATACGCCTACAGAGATATAAGAAAAGAAAGAAATCCAAAATAGAACAGAACACTCAATTGCTCTTTTACAGAGAGGGTAAATCTGATTCAGATGTAATGTAAGCACAGACGGTTTCCTTAGGATCTGGTTGTTATTTTCTTCTCTGTATTAGATGCAAACATTTCAACACTGTTACAGCACTAACCTTAGAATCATAGAATGGAAGGGACCTTAAAGATCACGTAGTTCCAACATCCCCTGCCATGGGCAGGAGCACCTCCCACTAGAACAGGTTATTCAAAGTCCCATCCAGCCTGGCCTTGAACCCCTCCAGGGGCAGCCACAGCTTCTCTGGGCACCTGGACCAAGGTCTCAACATCCTCACACTGAAGAATTTCATTCTAATATCTCATCTAAATCTCCCCTCTTTCAATTTAAAACCATTCCCCCTTGTCCTATCACTACAATCTCTAATAAAAAACTCCTCCCCATCTTTCCTGTAGGCCCTCTTGAAGTACTGGAGGCTGCTATAAAGTTTCCTGACTCCATAGGAGATGTGCTCCAGCCCTCTGATCAACCTCATGGCCCTCCTTTAGACTTGCTCCAATAGGCCCATGCCCTTCTTATGTTGGGGGCCCCAGAGCTGGACACAGCACTCCAGGTGGGGTCTCACCAGAACAGAGTAGAGGGGTAGAATCACCTCCCGTGACCTGCTGGCCACACTTCTTTTGATGCAAGCCCAGGATGCAGTTGGCTTTCTGGTCTCCAGAGGTCACTTCCAACCCCATATCATCCTGCGATTCTGTGATTACCAGCTCATGTTGAGCTTCTCATCAACCAACGCCCCAAAGTTGGTTGATGAGAAGCCCCTTCTCCTCAGGGCTGCTCTCAGTCCGTTCTCTGCCCAACCCGCATTTGTGCCTGGGATTGCCGTGACCCAGGTGCAGGACCCTGCACTTGGCCTTGTTCAACTTCACGAGGTTTGCACGAGCCCATCTCTCCAGCCTGTCCAGGCCCCTCTGGATGGCATCCCTTCCCTCCTGTGTCACTGTGCCACACAGCTTGGTGTCCCCAGCACACTTGCTGAGGGTGCACGCGACCCCACTGTCCGTGTTTCTGACAAAGACGCTAAACAGCACCGGTCCCAGTACTGACCCCTGGGGAACACCACTCGTCACTGGTCTCCACTTGGACTGATGTGAAAGATTATCTTATACAGAGTGCTATCTGTCCCCAAAGTTAAAAAAAAATCATGAACGCCACTTAATTTGTAGTGTTTTAGACATCTTTCTTGATAAGACTCCGGTTTTCACACTGTAAAATAAATCATAGTGAAGTGGCTATCTAAAACAAAGTTATTATAAGAAACTTGTGAAGGGAATATTGCTTCTGAAATCATCCAACAAACCCGTAAGGAAGTCAATTTATTTTTTCAACAATTTTACTGGAGCTTAAAAAGATCCTTTTGTTCCAAGTCAGATCGCGGCCTAGTTTTTAAACTTCATAGGCATTGTCCTGAGTTTGCAAGGCCTCAGAACTGAGCTTGACAGACTTTGTTTTCACTTGGGTTTGTTGCAATAGAATCATAGAATTGTCCAGGTTGGAAGGGACCTTTAAGATCATCTAGTCCAACCATCAACCTAACTCTGATAA
>JAOXJK010000012.1:58309590-58328816 GCA_025774025.1 Xenus cinereus | reverse complement strand
GGCTCTGCTCGGCAGCGCCACCGCGGCCGCCGGAGGCGCGGCGCCCTGGCGAGGGGCGACACCTCCCGCCCCCCTCAGGGAGACAGGCGCCTGCCCCGGGGAAGCCGCGGAGAAGCCGCCGGGGGGATGGCGAGGCGGGAAGCTGAGGTGGCGCCGGGCCGGCTTTGTCCGCCGCTGCCCCGCGCCCGCCCCGCCACCCCCCAAGGAACGCGTGGGCTGGTGGCCTCGTCCCCCTCAACGCCCCGGCGGAGCCGCCCGCCCTGGCGAGGCTCAGCCGTCCCCCGCCATCGCCCCCAAGTCGCAGGACACCGGAGGGGATGCCGCCTAGGAAGCAAGGAGCGTACCGCGGGGTCTCGGGGTCTGACAGGGAGCGTGCACAGCCTTAAAGACGCTCTCTTTGCTCAGTGAAGAGGCCGGATGAGTCTCCTGCCCCAGTTCCGGAGTCCAAGCTACCCTCCAGGACGTGACAAAAGGGAGGATAAGTACAGGTGTGATAGCACTTGCTTTCCAGTGAATCCCGGATACTCTTGTCAATGGTGGAAGGTGAGGAGAGTAAGGCCGTAGGGACTTTGGACCTCGGGCACAGAGGACGATCACTGCAAGGTTAAACGCTAGCAGAGAGTCAGTAACAGCTTACAAAGTAGAGCTGTCACCAGTATCGCAAGGGACCTGTGCCAATCCCTATACTCATCAATGACCTAGAAAAGGAGGGAGCGGTAACATGAGAGAGCCTGCTAGGTGAATTTAAGTTCCACATTACTCGGTCCCAGCTCAGACCTGTGACATTAAGATCTCTGCTGGTGCTGGTGCACAGGGAAGCTACAGCAAAGGACAGAGTCAAGTGCTCCAGGCAGAGCTGCAGTCACCTGAGTGTGTGGTTGAGGGACAGAGCGGATGGGACAGGCAAGGGGGTGCTGTGGCTGGGCTGCCATACAGCAGAGCGAGACACTTCGTCATCTATGCCAGCCAGCAGGGCCATGATGGGTGAGCAGTCCCAGTCTGTGCCTTGGCAGTAGTGATAATTGCAGTAGGAGAGGGGGACTGAGAAGCCAAGGGGGGTCATGGTGAGGAAATCTGCATCTGCTTCTTTTCTGGAATTTTTGCTTTTCTGATACTGGGAAAAGAGAAGGATCTAAAAGCCAGGAAATTGGATGTTTGCTATATCAGGATAGATAGAGTGTTAAATAGGGGAAAGACAGGCTGCAAAGATGGGTAGGGAAGTGTAGATGGGCTTGACTTGGGACAGGTGAGTAAAGAAAAACAGAACAACTGGGGGCATGACTGTGGGGGAGATGGAGAACCCATGCAGTAGGGAGGGTGTAAGAGGGGGGAGTGCTGCAGTACAGAGAAAATAATACATGTATACTTATTCTAAATAACCAAAAGACATCATCACAAGGAAGTAGGAGGCAAGAAAAACAGGACCAATGGGAAGAGAGTGGACTTTGCTCAGTTTCACGGGAGTTTCAGCCAGCATGCAGATATGGTGCATCAGGATGGCATTGTGTGGGGCTCCTTTTTTGACCAGTGTTGGAGAAGATGACGCTAAACTAAACCAAGAATGGTCATTACTTTGGGACCCATTACAGGATCAATGTTGGAAAGTAGTTTGATTTCAGTTGCACATGAGAAAGCATGGGCTAGAAATCAAGAGTTCGGTGAGGGTTCTGTGAAAGCCTAGTAGAGTCTTACAGCTGCAGAATTACTGCTAACTTCTATAGAATTATTTCCCTGACATCATCAAAAATGCTTCCTCAATATTGTCATCTTCCAACAATTCACAGAATTTTAGTTTATCTGCAATTCAAAAGCAGGAGAGACTTTCTTCTAGCCCTTTATCCTAAGTCAGAATTTTGATTAAAACTAAAACTTCTGTGCTGCTTTGCTTTGAAACCATGAGAATTTTGAGTCATTCTGGTAAAGTTGTGATTAGATGTGAGTTATTACAGAACCCACAATAAGGTCAGTTCTTATGCAATTACAAAGTACATCAAATACAAGTTGCTTTGTGTCATTGCATGTTTAGATTTGTGCAGAAGAGACAGGACAAACTCTTGCTCTAGAGAGATTAATTTACCTTGATGCTATGAAGCAAGTCTTTCATGCTCTGTCAGCTGCATGAACTCATTGAAGTTAGCACTTAACTCCAACACACTTTGGCCACTAGACCACCACGACCACCTTCTCCACTTATAGCAAATAGGAACTTAATTGAATAAACATTATTGTGTTGTGGATTTCAGGTCCTAAGAGCATCTGTACTGGGTCAGACTAAATGTCCATTTAGCCTAGTATTCTGTCTCGCATCTCAAATAGAGCAGGTGCCAGGAAACCATGCAAGAGCCAGACAATCATGTGCAACTCCTTAGCTTCTTCCCTTAACTCCAGTATCTACGTTTAGTGTTTGCCTTCAGGGCAAGATGTTGTTTCCATATGTAATTCTTAATGGATCTCTTCTGTGAACCTGTGCAGACTAGAGCCCACATAACTTCTGTCATCCAAACCAGCTCATCTTACCTGAACTGTGTATGAAGAATCACTTCCTTTTGTTCGTTTTGAACCCAGCACCTATTTCATTGATTCTCCTCAGTTCTTGCAATAACAGAGATGGTGGTCATCTAGTACAACCGCCTGCAGGGTCACCAAGCCATTCTATGATTCTGCATTTTAATATTTTTTTTTCTGCATACAGCTGGTGCTCAGGCTCTGGTTCCAGTCCTCCCTGGGTGATCTCAGCCTCTTTTATTTTCTATTAGGTATCATTCATTGCTCTCTAGATGTACTATCTGGAAGAAGCTATTTGGGCTTAAATTAGGAGTTTCAGGCCACAATATCAGAAACTCAGTTAAAAGAAGTGAAATATGCTATTCAGCAAGATTATAGGTCTAATAAAAGCTGGGAGATTCGAACCTCCCTTTGTGGATAACTGGGTAATCCAAGGAGACGTGCTGAGGTCCCTGAATACTGCAAGTTTGAACCCACATTTGGCAGCTTTGTATGTATGCATTACTAGTGTTATTTGCCCTGTCTGCATCCCCTGGGAGCGCTTTTTTGGATGTCTTCATTAAGTTTCTTCTGCCTTGGGAGAACAATGATATATTTTAAAGCGTGCCAAAACTCTGTATCTACACTTTCCTATTTCCAGAATAAAATCAAACAACTGAATGTGACCATCCCTTCTACCTCATCCCTTTCTTTTCTTTTCAGCCTTTGCCCTTACAACCCAGCTTCACCCTGTCAGTGCCAACATCCAAATCTTCTCATTTCCTTTTTTTTTTCAGTTTTAATACACACACCACCACCACCTGCCCCATTCAGGTCTGCATGTTTCCCTGCACTTTTTCAACCCTTCATATGCTATAACTTTTCAACAAAACATGGAGTAGGAATCAGGAAATAATACTGGAGAATTTTTATAGGAATCTCCAACCAAAAAAAAAAAAAAGTATAATTTCCATCAGTCGAGTTAGATCCAGTGTCTAGGAGGTTAGAGAGTCACAGCTGGATTTCTGGCTGCTGTGTACTCTAATGATCTATTCCCTATTTTTCTTAGAATTGAATATAATTGAATTTTATGGTCCTAGAGGTCAAAAGCTGCTGCTGTTTTGGGAAACTTAACTGAAGTGAGATACAATGCATAGAAAAGCCTGCTATTTATGACTTTTTCATCATTTTTTAAAGGACAAGCACAACTTATAAAAGGTGAGAGGCCAGAGAGAGGCAGAGCATTTGAGGAGCAATGAACCTCAATTATTAAGTTGTGGTTAAGAAAGCTCATTAGCCATAATGCAAAATACGTAATATGCCTTTTAGCATGATTTACCAGCTCTGCTCAGAACAACTGAGAATTAAAGTCACAAAGGTTTCATGGTGAGATAGATTAATTTGCAAGACAATTTCAGAGCAATTTGCCCAGTTCTTTTTCTGATTACACTCAAATGTAGGTTGTGCAACAGAATTGTTCTTCAAGATTTTGCAGTGAGATTCCCATTTAGTAGTGTAAAGTGCTTAAGAGACCAGAAATCAAAACACTGATTCTTATAGGTAGAAGAATATGTTAGTCATACAATAAGGGAAATATAAAAGAAATCTTGGAGAAATTAGGCAAATCCACATTCCAGGAAATTTTCTGATTCTGCTTCTCCAAAACTGCAACACTTTTTCTGATGATGGAAAAAATTCACTAAGGAATAGCTATAGTGTATTTGTTCAAATTAGGTAAAACACCTTTCATTGTGGAACTCTAAAACAGCATGGGAAAAAGCCATTTCAAGAGAACAGTATTAATGATTCCAAAAATAGCACAATAAGAATAATAGATTCCTTTGTCCCTGAGTAACCTGAGTCCCCAATTGCTGCAAGTTTGATCCCACAAAAATAGTAGACTTAGGACATTTTTGGGTAGCTTCTCTTCAAAAGAAATTATAAAGAAAAAAAGAGAATATGTGTAATTGGTTACCTAATGTCAGTATCTCAGTGCAAAATAAAAATATTAGTGACATCAACAGGATTATTCAATAACCTGAAAAACAAAAAATGGCCACGCACAGCTAGAGCCAGTGTCATGCTGTAGGATAAAGGAACGCTATAAAGTAATAGATCAAACATGCAGAAAGGTTTATTTTTGGTTTTAAGTCTGAGGTCCAAAAAATCGTTTACAAGAAGAAGAGGACAAATTAAAAATATCAGGACAAAGAAAGATGAAATATTACTTTACTGAGTAAGGAAGGCAGACAAGATAACAAAAAGATCATTATTGTATTCATTCAAAGTGAAAATATAGTTGATGTTTTTTAGTACATACCAATCAAATTTATTCCTTGTTCATCCATTTCAGGGCAAGTAGAAATCAGCTTGATTTACGCCAAGATAAGTTTGAAAATAGATACTACATAGACATTTTCCCAAATGTAATTAGCAGTAAAACAGACTAAGTAGGAGTGTCATGGTATTCCCTTCATCACCAATTTCCAAAGGCTGTTCCAGACAAAACTGTAAGGAAGATTCTAAGTGTACTTATTTTGTCTCAGATCAGGAACTATGAACAGATGATCTCACAAGATTCCTTTTAGGCTAGATTTCTATGAAAACAGAAGCTGATTCAAAACGTTCAAATTTTTAGAAATAGGCGGACATCAAAAATTGTCATCACCTGATATCTACTGAAGAGCACCATTATTGACTGGCTAGCTAGCTCACAGAAAGAATAGGTGGCGACTATTTGAATTTAAAGATCTCTGTTATTTACAAGAAGAGGAAGGACAATCCCTTACGTAGCTAATAAAGATAAGCAACTTGCACAATGGTACTACTGATGACATGACTAAATATAGAGTTAAATATAGAGCACATGCTCATTCCTGATCTGGAATGTTTTCTGTTGAACCACAAAATCCACAAAGTCAGGACAGTTAAACACAAGGCAGGGTGGCAAGAGTCACAAGATACGTACAAAAGTTAGGGAAACCATCTGCAAGATATCATGGTAAGGGTGACAGAGCCCTGGAACAGGCTGCCCAGGGAGGTTGTGGAGTCCCCTTCTTTGGAGATTTTCAAGACCCGCCTGGATGCAGTCCTGAGTAACATGCTCTAACAGGCTCTAGGCAGTCCTGCTTCAGCAGGGGAGTTGGACTAGGTGATCTCTGTGGTCCCTTCCAACTCTAAAAATTCAGTGAAATTCAGTGAAATTTTAGACTATTACACCCAGATCTTACTTCCATTCAGAATCCAACTTAGCGACCACAGTGACCACGGAGCTATCTATGCCTTTAGAAAAAGCTGTAAAAAGCATCACTTGTGTCATGCTGCACAACTGTTCTACCTCAAGAAAACTGCAGGTGATAAGCCCCTGTCGTCTCCTCCATTTAAAAAGTATATGCAAAGAATAACTGTTTTCTTCAGCTATATTGTTCAAAATATTTCACAAAAATCAAGACCTAGAAATACCTGTGATTGATGGATATGAAAACAATAAAAAGAATTTCAAACCTGAGATGGATGTGTCTCATTTCAGGTATTTCACGAATACTGTCTTAGGGGTTGGGGGGAGGGAAGGAAGCTATATTTTCAGAAAATGCTCACCTTCTAATTTGCTAATCAGGTTCATTTAAAGTGATGCCTCAAAAAATAAAATTCACGAGTTATTTTAACAAATCTTGCATGGAGCTCTAAGTGACCTGGAGTTGATACGGTGCCAGAAACAGAACCTTGGAGCTTCAACTCCCAGTCTGGAGCTAGGCTGAGAAACTGCAATTTGGTGTAACGCAGCCCAAACCAGCACAAAACCAGAGGAGACGCTGTCGTTGAAATCAGAGTGTCACTGGTTTATCAGTGTTTCGGAAAAAGATGCTCTAAGAAGTAGATTTCACGTCATGCTGTCTATAAAAAGAGAAACTTCTAGTTCTGAATTAAGATATTCTGTTGAGTGTTATCCTTTCTCCTTTAAAATACATTGTGCTTACATAAGGAGTCTTCATTTGTGTGTACACCTACATGTTAAGTGTTTACCTTCAAAATGCCTGAAAACATAGAAATCTTAAAGTACACATTGATTTGACACCCGAGGTTGAATGTGCCTGGTTCAGTTAAATACTAGTCAGAAGAGATGCAAGTGGTGAAGACAGTACTAAATTTTAGACTGAAAATTATTAAAAAAATAAGTATGAATAACAAACTGAACTTGTGGTCTAAGTCCCACTGTCCTGACAAAATAAGACGAGTGCATAAATGTTAATACATGCATAATACATCAAATTGACTACAACTGGCGAAATTTCAGGCAAATATGATTAACTATATTTGTCTGGTGTATGTGCAGGCTAACTTCCAGGCCATTTTATTACTTGCCCTGCATTAGTCTTCTGTTGCCTGGACAGCAGAGAATTAAATCAAAATAGCATTTTTTAATGCTATTTTAGTTTGACTAAGTGCTTTTCTTGTCTACTGTTTGGAATTGTAATATGCAATAAGATAAAGTAAATGCAATTCAGTAAGTTAAGAATTTTTTGAAATTGCCAGCGTCATACAGGAAATACAAAATAATCTATCAGTCTGAAATTAATAGTTTCCAGTGTGTATTGGTTTGGGGATAGCAATCCATAACTCAATCCTTTGACAGCTATCCATCAGTGGAAAACAGGCCATGTAATATTGTCTAAACAGTTACAGTGCAATCATGTCTAATTTGATAAAATATCGTAACCACACTGGGATATCATGCTCCTTCAACTGAACAGAAGACAGACAAACGAAAAAAGTTAGCGCCTGTGCTACTCAGTGTCTTCAATTACATCTGTTATAAAAAATGCCTGGCTTGATTTCTAAAGTTGCCTGTTTATCTTCTGTTAACCAGATCCACAAACCCCATGTCTAGCGTGGTTTCAGAATTCACCTATTAGCTTTGTCTTAATTTTTGATCTGCATGACTTTGCAATCTCTTCAGTTTTCCTTGAAAAAAAAAATGAATCTTGAAACAAAGCTGGAGCTGAATACAAACTCAAAGATTTCACTCAATTTAATATTGATCATTTTTCATTTTATTATTTCATAATTATCTTGGGAATTCACACATACCTTTTAAATTTTGATAGGAGAGAAAATTTTAAAAATTAATGTAGACCAAAATTTACAAGGAAACCCACTGGTATTAACCAGCCAAAGCTGAAATTCAGCCTAGATCAGAATAGTTAAAATACATATATCTATGTTAACCTTTCCTAATTTGGATTTGTCACTAAACCTAAAGCAGAGACAGGGAGACACAGACACTAAATATAATCAGTTTTCATAAGATTCTAGTGGTTTTCTTAAAGGATTGTCCCTTGCAACTGATGGTGTCGTCATACTTTTTGCAAGGTGAACAGAAACAAGGAGGATGACTTGGGGGTTTGTGGATCACCGCGTGGCAACCATTTGGCTTTGCAAGATTTGCTGGTAACGTCTGAGTTAAACGTGATGTGCCCCTCTGTAGAGACTAGCCCACAGCGAAGAACTCCATGTGGATGGGATTCTTTTGACCCGACTGCATTTGCTATGGGAATTGGAGAGGGATTTTTCATTTCGTGCATCATTCACCATGAGCCAAAGCGATTCCCCAAAGCTCATTCATTCATTCCTCTTGAAAACACAATAAAACCAAAAGAAGATAGAAAGAAAAAGTATTGTCTTGATTATGAATGCCTATAAAAAAAAAAAAATAGAGATTTTCACTTAGAACCACAAGTTGTGTTGACAGGCATACACACTGTCAGGAACAGAAACACAGCTACTTTGTGTTTGCTTGAAAACTTCAGCACCAAAATAAAAAGCAATCAAAATGTCAATCCCAGTTGTGGGCTGGGCTAGATGGCCTCCAGAAATCCCCTGCAAGTAAATTACTCTATGATTCTAATTACAACTTCTGTAGTAGTAACAATGTTACATTTTAAACTTGATTAATTGCTGCAGCTCAGTGATAAAAAACTATACTAATAGCCCAAGCCCATCTCCCCCACTGTGGATTAAAGGTTCCAGAATTATGGTGCTGGCATAGAACAATTATTAAAGCTGAGAAAACGCTAGTATTAATTAGATAGTATCTAATGAAAAGATTAAGAGATTAAAAGAAAATAAAAATGAAAAGAAAAATTAAATCTGTCATTTCAATACGAACTACAGTGAACCTATCCCGCGAGACTACAAGAAACACCAAGCCCTTAGCTTTAGGAAGGAAAGGACACGAAGTGTACATCCCTGGTTTTTCAGGTTCTGCATCTCAGCCAGAAATGTTGGCCTGCATCTGGAATGCATCTCTTTTCAATATCGTTTCCTTCCCACTGAGTACTGGATATTTTGCGAAGGGTCCCAACGTGTGAAATCCCCTGATTCATACACAGATTGAAGAATCACCTTTCACAATCGCAGCATTTCAAAGCATCTCTGAATTCTCTCCCTTTCTGTGAACTAAACTTCCTATAGATGCTGAAAGATCCCAATAGGTAATTAACAAGGATACTCAATGACATCAAAACACTTCTGTAATTACCAGAGACAGGCACGATACAGTAATTAATGAGAGCCACAGGCAGGAATGCATGACAGTGCCAAACAAGCCATGGATTTGTGCCTAACCTGTCTCCCAAAGGCTGATGGAAAGCGAGAGCAGGTAGCTGGGGAGGTAAGCTTCCCAGGAGAACTGCTTTATCGATGAGAAAATTAGTGCACTGGGCAAAAAGCAACACTTAGCTATACCAGTCTGGAGAATATGAATGATTTAGGACTAATGAGATGGGTTATCACATTTAGGCTGTGGAACCACAAGGGCACTGGACGACTTCCATCTTAGGCCAGTATGATAACCGAACCTGGAGAGCCCCGACGTGGGCCAAATCCATGGACAATCAGTAAGTCAAGTTCCTCTCCCTCTTCTGCGTGATCCAAAACCTCAGCGGTCCTGGCCAGTCACAGAGAAGACACAGAGAAGAAGCAGTGAGTGGCTGCACGGGCAAATGCACACTCCTGGGGCAAGATCTGCACCCTGATCCTCAGAGGTCCTGCCCTAGGGTTGGGTCAGACTGCAGTCCTCATCTCCTCCAGACAATTTACCTCTTTTCCTTTTGCTGAGGCAATGAAGCACCACACATGGCCACAGCACCCACCTCAACCAACGAGGCTGGAAATTATCCCAGGTCTTGCAGTTTCGTATTTAGCCAGAGACTGACTTAAGGAGCCGTTTGCTCAACCTCATCCTAGGAGCCTAATTCAGAGAAGCTGATGCAGAACTACTGCAGGTTGTAGCCTTTATTTCTGAAATTATGTCAAAAACAATGTGCAGAAGGGTAAGTCTTTAACAGCCATAGTGAATATGCCTTTGTAGAGATGAGATGTATATATACGTGCATGATTTTAATTTAAAAAAATACCTTCCAATGATTTAAAAAGCAATATACAGTGCTCACCAGGTCTAAAAGTTTCATTTCACAGGCTCTAGACTATTAAGGCAAAGCAAAGAATGAAATCCCGTTTCATTATATAGGAATTTTCATTACATATCTTTTGGTGGGTGAGCCCACATGTTAACACTGATACATGTTATGCTTTCCATAGCTTGTACACTCTAAGGGATCTGTTCTGCCGCAGCCATACTCAAGGAGTAAAATATTTTTCTAATTGGTTCCATCTATCTCATGTGTTTATAAAATTCTCCTACTGATTATGATATGATAAAAAATTAACCGGTTTTACAGACACCTACAGAGTGGTATCATATAGATAAATAGATAATAACAAACTGCCAGATACCGTACTGCAGAGACCAAAGAAGAGAGAAGAATCTTGGGGTTCGTATGGTTTGCTGTGTTGTCTACTCATTGTTCTAACTCCCCCTTGGCTTAGAAGCATGCTGGAAATTGGTCCCCCCAAAATTCAGAAGCCCTGCCTATTTTCATTCTTTCATCTAGGTCAAAAATGGTAAAAGTGACTTTTTAGCAACGCTTTTTCATTTCCCTTTTAATAGAAAACAATTTGACATACCAGATCATAACAGTCTTAAAAGTAAATCTTTATAGTGCGCTCACTCAAACTGGATCTCTCATAAAATACTGAATGAAAAGACAAATGGGGCACTTTTATGCCTCTCAGTATTTTATTGAGTACTTCTAGTTAGTGGTAGCTGGATTCTGAAATAATTTTCTACGAACTTTTAAGACAATAGTAAAGTTCAAAGTTAGTACAGAAAAAAGTACACGCTCAGTGTAAGTCCACACCGGTATACAGGCTGCATTAACGCGGGTTTAAGTGCAAATTCAAGGGGCAGCTGGCAGGGACTAACTTAAGAACAACCACAATCGAAGACATTTTAATAGAAGAAAAAAAAAAAAGCATTAATTTTCCAGGTGGCATCTATTCCTTTTTTCTTGCAAGTAATAAAAATCTTTGTCATTCTAATCACCCTTTAAATTTAATAAAAATGGCAACATATGGCTGTTTACAGAGATCCAATTAGCCCATTTCCCTAAATATGCTTTTACACTTCAAAATATTAAAATTAAAATGCAAATTGTACCATGCATACGAGAATTAAGGAGAAATCATTTCTATTTAACTGCCTGAAGACAGCCAAATCCTCCTCCTGACTATCTTTCACCCTCCCCTTTGGCTTAGCTGAAAGGTATATGGAATGAAGTTGAAATTACTGGCAAACAACCCCATTGCTCCCTTCTGAAGCTTTCTTCGAGTACATACTTCATCATCAAAACACGAGCTACCTACGACATCTGTAACAATGGAAGAGGGTGACAAAAATAAAAGTCACTACGTCCCACCCAACAGTTCACCTGCTCAGGTCTGGAAGGACTCCAATCCCACACAAGGAACATTTTTCCTGCGCATTTATAACAATGTTATAAATGTTATCGCTGACAAGGTTAGCGATATTCGAATCCCTTACGCACGGCTGGCGATCCGCATGGAATATTGTATCTGACTTTGACAGCATGGAAGCTGTAGAGCACATAAGGGTCTCCTCCGGTCTGTACCCCCAGTCCATAGCGATGGCTAACTCCAGATGTTTCACAAGAAATGGTGGGAAGTGATAAAAAGTGATCGTGTATTCCTATTTATGCGTAACTGTGGATGATGCTTGCACTATCTTATAAGATAATATTGCGGATTATAATTTTTACCATAGCTAGTACAATTGCTAACAGTTTTGATTAGTGCTATTTAAATGACTGAATCACTGTCTCATTGTAGAAGTGTATTTCTTCTGCATGAAAGAGAAATAGCTGCTGTCAGAGGGTGGTAATGAAGCCTCCATGACTCACTGTTGCAGGAGATGTCAATACAGATATGGACAATGCCTCTAATGCTTTCAATTAGCTCATGTCCATCACGAGAATCACAGGATTGCTCAAGGCTTGACTTGTGCTGTTAATCTGGTTTCTATGCAGATGTAATGGATTTAATAACTAGATTCCTACTACAGCTTCCAAAAGGAGGTTAAGGCTCTTTCCCACATTCCTCTAAAAGGCAAAGTCCAAGTAGCAATAACCCGGACCCAGTAAGTTTCCAAAACACCTTGAAAATTCTACCACTAGTTGACAGTTTGGAGAAAAGATAAATGACTTTCTTCCAAAGCTGTTTCTGCATCTCCTGTAACACCTGGGTTTTCATAACTGCTCTGCCAGGAATATAACTTGAGGAATTTTAGTTGCACGTGCCTTAAAAACGTCTGTGCAACTATGCTAGGTAGACAGTGTACCAGGGAGGAAAACCCCTTTGTGGTAACATCTAACGTGCAGTCGATGATCCCAAGGGTCTTTTTCAACCTAAATAGTTCTATGGGTCTATGAAGATCACAGAAAGTGCAGATGGATTTACACGCTGCCTCTGTTACCAGCCCACTCTCTCCCAGTTTAGGAACCAGAGCTTAGGAAGGTGCACTTCTGTGACAGTTCCCTGATAAGAAAAATTGATGAAGTGTGCAAGAAAGGACTGCCCTGCACCTTGACAGAGCATCATAGCCTAGAAACCAGACTAGGGATGTCGGGTAGGGTACCCCCAGGTGCTGTTGGACAGAAATGTGGCATATCTAATAAAATACAAGCAAAGAAAGAGATTCCCCTGAGAAAGCAACAACAGACAGAGAATCCAGCCTCAGCCAACTAGAAAGTTCTTGCTCGATCTGTAATGAAGGCAAATTCAGGAATAGCAGTACAAACTCAGTAACAGAAAACACGCTGGGATTACATTGATGAAATTAATAATTAGCACTTGCATGGGGTTTTTTTCAACAGATACCAAAATATACTTTTAAGGGCTACAGACTCACTATTCCCAGTCCTGTAGATGGAGAAGAAGAAGTGCAGAACCATGATGGGTACGTGATAACACACGGTGAATCAATGGCAGGGTTTAAAGTGGAAATCCCAGTCATCCCATTCCTGCATTTATTCTATAATCATTATACACTCAAGCTCCCTAGACAGGATGTAAGCCACTCTTTAACAAGAGAAACCATACATTTTCTTAGATAAAAGATTTAAACAACTTCACAAACAAATTATGATAACGGATTGCAAATGAAATCACGATCCTTATTTAAACTGTAATTTCCTTTAAACCACCAAACAAAATATGCTCTCAAAAGAGAAGCTAAACAGCATAAAGATTCCTGATTGGTATGCAAATCCTGTTGGCTTCAGCTACTAATAGATAACTACTTTAAAGAGGTGTTTCCACTTATCAACATGCCTAAGTAATCAAAACCCTGTTTTCCTCTCCTCTCTGCACTTTGATTCCTCCTCTGGACTTGATGTCTAATTTTATTCTTTGATTTGATATCTTATTCTAAGATTAAGGTGAGAGGGGGTTGCTTCTGATTGGCCAGGAAAAAAAAAAGCACACATAGTTAATAATACTGTTTTACTTACTAGTACTATAAACTTCATTAAACTAGGTCTGGTCATGTTAATACATTCAAATATTTTATTCAGCTGAGACTTTTTTTGATTTCCCTTCACCAAAACCAAATTAGATATTGTAGAGAATTCTGTACGTTTGGGTAAATAAAAGCAAAGAAAAATCTGAAGAAAATAGAGATAATGATTCACTAGCGTATATTGCCTACAGCAGGCTATGTCAACCAGAGATTAATTTGGATAATACCTTTAATTTCTTAAAAGATCTGTTTTTGACTGGACCTGTCCATTGAGCATAAAGGGCGAAACATTCACAGGACTGCCTCCTTTACATCTTTGCTTTGACGGGGAGAGCGGAACGAAAATTGATTCACTGTCTAAACAAGGGAGCAAAACCTGAGTGCTGCTTGGGCTTCCTTGGCCAAAGTAAATAGGTGGCTCAGCTGAAAAACCCTCAGCTGCCTCTGGTGACAGGTTAAGCCTCATCTCCTTGGGAAACATACCCACCACTGCCTCCTCCACCACCCTGCGTGCAGCACACCGTCTTCTACCGGCCTTTAAGGAGTCAATGCTGCTAGCAATACTCACCCGAGGCATCGGTACTTTAAAGCTATCTGTATTGCTCCACACAGCTGTGATACACTTTCAATTTGGTTAGGAATTTAATAACGTTTCCACACTCTTGGTGATGTACAGTCTTAATGACTAATCAATATGCCCAACTAAATGTTTTGAAAATGCTTAAAGCAAAGTGACAGTTCATTTATCAAAGGCATTTTGACCACATGCAGCCTCCAAAGAGATTTTTAAATTCATAAAAGATACAGAAATTAAAAAGAAATCTACACTGGTCATGTTTCTGAACAAGTTTGGTTGTACCACCCTTAGATTGTTATATATCATCATCATAGGCTTTCATGCTAAATGCAAAAGTACGATAGATTCTTAATAAATATCAAATCTGTAATTATTCATGCTACATTCCTGACAATTTGCTTGTCTTTTGACATGAAAATGCTCTGCTATCAGACAACCCCTAGTGCATCCCCCTTGGTAGTTCATAGAGACATAGGTATCGGATTAAGAAGAAATAGCCAGCTGGAAGGTAGAGTGACGTTGATTGAACTACATATAAAGCTATAATCATTGATTTTGAAGCAGTTTTTATAAAGAGTACATCTACTGAATTTTTTATCTTCTGTTAAAGAAAGCACGCAGAAGAGCAGGAAAGTAGCATCATCATAGCCGACTACTCATACATCAATGCCAAAGTAACAAAGGATGTGAGGTGAAGAAAATCGCCTTCGACATTTCGCTGACAGCACTAAGTCCAGATAAAATAGCACTGCTAATATTTTTTAATTTTGCTGTGCATATCCCAATAAGAAACTCTCAGGTCTATTTGCAGATAAATACTACTACACTTTGTACATGTGCAACTGATGGATCTACAAGGTTAAGGTCATTATTTTCAGTGATCTATATTCTCAAGAGTCCATTTTTGTACACTCCGGCTACAGCTCTCAATCACCTTCTGAAAATTAAGTCCAAAGTAACTCCATAGCGCTACGTATCATTCAACCAAAAGAGGCTGGCATCCCAGTCATTAACTCTAAAGTGCAAGTTATAAACAGTATTTTAGAAATATATGTCCGACATAAATTGGGAAATAACCTCCTCTACCAACACATTTGTTCATGCCCACACAGAGGCATTATCAGCAAGCACTATCCCAAGATAACCAGTTCAAAAACCTAAAGAGAATTCAGAAAAAGAGTAGACATTGATATAGCACCCACATTACATTTAGATGGAGTATTTTATCCTACAGCTAATGCATATGCAAGGTGAACTTCCTCCTCGGCACGTTATTCCACTGTGCAATTTTTTCTATTATCTTAAAAGAATTTAGTACTAGTCAAGGTCCCAGAGTAGATACAGAAGTTGACCTATGTGGACTGTTTTCAAGGGGGCACGTTTCTCACTGCAAGACATAGCATAGCCATCTGAAACTACTCCACGATTTCACTGAATGATCATAGGTGGTGAGAGATGAGGCCAGAGTTTCAAGAACTCACAGAGGGGTTGTGCTTTATGGCACTTGTCTGGATATGGGTTGAAGTGCCCCCAACCTGGCTCATCCTTGCCACATGCAAAGGAAGAACTTGTACATCTAAGTGCGTGCAAAGAAAGGGCCACAGATTGGCCAAGTTACTGATCTGTTCTGGAAATCCAGTTATGAGCGGAGATCTCTACTAGAAAATATGCTTGCCTGAGTCAATCACTCTCTTCTTCTGACGCTGCTCATTAAAGCAGGGTCTGGATCCTGTCTGTCCCATCTCCAGACGTTCATATCAACTGCCATAAAAGTCTTTTTCATCTCTCTGATGATTTCATACAAAACGTTATACGCTTTAGGGAATCTCTCAGATGAGACTTTGACAAGGTCTCAGTCAGCCTTGACTTGAACTGGGGAACTCTTTGAGTTGGATTCCTTTTTTCAGAAGCCTTCCTAAACTATGAGGCAGCAGTATATTTAGTAAAAGGAAAAGTCTTTATTCATCTTCTTTCTTTACCCGTCCTTTTGGAATTGGCTTCTCCTCAACACCTCACAGCTCTGAGCTTAGTGAGGACTTACATGGGAGACAGAACTCTGCCCCAGTATATACTTACACATTTATTGCTAAACGGATCATGAAATCGGGTTGACATAGTGCTTAGAGACATAGTTTAGTAACGCGGGGCGCTTTTTTGTATGGTTTTCTTTTGGTTTTTTATCAGAGTTAGGTTGATGGTTGGACTAGAAGATCTTAAAGGTCCCTTCCAACCTGGACAATTCTATGACTCTGTGATTCTAAATATTCAGAAAAATTCTCTAAAACGCCTCTTTAAAGTACCTTTCAGCAATGAACAAACTTTGGGCTCCTTGAGGGACATGATGAACCCCTGTACCTTTGGTGGATGCTTCAATTACTGCTATTAAATGACAGAAGGACACTAGAACTAACCCTCTCCTTTTGTCAATTGATCTCATCCATTTCTTTTATGCTATAGGGTTTCTTGTTACAGTAACCCAAAACTGAAGTGCACCATTCTACGTTTGAATGACACGTTGTTACGAAAAGCATGAATAAGGAAACATTTCAAATAATCTAAACTATTTTTGTTTCTTGATATTTAGATTCAGATGTCACGCTAAAAAAAAATGTATTTAAAAGATCAGAAAAGTTCTATATGGGACTAGTCATCAACCTCCATCACAGGATCATTTATCTTGTGGAGAGAAATCTGTGATCCTAACTAGCGTATTGCCTATCAATTCATATCATGTGCATACATTAAACTAGTCTCTCATACACCTGACAAAACTATGTAGAAATCTCATGGAAAATTAGGAACTTCCAATCATTTACATAGTAAGAAAGTAATGAATTATTTCTTACAACGCACAGTATATTTTCTCTTTCACCCGCTTCCTGAGATCTCTTGGAAAACTTCCTTACTGAAATATCCATGCTCTTCCCTGCCATCAGCCTGTTCTCATCAGCTGGAGGGTTAATCAAGATTTTGCCCAGTTGAGAGGAGCTCGCTGGACCAGACCGGTTACCATCAGCATCTGCGGGGAGCACCCTGTCCGCCTGTTTGCTCCTTCTGGGCAGTTGTGGTGGCCAGAAAATTTAAGTCCTGTGGCACTTTGATCCCAGATCATCTAGCTTTGCTATAAAATAGTATGAAGAGACCAGTACTGTCACTGACAATGCCACTACTCATATGGTGAAAAGAAAATAAGCCCGGAGCAATGGTGTTGATGTTGAAAGACTCCCGCCGGGATTTTTTGTTACAATTTCTATGTAGGCAACAGCAAGAGGAAGGCAAAATTATGTAATTACATTACAGGCAATGGCAGATGTTGCAAATTGTGGTAGAAGCAAAATAAATAAAAGGCTTAATGGCAAGAACAGTAACAACAGAAACAGCAGCAGTCCGGTCAGGTGAAGTCAGGCAACAAGAGCAGCAATAAGGAAAGAATCAAAAATAGCGATTATCTCATGAGTTTCTCCTCCTTTCACTAAACGCATGTTCACAAAGCAACCATTTAACCTCCAAGCATTTGGATCAAAGTCTCCTATTAGTAATCATTCATGGATATTACTCAGCAGAAGCAGCCCATGCACGGAAGGGATTATCCAAACCTAAAGTAATTTGTTGGTAGTAGATCCCCTAGTTAGGAGCTGTGCTACCCATCACCACCAGTCATATCTAGTTTTCCTCCTGCCTTATTTTAATACAGCTTCTCGCTTCAATGTCACTATCATGGGTGAGGTACGCGCGGGCTATGAATCAAAAAGGCAAAATAATTAATATGTTTTTTGTATGATGTGTTCAAGCATTCCTTGCACTAAGTCGAAAATACAATTGGAAAGTTAAAGTCATGCAGCTCGACACGCTGAACTGAAAACATATTAGCTGGAGAGGCGTTTCCAGAGGAGTTCCACACGTTAATTCGCTGAAAAAGTCACTATTTCTTTTCCTTAACTTCTGTGTAGTGCTTTCTGTGTCCTGCAGTTAAAATCTGTTGCGTTTCCCTGCGCTCTGTCAGCAGCTGTACCTTCTCCCTGGCTGAGGCAGCTGCGAGCGCTTGGCCTCTCCTTCTTGCCTCTCCTCAGGGCACCCGCATGACAGCACAACCATCTCTGAGTATTTAAGGGATTCGTACTTTAGGGATGAGAAAAAAGAATTGGTGGGGTGCAAAAAAGGAAGGAAAAGAAAAAGGACAAATTAAGTCAACAAAAAATTAAGGCAGAATATAATTACAATACTAATTAGAATAGTTTTCCAGTAGGAACGAATCATTTAAATATGAACAAAACACAATAATGAAGGACTGTACTGTTGGGACATCTCTTCTACTTGCCAAGCTGCGCTCTGAGAATAGAACTGATAACATCACCAGATTTTTCCCCCCTATCTCTAATTTTATTGTATTTTAATGTTTTATTCTGAAGAATGCTTTCAGGACATCACCAATCTCTCTTTCAGCTAAAATCCCAGTACTACTGCTTTGCAAATTAGAAAATGTGTTGTGGTTTTTTTTGTAATTTATCCTTGAGACTGTCCCAAAAAATAACTAAAAGCTTTGTGCGCTATTAGCTCATACATTAAAGAGTTCCTAATTCATCTAGTAGAAGATTTTTACACTTCTTAGAATTAATGAGGTTATTTCTAGGGCAACAATAGCAAACAAATGATGTTGTAAGAACATCTGTTTGTACAAAGGATTACGTCAAGGCGACTTTGAATAATTCCCATACATTGGATTCCTCCCCCTCTCCCCCCTCCAAATTAGTATAGTGTACTACCATAAACTTAGGAGTCTTCTGAGTGAAGGCAATTAGAGATATTACATAAAGATATAATGACACTGTTTTCACAATCAATATGTGGAGACCTTCAGCCTTTTCAAAGAGAGCATGAGCAATTGAACAGAGTAATTAGTACCTCTGCTTTTCCATGTAACTGATTTAGGACGGAAAGAATATAAAGAAGTACAGAATTACCAAAACAAAATGGAAAAGCTGCAAAAACGCTGATCTGAGAACCAATATAATATTCAGGGAATTTCTGAATTCATGCGAAGAGGAGAAATATATCTGCCTCGAGGTTGGCAGCAACCTCCCCAGAGCCCTCATCTAATTCCTGTTTGAGTTTCTGATGCCTATAAATGAAGCCTATCAATACCTGAAGGGAGCTGCAGAAGAGCAGGAGAGGGACTCTTTGTCAGGAAGTGCAGTGACAGGACAAGGGGCAACGGTTTTAAATTGGAAGAGA
>JAOXJK010000012.1:58287773-58301258 GCA_025774025.1 Xenus cinereus | reverse complement strand
AGGGGAGACCTTCTCACTCTCTCCAACTCCCTGAAAGGAGGGTGTAGCCAGGGGGGGTCGGTCTCTTCTCCCAAGTCCCCGTCGATGGGACAAGAGGAAACGGCCTCAAGTTGCGCCAGGGGAGGATCAGATTGGAGATGAGGAAAAATATTTCCACGGAAAGGGTTCTTAAGCCTTGGAATGGGCTGCCCAGGGAAGGGGTTGAGGCACCATCCCTGGAGGTTTCCAAAGAAAACGAGACGTCGACGCTGGGTTGTTGCATACAAACACAGATCAACCACCTGTGCACTTCTCATTAATGTATATGTGAATATTCAGTTGCTTCTCTTTAATAATGAGCCCAGTGTGTGTCAGGAAGAAGTTGTGCGGGTAAAACCTTAACTTCATCAGAGGAAAGACCTAACCTGGCCTCTGGCAGACTTTCACAGTTTCCACTCATTATCCTTCTTTGGGTTTTGTGTCTTGCTGGTGTTATAGATTTCTTGTACTTGAACATGGCTGTGAAAAGAAGCGTTGGCCATCAGGCCACGGATCGAGGTGCCGTATTAATCCCAGCAAGAGGCAAGATTTTTTCTGGTTCAGTGCGATTAAGCCAGCTCCGTGCTTAGCCTGGGAAACATTGATCTGCACTGATCTTCATGTTGTGGCCAGCAATCCTCTCAGTTCCTCAGGACCGATACATTCAAACACATTTTGCACAGAAATCTTTAAACAAAACCAAAACACCCAAACCAAACCAAAACTCTCATTACTTCCAGCTCCCTAACTTTTAGAGATTTTATTAAGATATTTTTAGATTTGTGGGTGAAAAATTGCATAGTGGTGCAGAGTATCATCACAGATGAATTATTTTATGTGTCTGACAATGTTTTTGGTCTGCTTGCAATTTCAGATTTTCCAGAAAAGAGATTGGTTCAGTATCTCTTCCAAACATTCTTGCTACTTGACATAGTGCCTTGCAAAAATTGATGGAAACACAGTCCATGCCATAGGGGACAGATGATTAAAAAGAAAGGCAGCTTTGATCTATTACTTCTGTGTCATTCAAGAGCGACACTACTGTAAATACTATTAAGATTTTACAAAAGTGTATATGAAATTGGAATATGTTACAAATATCAGAGGTAGAGACACAAGAGAACATCAAAGAGGAATGAGTAAAGGGGAAGAGAAAAAAATGTAAAAAGAACTTTTGAGATGGACTAACGTTAGCAGAAAGCAGATTACTAGTTACTAAGGTGATGGGAGAAAAGGTTCTGTTTCATTGTATAGCATGGTCCAAAATACAAATATTTTTATGGATGCAATTTAAACTTGGTACACTAGATTCATTACGGCTATTCATCTATGGAAGTGCTTTGGTAGACATGTCACTTTGAAAATAGCTCCAGGGATATTACGTGTGGCTTGAATGTATGAGTTAGTAAGATCTATCCAGTTCCATGTACCTAGTTGCACATGTGTAGTTTATCATCACCACTGTTGTGGCAATGCACAGAATCGTGACAAACTGCAGGTGAAACCCCACTGTTAGCTGCGGAGCAAATGTTTGCTTCTCAGAGTCCATGCTGACCACCAAAACATCCCAGTCATCCCCATCACTGGGGCGGGTAGTAAAACAGGTCTTTCCCGGGGTAACTGGGACAGCAGTATGTACGAACCAGCCCCTGCTTTCTGAAACTCAGCACAGGTTAACAGCTAAGCTGGTAACTGATTCCAAACCTTTACCTGTTGCTTCTGAAACCCTGAGCTGCATTTCAGTCTTCTGCATCCTCTTAGAGGCTCTGCCTTCATCATTGCCCTGGCCAGCAGATGCCGAGTTTCAAAGTTTAATTTCTGCCAGTAGATGTGGTAAGCACCCTTTCCTTTTTTCTGAAATCTGCAGATCCACTTATGTAGAAAACAGGGTTATTAATTTTTTATTCCTATTTCTATTAATAAAGTGAAATATATTTCCCACTCCTTATTTCAAGAATCTAAGGAAGTGATCGTGAATATTTTTTTTCTGGCAACACAAATGCCTTGAAAATAGAAGTTACTCTCCATATGCATTTTCAGTAAAATACATTTACCTTACAGAAAATCAGGGACTTATTTAAGTTTTTTCATCTTCTCACATTAAGAAAATGTCACGTACCAAAATATTTCAAAAGATACATTGAAAAAGGATCTTGTTGAAGTAATTCCTTCTGAAAAGAAGCAATTGTCATCTGGAGGCCACCTCCTCCTATATAAATTCCTACATGTATATGGATTTCCACCAGGAAATCTACAGGTACGTATGGCTCATGCACATAAAGGCACAAAAGTTCAAGGGGACAATGCGCTCTCCTCCCCCAGTTTATAATGGCAATGACATTACACAAACCTGATTTTAAAATATGTTGTACTTTTTGCATACTCCCTTTAACCTTTAGTAAAACTCTGTCTTCACACACGCCCAGGCAATGTTGGCTGGCCTGAGCCCGACACTGATTTAACATTAGCAAATCCACGCAGGCAGAGAATGAAATCATTGAAGGGGATTTATGGAAAGAACGGGTTTATATTATAGAGAAAATGAGAAAAAGCAGGGAAAATGTATGCGGAATCATTCCGAAGGGGAATTTATTCCAGGGTCTCCCTTACAGAGACAATTCAGAAAAACCTTTTAATAGACCGATTTGCTAACGAACATCAGGCATACATACATTAAAAGAGCAGTAAAAAACCACGCTCAAACACGCTCCTGGAATGAGATGCTTCTGACAGCCAGACATGTTAGTAATCACACCACATCCATTCCCAAATCCATATGCATTCATCTGCGTTCCACAGGTTTCTCCGGTGGCCTCACTATGAAAAGCATGGATGATATAGGGGGTGGGATCTGATAACATCACTAACGACAAAAAGTAGTTCTTACAAAGCAGTTCCAGTACTTCCAAAGTAAACAAACACTGACTGAAGACTGTTTAAAGAGGGTCCTGAGAAGCAGAAAGGCTTTCCAAAGGTACAGCCTAATATAGAAGGGGCAGCTCAATGCCCCACACTCTCAGCTGGGAAAGCTCAGGTTAGAATTTAGGAAAGCCTAACTATAACTTTCGGATAAACGGTACAAGTCACCGCCTCAAGAAATGAAACGGTATCACCTCGCCCACGAAAACAGGGTGGGCTGGTGTAACTGCAGAGTTCAAACTCAAACGCATCGCTTTTTCTTAAAAAGGCATAGTAAAGAAATCAGGGCTCACAGCACTGCAGCCACACTGTTCATGGAGGACTTCTAATATCCACAAAGCTCTCGTCAGATATTATCAATTCTAAGAAACCCCAACCACCACGTAGCCTTTTACACATAGTGATACTAAGTTAAGCAAAGATAACTTGGAAAATTAGCAAAATCAGTTCACCAGGTAAAAGTATTATGAAGATAAAGTGAAACCAAGAAATCACAGTATCTGAAAACCTCGAATTGCTAAGAGATAAGCAAAGGTGCAGAGCAAAGCAAATACACGAGAGAAGGGTTTATTAATAATGGACTGGAAAAAAATGACCTCTTAACTAACCAATTACCTACCTGGTATTTACCTAGGATGACCCACATGTATTTAATGAGAAACATTTAACCTATGAATTAATCTGCTTCAGTTCTATAACAATGTGACAATGACTAAGGGAAAAAGAAGTCTCCAAAAGCTGTTGGTTTCCACGTCTAGGACATGAGCCTGGAGGTCAGAGCGGAGCAAGGACATGGCTCCTGGTGCTTGAAAAATCACCAGAAGTTGAAATCAGCTGCTCTACAACACTGACAGAGAAGAAGGGGTCAATGAAATTTCTTAAGGCTGGCCAAGATCCACGAAAGCTTACGGGCATGGTTTCTGAAAGAACATTCAGAACTGAACGCTGGAGCCTGAGCAAGCTTTGGAGCAGGTGACATTCACCACTTCGGGAAATACTGCAGAAATCCCAGTCCTCTCTCAGACTCCTTCTGAAAAACTCTTTTTAAGCAGGAATTAAACCTGCAATGAGCATTCTAGATCACTTAACATTTAGAGATGCGGAAGTTTAGATATTAAGTTCCGATTTGGATGGCTACTTCGGAAAAATATCATATTAAAATTTTTAACTTTTTTTTAATCTCAGTTTACCTACAAATCTTATTTACTACTGGCATTAAAATTGCTGTATTGTAATAAAACAGCTAACCAGCAAACTAAGTTTTCTGTTTCACCCGTCGAACTCCTTAAATTCGTGAAGCTGTTGCCTCATCTCCTCCAAAGGCAACAGGCGTGGAGCTGTAATTCATCTACCGCGGTAACTCAGCTTTATGCTTTCCACAGGCTGCCTGGAGAGCGGGAATCAAAAACCGGAGCACAACACCAGCCCATCTCACCCCCTTCTCTGTGCTTTTACCTCCCACACCGGGGTTATTCGTCGGGGGTCCTGCAGCTCTGGGCTCTGACAGCCCCCCTGGAGCAGAACGGCACAACTGGCGTGATGGTTCCTCCCCAGTTCGGAGGCTGAGATCAGATCAGCGACCCACGGGCAAGGAATTGCCCACAACAAGAAATTCTGCATCCTATCAGTATATTGTATCACTGTCATGTGTATCACCTTGCATATTGGAGGGAATAAGGGAAGCTTCTCCCTATAAAACCAAAGCGATTCTGTATCTTTCTTTGCTGCTTTCCCTCTTGTTAACTCCCTTCTGTTCCCTCCTGGGCACAGAATAATTCTCTTCTATCTCCAAGTTTCTGTTTGCAAAGGAGGGAAATGTCCTGTCGCCTCCAACAACAACCGGAGAGGGTATGGGCATCGAGAACTCAGAAAACAGCTAGCTTTCTGCACGGTCTCTGTGCTAAACATTATCATTATCTTCTCAAAATGGAAGTTTCCAAGGAAACGAGAAGAAAAGAGGATACGAGAAATGTAAATTTAAAAGAGCAATACAAATTGAAAAGTCTGGTGGGTTTTGGTTTTTTTTTTGCAAATCTCCATAGACATGCACACTGTTATTAAGTTGCAATTATGGTCCATGGGCTTATAATTTCATTCATATATTAACAATACTAGTTACTCGGATTGCCAAGACCAAGCCTCCGTCACGCTAATAACGGCGTATTCGCAAAGGAATTCCTGTTCCAAAAAACGATTATCTAAACAGACAATATAGACAATGAGAAGCATCAACCTCCTGTTCACAGAATTGAAAAATAAAATAAAATAAAATAAAATAAAATAAAATAAAATAAAATAAAATAAAATAAAATAAAATAAAATAAATTGTTAAGGTCATGAAGGAAATCTGTATTAAGAGTCCGAAAGCGAAGGCAGATGTCCTCAGTATGCAGTTAATTGACATAAAGACTGTGAGCAACGGCAGGCTCCTGGCTTGAAAATCGCCTCCCCAGAAATGTGCCGTGGTTTATTGTATATTGAGATGATATGGTGTATTTTCAGCAGAGGTATTTGGTTTGCACTTTCTTAAGAAAATCACAAAGCCATCTTGACTGATTTTTTTTTTTCCTGATAATCTTTTGTTAAGGCTTTGAAACAGACCCCTATGTCTGAGTATAATTTAAAACATATCGGGGTGCGAGTCTCAGAAAAACCCACCCTAAAAACAACAAACAAACCCAAAGCAATAAGGAAGGAAAACCTCATTTCCAGATAGTCTTCACTTACACAGACAAGGGCTGTTTATCAAGCTTGGAGTAGAAAATTGGACCAGATAACCTTCTGCAGCCCCCTCCAACCTGAATTATCCTATAGTCTCATGAGATCGCTGTTTTCGGGAACGTTTTCAGAAGTCACTTATGATTTAATTTACATAGAACATCTTATTATTGGCTTCACTCAGACTAAGTGGGAAGGCAATGGCATTGTGACCTGTAAAATCACTCTCAGTCCCTACTGCTGGCAACGATTTGAATCTGTTCGCCGGGATATACACGTTATTTCGCTTGGACGACAGCCCACAATTAAGGAAAAACAAGCAATGGACCCGGAGGAATAAGGAACCAAAGCCTAAAACTAGTAACAGAAGAATGAGAATTCTTAGTTCATACAGACCTTGGCTACCTTTTCAGGACACGCATAACTAAAAGCGGCAAGAGCGTTAGTTCACTCATGGCTTTTATTACTATTACCATTTTATTACCATGGCTAATTATTACCACTAATAGATCAAGAAACACCTTTGCTTGGGACTTGTTCAAACGCGTTAACTGAGCGATTCCTCCCTGATAAGGAAGGAATTGAATTGTCGAAAGGCGACGTGAGGCGCCAGAGGCAAAAAGGTGAAAAAGCTGAGTTGCTGAAGTCATCTCAGTTTTCTCTTTAATTTAAAACAAAGTGACTAGTCTATTCTAATTAGTTACTTGAACAGCTGGCTGGGGAAAAGAAAAAGTTCTGACTCAGAAGACCACCTGTGGTCAAGGCCACAAAAACTACCACGATCTCAAGAAATCCATAGAGGTTTTGTTGCTGGCGTCGGTACAACCAGGATTGAGCTTCCTGAGGAATACAAAAACGTGGTAGTTTTTGTTTGTTTCTTTCTTTCTTTCTTTCTTTGTGTGGGCACCATGCTGCAAGGATGCTCTGTGGTGGAAGAATCCTCACGGGCACTGTGAGATGAATAGGGTGTCATCACGTATTTAGCAAATAAGGCACTCCTCCAAAAAAGATAACAAAACCCCAAACAAAACAAACAAAAAAAAAAACACAACCCAGAGAAAGGTATGAAAAATTAGTTCCTCAGCTTAGAGGCAACAGACAGAAGCAAAGAACACATGGCTTAGAAAATGTATTGCCCTCTTCCCCACTGAGACACAGATCTCACACACACCGTGGTGGGACTCTTCGTTACTGGCTCGGTTAGAATGATCTGCCTTTGTTGGTTCTTTCTCTCACTTACAGGAAAAAAACCACCCCAACCACCTCATAGAGTAGCCCTGGAAACTCACTTTCCAAACCAAAAAAAAATGGCTTATAAAGAGTTTTTAAGAGAATTTATTTTTCCATATCAAAGGTGGAAACGTGAAGAAAGAGGTATCTGCGAAATACATCCAAACATTTCTGAAGAAATGCTTAAGAATCCATATGTCTGGAATTAGTTATTCCTTGAAGAAATTTTAATAAGTTATGATTTTGTGTGCTGCTTAATTTTTCTTTTAAATCTGGAAGCCAGGGTAAACATCTGCAATTGCAGTATTTCTTTAATTATAACATAAACATATACTAACAGGTACAATTTCATCCTGAACGAATAGTCTTACACAATTAAAAACAGAGACTCTAACACTGTACTCCGTGTAAACTATGTGCTTTCTATGCCCATTATATCCAGCTCACATCCCCAGGTAAATTCTAAGTACCTGCCCAAAGATACAGCCATATACTACTTTTCTGAAGCATATGGAAGCAGGGAGCTTGCATCCATCAGCAGAATCACAGTACTTGGAGTTATGAACATGATTCAGGATCCTATACGTTAAGGCCCAAGAAAGAATAAATTATTTTCCACTTTGCAGAGCCTCTGTGCTATGCTAAATTAAGCAAAATAATGGCAACAGAGACAAATCATGCATTAGAAATAGTTCAAGAACAGCAGGGATGAGGGAGAGGAGTACCAAGCATTACAGTATCTATTAACTAACGGGATGCTTACGGAAATAGGGATAAGATGCACATGCATGCCAAATGAATACCTATCTATAGCACCGCAAGAAAATATGCCAAAAAGAAATTAATGAGGGAAAGGGGCTTCAAGTATAGTACTGTAAGCGTCCAGCCATTAGTTTAATCTGAAATGTATTTTAATTGCTCCTACCCCAACGAACTAATTTCACAATCACAACAATAGGTTGCATATTTCCACTTATAACCCAGTCTTCATTAAGTAGCATTAAAGATTTATTTAACGTTAATGCTATCATACACAATTAGAACACAGATAAAGTACTAGGTGCATATTAAAAGAGTTTCTGAAACTGAATTCCTTCTTTATGTGCTGTTTTACTTATCCTGAAACAACAAATACTTATGCATTTATCAGTTCCAGGTAAGTCTTGTTGAGGAGACACACACAAGAGGACTTTGACCGTTCTCTCCCAGCAAAGCTACGCAGCAAAACAAGAAACTTCAACCGAATCTACTTGTAGGCAACAGCATCTCCTGCTTCTCAGGCAGCCACGTTACTGACGATGCCAGTCTCTACAAGGTGTAAGGCATCTCATCACCCACAAATACTCCATGCTGAAGGAACTGTTTTGGAGTTACTAGTGGGAAAATTCCAACCCTCATGCAGCCAGTGCCCTTGCTGACTGTAGCGTATGAAAACTGACAAGCAGAAAAACAGATTGAAGATCAAAGCAATTTTTCAATGCCTCTACTGATTAAACTTTAAAAGTGACCCTGTTTACCAAAAGCCTCCCGCGTTAAGGAACCACAGATCTGAGCGAAGAACACACCACTTTGTGGTGCAACAAAATTCATTTTTAGTAGTAAGCAAAGAGGCGACATTTCTGAAGAAAATAATTCCTTCTGTATTTTCAGTTATTTACCTCTTTGCGAACTTTAATGAAGGCGAACAAACGTGTTCGCTGAATGGACGGGTCTAAAAGGAACGCCTGTGGAATTGTTCAGATAAAGCTCTTTAACACTGTATTGAACCCGTATCCCGTTCCCAGCCTACCTGGGGTGTTCAGCAGCCGGGACATCTTGCAAGAATAAGAGATGAACTGCTCGCAGTACTCGGCGCTGCTGGTAATGGCAGAAATCTGGTCCATCGTTGCACTGTAGTTGAGCTGCAGCACCGGTGACTTTTCCAGGCTGTTGCCTCCCACGGGAGTCTGCATTTGCAGGTCGTGATACACAGTTGTCCATACTTTATCCTCTGCAAGAGAGGGGAAAAGGAGAAGACAACAATCGGTGAGAGACAGAGAGCAGAAATGAATTAAAATACATCTAGGCCTTTGACAAAAGATAAAAAGGTTCCACAAGGTGTTTTTTGAGGGGTTGGGGTGAAGAAGGGCACTGCGCATGAGAAGTCATCAGGTGAGAGCACAGTTCCAGCGACTGTGAAGCGATGGAAGGAAGAACCCTCGATTGCCTTCGTAGTTTTGATAACCTCACTGTGAGGGGAGACTCCCTTGAACAACCCATGAGACTTCCTCGAACGACAAGGTGACGTACAGAACCCATGAGGATTAGTTTTGGTTAGAAGGACACAAGGCCAGCGCAGGGAAGATTCAAGGTTTCTATGTAAGGAAAATCCCCCGTGCTGGGGAAGTCGCTGTGGGCTGGAGATTTACGCTGCTTTGCGGTGCTGTAACAACAGGGACGCACCAGATTCTTAGGTGATCGCATCATTTAGCGATGAGTAATGAAAACACTGTGGTTTATCCAGGTTTCCACATTTTCACCCAAGCTGTGTTCCTAAGGTAAACCAAAATTACTGCTTACTGAGAGCTGAGTATCACCATATGGCCCCATTGATTGTGGTTACGGTACGGATATCAGCATAAGAAATAACAGAAGTAGGAGACAACGGAAATAGAAAAGCTTCTCTTTAGTTGCTTAAGGCCAAAAGGAAGGGGGAAGGACGACCTCCTTTTGGTGGTTAAGAAATACAGTAGCATGGGCTGAATCCCGACACTTCCCACAGCCTAGTGCACGTGCAACAAGCGTGTAACACCCAGCCTACACCAGGCTCCGCTCGCGTCACACTGCTTGGAACTACTCAACAGCAAGTGGCTAGAGGTGTTACTGCCTGCCATTTGTCAGGAGTTACCAGAGAAGATTTAAGATGAGGTATCATAATAATGAAACAACACACTCCTCTTGTTGGAAGGTAGTTTATAAAGGAAATAAAGAAAAGGCACAGCAATTTTCCTGTTACAGACCAACTGTTACTGTTTCTTAGAGGGACATTCCACAGAACCATAACAAAAAAACAAAAAAACAATGTGAGAAAGACATAAGGATAAGGTTTAAAGAAAGGCATAAGAATTAGAAAAAATAAAAACAATTCAGTCAATGTGAGTGATAGTGCCTTCCTGTAAGAAAGCTATTCTATCATTTAGGTGTGAAGAACTTCTAAATTCAAGTTGAGAAGCTCCCAGTGTAAAAAACTACTGTCTCAGCTGATACTGGCTACTCATAGTGTCCATCTCAAATAGCCGAGGACTGAAATGGGCCAATCCTCCTCTGTGTTACTACGAAAGACTGACAGGAAATAAAACCCAGAAAATTATCTTTTATCTACAGATTATCATATTGCAACAAAGCTTCCTAGAAGCGTGTCGGGTTATGTCACTAATATTTATCATGTATAGTTCTTTGACATTGTAAGATGGTTTTTTTGTTTATCTTTTAAATTTTCTTTCTGTGGTTTTATATACTTCTACTACCGAGGGGTAGGTCAAAGAAAGGCGTCTTGGACTTGGAACGGGAAATGCAGAACTTTAAAAAAAATCTGTAAGAATCAGTTCTGGCCACATTGCACAAGAGGAGCCTTTGCCCCAGCCAGTTCAGCCGTTCCTGAGGAGCACCACCACCGACCACAGCCGTCCTTCCAGAGACGCAGGGATGACAACACGCCACGCTGCTCGCTTTGCTATATTTATCACAACAACAGATTCTCCGGGGAGCATCATCTGGCAGTTTCAGAGAATACTAATTCACCTGACAGATGCGCCTTACAGCAGTAGAAGCCATAAAATGCAGTACAGAGGAGTATGTTTTCAATTCATCTATGTGAATCTCATACCTGTTAATGCAAAGCTCTGAGCCATTCCAAAACTTGTGGCTTCAGTATCTCAGCTGCGTGAAAATACTTTGACAAACTGAGGCCCGCTCCAAAGTGCTTCAGTACTTCTTCACCAAGGTGACAGAAATGTGCTTACATACACTGAGGAGCTTTGGGTGTGACCCAGAGGAAAGTCATCTTTCCATGCTATGATTATCCTTATCTCCAGGACTCTCCACTCCGACTTATTTTCCACTCTCAATTTTCACTGCAAAGCGTCAGGCGATTTTGGATGACACGGAGTCACGTGGACCCGTGTGTCTGTAACTGATACGGGGTAAGTCTCTCTAATCAAATGTTCGGAGATAAGGTAAGCAAAGCAGACGGATCCTCCACAGGGAGTACACATCGCTAGCCAAATGAGATGAAATTCAGCAGGTGATGCAAGATGGTAATTATTTTAATATTCATTATCTGCAGTCCAAAGCTGTATATCAAAAACAATGCTATTCTTGGACCAAGAAAAAAAAATAATTTTAAAAAAAGGAAGGGGAAAAGAGGAATTCTTATTTCTGTGTTGCTTTAATCCCACTCCCTGTACAAGTACAGAGTAAAAAATTATAATTGTCACCTGTCAAGTTATACAGAGAATAGAACACAGTGCTGCCGAGAGCATGGGATGGAAGTTTACTGCAGTTTCATTTTCAAGAAAGGCTGGAGATAATGTGTACACTCAGTGACAGCAATGTCTCATTCTTGGCAGAAAACACTGTACAAGTAAGAGCTCTAATGTGTTAGTAAGGCGTGGACCCGGCCAGTGAGAGCTTCTTGGATTTCTGAGCCAGCAAAGACTCCTGGACTAGCCGTGGGGAAGCCATAGGAGTGTCATTAGGCATCCACGTCTGTCAAGGGTGTTCCTTGTGACTACTGGATTCTGGCCAACGTAGCCCTGAGTCTTCCCCTCCTGGTGAGGGAGTTTCAGGCTTTAGTGTGGTACACTGTATGAACGAAGACAGAAATACACTCGTGGATGGAGCTAGGTTGCCTTTATGTCAGTCAGACCTATTCTCTGAACCACTTAAAGATCTGTCAAAAAACGAGTACTACCGATAGATAAAAGTTGGTTGCACCTTGTAACGTATCTATTTATAAATATAAATATATGTCCATAAAGTCAATACCCATTTCTAGAAAAGCACCTCAGTCTCCGTCTTCCCACTGAGCAGAAGATGGAGATTGACTGGGGTATACCTGGCCACTTACTGGGAGAAAATCTAGCTCCCATTTCACCTGCAACCAAGTTGTTTCTAGAGTGGCTCGAATGACTGGGGAGCACCTGACGACAGTGGGGAACAGATTACGGGCTTACCCATGCACAGGGCACTCCTCTGGCCAGCCTGGAATCAGTTATGTCAGACACACACATAGAATTGCAAGCTGGCGATTCCTTGGCGCTCAGCAAGATAACTTGTCCAAAATCTGGAGGCTGAAAGATGAGCGCCCGCAGGTCAGGGGCAGAGAGCGCGTGGAGGAAAAGCTGTGGCTGGTGTAGAGGAAGGAAGCTCCGTGTCTGGATGGGGAGGATTTTACACTCTTCACGCATTTTTCTGATTTAACTAAAAAGCCCTGCCATGAGGCATGGCCTGAGACCGTCTGGAAGGACAGAGTCTTTACTCAGCTGGGAAAACACATGGACACAGTCAAAAATCCATCTCCCCTCCCCACCCAGAGCTGTGTCTCACACAGTAATACCGCTTGTCTGGAAAGGCTGAAAAGAGAAAGATGCCAGGCAGGAATCTCAATCTCATCTATTGTATGCTGATTACAAACTCTTCTTTTTCCCTTTTAGTCTTAACTATTTTTTAATGTGATACTACTTCCCATGGAAATCCCATGGAAACTAGACATTTACAGCTTGAAAATAATGCCAACTTCTTCATTTATGGTTCCAGTTTCTCAGATTCTACTTGCTAGTTGAGACCATTCTTCAGAAAGAGGTAACACAGATTAACTCATACCATCTCAAATACCTATATCGTCACCATTTACGGAATTATTCCCATGTAGCTAATAACAGAATGTGGTACTGATAGTTAATGTATCAAAAGCTGCAAGGAAAGCTACCCCTCATTTTATATCAACAGTACACAGAAACCTCATTTAAGGTACACGAAGTGAAAACTCTGTCCTAGTTAAGTTTGATTTCATATATATTCCTGGCAGTTACAGTCACCACAATATTAGTATGAGTATCCCCTAATACACTGGCAATTATTTTTAGAATGCATAACGTATGGTTATTTCTAACCCCAAGTGTTTAGAGACGGTGGGTCACAAGAGGGGGTGGATCACAAAATATTTGACGTGTTCATGACCTTTGTTATTCAAATTTAAAACTATATTTGAATGATTTCATGTTGAGAGTAGATAATAACTTAAGGATACTTATAGTATTCTCATAATATTTCTTTATTGCAGGCATATTAACAGGAAGTTAAAGGCTAACGTTTAAAGGAAATTTAAGTATGTTTTAAATTACAAAAATGCACTAATATTACAGAAAAGGGTGTAAGAGAAATTTAAAGTAACGCAGAGAAAATAAGGGGGTTATGGGATATTGCATGGGACAGTTGCCATTTCCGGGGGGCTCTGATGATGCACCTTTGCACCTGAGCCCAGTGAATCACAGAATCACAGAATCATTTAGGTTGGAAGAGACCCTTGGGATCATCGAGTCCAACCATCCACCCTACTCT
>JAOXJK010000012.1:58213060-58225772 GCA_025774025.1 Xenus cinereus | reverse complement strand
CAAAAGTCCCCTGACTTTCTGCTGTCTTTCTCAAAAAATCCGGTATTTCCATGTCTTTTAATTTATTTCTCTACCTAGTCCAAAAATAGACCTCTGTTAGAAACAGTATCTGGAAGTTCAGTCAAAGCAATCATTTGGTATATTGGGTTTGATATTTTTTTTGGTGTATGTTCTGACAATTCCTAAATGACCTGTCCCTAGTTTTCACCAGTAATTGCCATCTCAAACTGAAGTAGCATTAGCAATTTTGTGCCCTGCAGCCATGTTTTTACCATATTCCAAATAGTAGCCATTTGAATTCTGCATACCTTTGTGTGTTTGAGCAGATTTATGCTGTCTTTTATACCAACCTTTAAGTAGAAGACTCTTCATAAAGCCATTACTGTAGTCCTTAAATCTGTTTTGAAAAATTCGCCTACCCCATGATGCTGAAGGGAGTTTGCTGCTGAATAGTCCAGTCAGATGATCCATCTATAGTTTTTGAGTTTTAGCTTAAACTAAATTGGGAATTTACATGAACTGGAAACCTGATGATCTGCATAGTTGGTTGGTTTTTTTCTAAGTGCCTAGTTTAGCTTAATTGCATTTTTATATATATATATATATATATATGTAACACAAATTGCATTTGGAAAAATAGTAATTAAGAAAAGCTTGTAGTTTTAAATTGGCTGTTGTATTCTTGGTATTACCTTGATTTCTGTAAGTGCTACATAGCAGTAACATATGAAGGGAATTGAGAACAGGTATCCAGAATACAATTAACTTTTCATGTGAAGGACTTCAAAAAGAAAAATGTTGCTATTCCAGCTATCATTAATTCTCTAAATTGAAATCCATAATTTGGTCTTGCACAGTTTTGTAATGAAGTTTTTGGTAATTTATATTCAGATTCTTGAACAGATATGAAAGCCTTTTGTACATCATTTGTTTTCCTAACAATGTATTGTTAAGTTTTACTTCCTTGCTATCTTTAAGTTACTTGGTGCAATTCCAAAAACCTGATAATGGAAAGCTGTTTGGTACTGTGCCTTTATTTTGATGCTATGTGATAGTAAGCAGATTCTTCACACTTGAAATTTTCTTCATTAGTGGTGCTGTCTGCAATGTACTCCTGACTTGCTGTAAGGATAATGTTTGTCGTCTCTGGGCGGAGACTTTGTTACCCAATGACAGTCTGTTGTATGGTGGAGGATACAACAATTGGAATGAAGCAGTGAACTTCACAAATAACTTCAAGAGAAATACTTCAAGTAAGGAAAAAGTGCAGAATGCTTTAGAGGTAAGAATTGAAATTGAACAGTGAGAATAAACACATGTACATGCACGTAACTTTAGACAGGATTGTAATTAGTAACTCGAACATGTATCATCAGCTGAAATCCTTTATACCATAGATGTGCATAAAATGTTAGAGTGAATTAACTTTAAATCTTCCTTAGGAAGGCTAAGCTGACAACCGTCTTACTGAGCTTTCATATCGGAAGACACGCTGTCATTATGCCGCTGCTGCCTGTTTTGCTCTGGTGACTGAAGCAAAGTGGTTTGCAGTATCTAGTTCAAAGGGCTAGGAACAGTATGGAGCACCTAGTGTATATAGGTTATGTGAAACACGCTAATGGAGCTGCCTTATGATGATGATAGGGGCTCAGTTGTTACCTCTGAAGTTGTGGAATGTTCTCTGGCTTCTGCAACTAGAAAAACAGAGATATTACGGAGGGGGAAAAAAAGAGATAGCCTTTGTTGCGTTTCTGCTATAGTGCTCAAGTAGAGCAGATTTCTGCTAAGCTGTATCTCAAAGGCAAATGATCCCTACCGGGTAGTGCTTGGTAACCAATGGGAAGCAGGGGGCAGGTGAAACATTAGTGGTCTCTTGCAAAGCTGCGTAGAGAGTATGTGGGTATTGTGCTCTTATCTTGAGTGATGTATTTAGCACGGTCATGGTGCTATCTTAGCACACGTGGCACAGATGAGAAGTATGACAGCCTGAAAGGCACAACACAGCAAAGAAAAAATATCCAAAGTGGGTGGGGGAAAAGAAGTTGGAGACAGTTCTGCGTTCCTGTTAAAAATAAGAGGCAACACTAGAGATCAGAAATAACAATTACATAAAAATTGGGAAAAAACTATTTTACATGAGCATGCTGTGGTAAGATGCAAAGGATAGCGATTGAAAAGGAATGCCAAGAGTTTAATAATGTCCTGAATACAAATTGTTTACCTTCTTGTACCTTTTGGTACCTGTATAGATATCAGCACAATGACCTTGAACTGTGCAGTGTGTGGAGTGACACTTCTTAATACTGGCATAGTTGATCTTAAAACTTATTTTTCCCTCGGAAGCCTCTGTTTGCATAAAGCGCGGAAGACCTTAAAACTCGTTGGGCCCTTACGATGGGTGTGGAAGTGCTGATCCAGTCTGATCCAAAGTACTGATCGGGTTTCTCAGTCTCTAAGATTATTCAGATTTGCTGCTGGTTTTTGTTCAAAATCTTGAATAAGCATGGTATACGTTTATGAAATATAATAAAATTTTCTATGTAAGTACAAAAACTGTATGAACATTTTCTGCATATTGAAATAAGAAGCAGTTATAATGTCAAAGTAGTGTATGGGCCTTCATAAATGAGTCTGAATGCACTGGTACCTCTGGTATGTCTACTGCAGATACAACCTGAACAGTTCTTTGCGAGAAACTACTGATGCTTTGCAGTAGCTTTTAAACTGAAAAATATAATTCACTAGTATCTAGAAAACAACTTTACAGATGAAATCTACCTTTTCTTTTTGGAAGGAATTAAAAATGACACCTTATTCTTCATGCAGTTAAACCTGAGGCACTTCCGACGAGGAAGGAGGAGGTCAGGTGCTGTTGTAGCACATACTGGATATGCTCCACATCAGCAAGATCCTCATGAAGTTCACAGGAACATCCCTCCTCATGCGAATGCACTTTGTCACTTCCATATTGCTGCCAGTATCAATCCAGCCACAGGTAAGAAGTGTGGTAAATCCTTGCTACAGAGTAAGCTTAGGTTTTCTGTTAGGTCTGTGTAAGCTTAATTGGCTCAGATGTATTTGTACAGTATTTACATGATTGTGCAAAATTACTAGCATGTTGGTTTCATTTAATGCATGGAAAAACCTACTGCTATGGTAATGAAATGATCTGCGTAAATTTCCTTTGCAGTAATCCTGACTTTCATTTTTGATCATTTTTTATCTGAGATTCACAATAGTCTGAGATGCAGAAGCCTAAATATTTGTAACTGGAGTTATTTACTGAGAATTGTGTATGATATTGGGAGGACACTGATTAAATCAAAATTTACCAAGCTTCTTAAAATAAGTACATGACATTAAGTACCTGAAGTAACCACACATCCCTGTACTTCTGTTCTGCCTCTGAACCAAGCAAAACACACCTTCATCTTGTGTTCCATGAACTTTAATATTCTCTTGCACTCAAGCAGTATTTTGGTAGGCATTGACGAAAATCCCCAATAGTCACTAGTACTTGCTTCTTCATAACTATTTATGTATGCTGAAATGTCTGATCATTGAAAAATGGAGTAGAAATGCAATGTTGAATGGCCTTTTGTTAAGGTTTTGTTGTTGTGATTTCCTGTGCCTAGACTTAATGAGTAAGCATATTATGTAATTCTTTTCTTAAGCTAGTTAAGCTCTGTATTTTGAATAGTACTTTTAAATTGGTTTTTTGTTCCTACTGACCCTTGTTTGAAAGGCCACTTTTGACCTAAAGGCATTCATGATTACTTCATATTTGTAGCTGTACAGTGTTTGGTATGATTATAAAGAATATTGGCTTCATTATCATTGCTGGACTAAGCAAGCTAAACAATTTCTCCTGTAAGATTAGTCTTCACCTTTTTTAGTATTGATTCATGTTTTGTTTAACAGATATGACTAGAATCACATCCAGCCTACCAAAAAAGAAACCTTTTTGCAATTTTTTGCTGTACCATCAATGCTATCCAATTTCTACAGGAAATGTCCCAAGTCATTATGTGTGTTAGTACTCAATGTCACAAAAGAAAATTTCTCCAAAGCTTCTTGGAGACCTATAGATTCCTGTCTGCATTTTTTGCATCTTCAGATTGGACAAGGAGCCCGCTAACTTTCATGTGGCTAGCACATAATCTTTCGCTATCTTTTTTTTTTATATCTGCTCTAAATGCACTTCTTTCCTTGGGTTTTTTTTAATACATAAAAACAAAGTAAACTTTAATTTTGCTTTTAATAGTACTTGCAATATAAATGTGCCCAACAGTAAACTCACAGAATGGGAATAAAAATAATATTGGAAAAGAATGGTAAAAGATTTTCCTTGGTTTCTAACACTTGTCTTTGGCCTTTTTAATCTTGTATTCCTTCTTTGTTATTTGTATTAATATTTTCTGTGTTGATACTGTCTTGGTCTTGAACTCAGTGGATTGGAGGACGGGTTGATCTTTAATGCAGAACCTCTATTCAAAGTAACTTTCACATCTTAAATCTTAATTTGAAGAAATATCTGTCCTCCTTCACAGTGAAGTCCTTAAGTACCTCAGTCTAACCATATTCTCTAAGTAGTCCTTTTAGTTTGCCCCTTTGAAATTAAATTTTATCTGGAAACCTAATTGTATTTTCTTTCATTTAATTTAAACCAAATCGCTTTATGATCTTGCACTTGAAGATTTGCCCTTATTGCAACATTCAGAGTACTTGATAAAAACTAAGGCCATTGCAGCTTTATCTCTCTTTCACTTCACTTCTTGAAGAATAATAATGCTGTCATATAAAGGAATAAATGTCTTCTTGACTTTAATTGTATTTATGTTCTGTTGTTAATTTGAAACTCATTTTCTTGTAGCAACAAAATCCTTCTTTTATTTTAGAATGTTATTTAACCTGGTATTCAGCCTGGGTGGAGTTCAGTGAAAGGAATAAAAACAATTCTGCTGAAAGGAATAAGCAGTGATTGTTAGGACAAAATTATCTCTAGGCAAATCCAGAATAAGTTATAGAATCCAAAGCCGTTAGAAGTTTTCTGGGAAGAGTGGCTGTGATTTATGAAGCAAATAGAAATGCACTAAGGATTTTGTCCCGAGCTGGGCCTCAGAAGTTAGCAGTTTTGAGGTAGGAGAATGGGGGGAAAAAAAGGTGATTTCTTTAGCGATCTTCTGATGTCTACTCAAAGTATGTAGATATCAATAATCCAATCTGTTAAGGCATCTTTCCAGTTCACCTTCTTACTCATGTTTACTGTAGTTCCATTTTCCAAAGAGAGGTCAATAGAATTCTTCCCTCCAAGTTCTGTTTTTGCCAACTGTATTACGATATTTTTGAAACTGGTATTAACTTCCCTTTTGAGAAGACAGGACATATTTCTTAAATACTCTGTGCTCTTCTTCCCCCTCTCCCCTGCTGAGTCCCCTTCCCACAGCAAAATCGCTGGTCCTTTCTAATATTTGTGCACTCTCAGCTATCATTTTTTTTTTAGGCTAGATTGGAGGGTAAGTAATACAAAGCCATCACTGGCTTTGAAAAAAAAAAAAGCAAAACCAAGAACCAGAATTGGAGTAAGTGTTTTGTCTCCCAGGGCATGGAATTTAAGTAATGCTGCGTAAGTGGAGAGCAGAAGGAGATGAGAATGTAGCATATTGCTATATATGGCCTATTCGAGGGAATTACAGTAAATCACCTAACTGCTTTTGAGCCACACTTCATTTAGATGATGTTACTCTGCAGCAGCCTGATACTTGCTTCTGTCACTTACTTTGTGATTACTACTTTATTTTTCACAGCCACCTGGGACACCAAGTAGCACCATAGGGCAATGTAAAATAATAATGGGATCTATAGGAATCAGAAATACTGGCTTTATACAGTGGTGTTACAGAGTGACCATACTAGTTTTTGCTAGGGTAAGGCCCTGTCATACATAGTCCTTGATTATGGTGTATACCTACTGCAGCCACCATTGTAGACTAAATGTTGGGAAATTATACTTAAATTATTTGGTTCATACTAAGCTGTTGTAGCAAAAACCAAGGTAAATTAACCTGTAAGGACAGTGTTACATCATGAAGATGTATTAGTGCAGCGCCATACTGTAATCCTAATGTAAGCATGGCAAAGAGCCTTCCTTTGGAACATCTCTTGTGGTAGTGGTCAAGAAATTTAATACCTCATACGTAATGCAAGCAACTATTTTCACATTTTAGTGCAGTATAACTTACTTTTATTGTACCATAACTAGTAAAGATACTGCATTATTCACTATATAACTGAAGTAAACGACTTAATCCAGGGAAATATGAAAACCAGATATTTATCTGTATCATTTAATGGAGCATATTAAGTCATAAAACCAGAGACATTCAGCAAACTCTTTGATGTTGATTTTATACTTCTAGTACAGCGGTTGGACTCGCCTGGTCTGCATCTGCTAAATCTCTTTTTTACTCATCTGCTTTTCCCTGTTCTCAATATGATGCGATTAGAAATGAGGAGGAAACAATATCTTAGTATTAGTGCTAACTGGGGTTCAAATCAGACTATAGGATCATCTCCTTAAGCCCTCCCTTCGCCCTCCATTTTCTGTTAGTTTACTTTAGGAGATGATAGAATTATAAGATTTCTTTGCTATTAAATCCATTAGCAAATGCAACACAATCTGCTGCTCGTGTGTCCCCTTTTCGGACAAAGCTTACCCACTATAATAGAGTTTACAGGAACTTTTAGGTAACCAGAACGAAAAAATTGCAAAAAAATCCCTTTTGAATTTTACAGAGGTATCAAGAGAAAGATGATTTTTAACTGTAACTCCATTATCTTTCAAACACTTTTCTTGCCACAGAGTGATGGTAAAGTACAAATACTGCTATGAGAGAAGGCACCTTGCCTATGTATTTTCATATCCATCTTGCTAAGAAAACGGTATTTTTAAAATTACTGAAGCATATACAATCATATAGTTTATCCACTTTATCATTTAGTATACACGCAAAACATAAACACTCAAAACAAATACATGCTCTACTTGCAGTTCATTTCTATTAAAAGACAATGTTTCTAGGCAACCCCATTCCTTAGTCTCCTTTTAGGAATAAGGTTGCATTACGTTAAAAAAAAACCAAAACTAAACCAAAACTGCACTTCCCTCCTGGGGTTCCCTTCAGAACCAGGCTCTGAAGATAGACCCTGCCACAAAACAGAGAACTGGAAGTAAGTTCCAAGTCACCAGGTTGTGTCCCTTCCCATCGAGGACACCTCTGGTTTAAGTACTGCTGCTTTCAAATTCAGGCTGACTCCACCTTGAGAACTTTCTTGCTCTATGGCTCCTTCTGAAAGGCAGGTCTATAACTTCATTCCTTCTAGCATGATACGCTTTCTTTTAATTTCCACCCCAAAAATTATCCATAAAGAGTTTACAAATGCTTTTTTGTTTGGTATTTTATTTGGTAACATTCGCCTGTGTCCTAAACAACTTCTGTTCTTCTTCAGGATTTACATCTGATGACTGCAGAGAGCGTTTCCCTCAGCTGCTATTTGTATGAACACGTCTCCTGTTGGAAAATAATTTTGCATTGTTCTTCCTTGTAGCTCTGTTCCCAGTTGCACTTGTGATCTAAGGACTATTCTGGAGGAGGTCTTACAAATGTCTTGTGATTTCAGAGTTGATCAACATTTTCGTATTTCTCTACTGAAATTATTTTGCTTGATATATAGCATTTTCCTGACTACCTCAGAATAATGGCTCAAAGTCATCCTGAGATTGCCCAATACATCAAATACCTTCAGTACTTTCCCATCCTTCTTGTCTTCAATCACTTCCGACTAACCGGCTCCGTCTTTATACAGAAATTCTTGTTGTTGTTGTCAACAGCATTACTCTGCACCACAACTTCCACGGTGTCATCCAAATCTTCTTGCTTGTATTTCTAGGCTGAATACGTACCATCAGCACATTTCAACAGAGAGTTGATAACCATCTGCTACATTTTACTCCACCTTCCATTTACTTCCAGGTGTCTAATTACTCTCTCCTTCTTTTCTTCAAAAGCTTCGTAAGACTATGAAAGTCAGATTAATAGTTGTCTAGTGATCTGTATATCTCTCTCTCCATTTGTTAAACTACACAAGGCTAACTCTGTCACCTAGAAATACAAACCCATGCTTTTCTGGGGGGCTTGGCTTGATTTTTTTTTCAGGCTGCAATATGACATGTTAGTATTACGGAACAGGACTGTCTTCCCAATTATTATCTAATTAGTTTTGGTGTATTCTTGCTACTCTGTTATCATCCTAAGTAATTACTATTCCTTCATTTTTTTGTTATTTGCTGATTCATCAAGAATATTTAATCTGAGGAATATTGCTATTTCTCTGTAATAACTGCTATAGGTGTTTTTGCCTTGCTTTCAGCTGTGGTAGGAGCCAACTCAGAGACTTCCACCTCCTTTTGTCTTAAATATTGTAACTGTATCTCTAGAATAGTTTGGGGGAGGAGAGGTGTTCCAGTTCTCCACAACACAGACCAAAGAAATAGACCAAATTTCCATTCCTAAATAAAACCCGTGCCATTCCATTCCTTTCCTGCTGATGTTCAACAATGCTCTCCTTATTAAAAGTAGGTATGGGATTTCTCCAAACCACCACGCGGAAAACTGGCCTCTTTCACACTTCACCTGTAGTCAACTCTGGTTAAAGTTATTTACAACAAATCTGTTTTTATCAACTATCTATGTTTTAAAATTACAGATTGCAACTCTGATCATGCAGCAAGATGAGGAAAAACTGTATGTTATACTTTTTTCCTTGCTCTCTGCCCAAGGAATACAAATGGTCTGTCCATGAACTGAAGGTTAAACATTGCCTGAAGATTTAACATTTCCTCAGAGAAGCTGCACACAAATATCTAGCAAACCACTAAGCTTCTCCCCACCCCTAGACTGTCCAAGAGAGAACAAGTCAACCCACCATACTGTTTCCAACAAGAAAAACATTAGAAAAAAAAATAAAAGAAGAAAAAGAAAAGGGAACTCATAATGTAAGCATAAGCAGGAGAGTGACATGAAAGACCCTTAAAGAAATGCTCACACCATGTTCAGCAGAAATGAGCAATAGTTGATTTTCAACCGGACAAAACGTTGTTGGAAACAGGAAGGTTGAAAACGGTTATAAATCTCCCCAAGGAATGGACTAAGAAGCAATGAGGTTCATTAGTGGTGACAGGTATTTTAAGAACAACTCGAAATAACATATATTGGGAATGACTTAAGTATGTTTAATCCTGCCTGAAGGCAGAAGAATGGCCTCAGAGCCCTCTCCAGACTCCTTTCTAATCCAGGTATTTTCATATCCCATAAGTAACAAAAAGTATTTCTTTCAATCTCTTAATTTCTCATTAGGTGACTATTTTCTTAGGGTTGGGATTGTGCTATTTCACCTCTCTAAGTCAACAGGTTTTGGTCACTGTCTCAGTCTTTTTAGAGGACTATACCTCCAGGACAGGGATATTTAATACATTAACCAGGTTCCCCAGGCAAATTATGCCCAAGGTACAGAGTAATTGACTCCAACACTTAAGGTTTGAGTTCATTTGAGCAGGAAGATAAAAAGTTATTTTGTGCAGAAGCCAAATATCCAGATGGCCACACACAGGCTGTTAAATAAAGTCTCTCAGGACTGAGGGACCATCACAGATCTCACTATTCTCCACTGTATAACACAGATTTTGACTTTTGTTCCCCACCTTTTCCCTTTTCCTTTCTCTTCCTTTCCCTTTTCCCTTCCTTTTCGTTTCTTTTCCCCTTTCCTTTCCCTTCACACCTCCCATCTCTAGTGTAAGTGCAAAATACAGCTTGTGAGTGGATATAACCTAAACTAACTCCCTCTCCATATAAATTAGAAAGAACCAAGCCATGAAACACCACCAGAACAAAACATTCACCTGTGCAATTACTCTTCCACCTGAGAGGTGAAAAAGAAGGAACAAACTACACGAGAGAGTTGACACGTACTGCCCGCTACTGAAGTGAAAAGAACTCAAACGCTAGTGATAATGACAGCAGGAGCATTTCTTTAGAGCAGAACAAAACGTTAAAGGCTTTTTGCAATGGAAAATAAGCTGCTTTGAATTACTCTTAACAGGAATTTCAATCGTTTCCTTCTCATCATCAAATCCCTACCTAACCTTGCTCCTGCTCACACCTCAACTCTCATTTCTCTCCCAAATTGTTTTTGCTCTGCTTTTTTGTTCATTTCTCTGCCTCAAACTAACCATCATTAGTTTGTTCTGAAGGGTCTTAGAGTATTTTTCCAGTACTTGCCCGTTTTATCGCCTCCAAGCTTCTCTCTAAAATCCTGTATTACCATTTCTTGGAAAGTTCCTTCAAAATAGATGCTGCTATCCTTGTTGAGCACAATGTTCTCTCAGTATCTACCTTTATTTACATCCACACAAAAACTATTAAAATGTGTTTAAAATTTAACCTTTTTTTTACTCTACAGGGTTACCTGACTGCTCAAGAAGACCATGACGGGTTAGGTCTATAAAACAACATACAAGGAAAGGAAAATAATTTGTAAAAGCAAGACATAATCTTTTCAGCTGGTAGGCTGAATCACTAAATAGCTGTAGCTTACTTAAAAGACCTACCGTAAACTAGTAACGAAATCACAAAAATATTCTAAACATATGCATCTGCTTGCAGAGATATTGCTCTTTAATGAGCAAGAGAACTCATTCTCCTCCTCCTGGTGAAAGCAGTACTGACAATAAGATAAACCAATTAAGGACACATTGCTATGGCAGGGTCCTACTGTACCAGCATCAGACTGAAACTACCCATTCCATAGAGAGCCCCTGATTTTCAGAGCATCCTAAATACAAGTAAAAACGGCTGATCTGACCTTTAAGATTCCTTCTAATTTCTTTCAATGTAACTAGTGTTTAAAGTGACTTTGAGATTTTCAGCGACAGGCTGTGGATCTCATATGCAAGGCGACACGAAGGGCAGATGGGAAGGACTGTAAAATTAATTCAGATTCACAGTAATTCCCAAACTAGTTTCATTTGCTGCTGACTTCGAACCTAATTGTGCACAGATGCATTTAATTAACAATGGCAGAAGTAAACAACCCTGGCAAGAGCTAAACAATCCTTCCCGAACCAAGCAGGACTTAGCCTTTCTTTATCACTTACTCTAACACGAGGCCTTCATATTTCTTTGGTGGACATTATCAAACTTGTTCTGTTGTGAGATCAAAACAAAACGTTTGGGGCTTTTAAAGACTGTGATTTACAAAGAGCAAATCAATATTAAAATATGCAATGACATTTGGTTAAGCAAAGTTCCTTTAGGGCACATTCCTCGAAAAGGCTGGCAAGCAGTTTTTCAGTGTTATCTTCAGACCATTGAGGTGCTGTTCCAAGCTGTTTGCATTAGAATGATTAATGAAGGGCTAATGCATAAAGAAACATACTGCAGTTAACCTCATCTGGATTAAGTAATCCTCTTGCAGTTTCTATTTCGTATACGACAACGCGGAAACTTATTATTCCCTTCTTTTCCAGTATTTTTAATTTTCAGAGCACTTCATAAATTAGCTCCTTAAAATGAAATGATGATGGTTCCACTTTAGCAATTGCAGGAGCTGAATAACCTATTTTTTTCAGCGTTTGTTGCAGAAAACCTCCTGTACCCGTTATGCATAGCCTAGAATCTAGCGTGGCTGATGGCTCAACACCTACCTCTGTCCAACCCAGTCTTCAGCTGGTATAAACAAGAATATCTACATCTATCTCAGCAGTTAGTCTAACGTAACCGTGCCAATGTGACACAACTCAGCCCTCTTGGGGATTTGAGAAGACGTGTAAAGCACTGAGAACCCCCCTAAGAATCTCGTGGGTTTTGTCACTAGGTTTCTGAAGAAATCTTTAAACCTCTTCAAGTGTTGCACTGTTCAAAATCTGACGGGATCAATTTTGTACTCATGTAACCACCTCTCTTTTGTTGTTTCAAATAGGTAAAAAAGAACATACTGGCTGGGCTTGAGAACAAACCATGAAATTGATTTTTTGGTGTCTTTTAAATTATTTATTGCTTCTGCATTTTACAGCTTGAATCAAATACGGCTCCTGAGATTTTATGACATCAACTTCCCTCTATAATCCATGTTAGACACTTGGAGAAAATTTCTCTTGTTCTTTAGAAGATTATAATTATCGGAGCATGTAGTCCAGTGAGCAGCCTATATAATATGGAACAGTGACTACTACGTTCCCCTCTAATAAACACGAGTGATCAGGCATTGAATCACCAGGCAAATACAGAATTTTATAGAGTTTTGTTTTAAACGAGTTTACGGCCAAATTTATCTTTTGGGAGATAAAGCAAATGATAATTAGAAATCTTTATGTTTCTTGCCATAACATAACGAATTACCCAGTAACAGAGATGATCATACAACTGATGGATGATTTTGTATTAAAAGCTCCCTGCTGTGTCAATCAAAACTGGGCATGGGCACACTCCTCCACTCCTTGGTGCACACAGATCTTACCTCTTGGATTACATGTTTTTGATCCATAGTGTCTTCATCTGGGACAACAGCTATCTCACGTTGTTCATAGAATCATAGAATCATAGAATGGTTTGGGTTGGAAGGGACCTTAAAGATCATCGAGTTCCAACCCCCCTGC
>JAOXJK010000012.1:58194786-58208025 GCA_025774025.1 Xenus cinereus | reverse complement strand
TTTTTTTTATCAGAGTTGGGCTAATGGTTGGACTAGATGATCTTAAAGGTCCCTTCCAACCTAGACAATTCTATGATCGTATGAAGATTAATGTAATGTAAGAGTAAAGTAGCTAATGGTATGTATTACTAAGATAATCCAAGATGAACGATAAGTAAAAAAAGATCATTATGTACACAGTGTGGACATTGCAGGAAAAAAAGGCTTATTAAATCCTTCTGATGATGGCTGGTTATTTGCCTTTCAGTAGAAGAGTCTTCCTCAGTCTTTTGTTCACTATAAAACAGACATTAAACAGAATGGATAACTGTTTCAGTTTAGTATCCTTAAGCAGATAGGCTGTCCATTTCATTAATGGCTTTACTTACAAACACTTTTTTTTTTCCTCCTAAAATTTTAGTCTGTCTAGGTAATGCTCACCCCTTAACTTCAGCTCGGTGAAAACATGTTGGCAATCCAGGACAATTCTGCTTCATCTCCCTGTTATACAAGAGATTGGAAAGAAATGCTGAAATGGAATCTTCCTGTGGTCAAGTCTTTTCTCACTGAATGTTGACGATGCCACGAGCACTGTAGCTCTTCGCTCTTTCCTGAGTGATCTGCTCACATTTTTGTGGGGCAGGCAATGCAGGGGCGATCAATGCCGAGACAGGGTACCCCAGATGTTACCTCATGCCTGTGCTGGGCCGTAGGTACGACATAATAAATAGGGCAAGCTGTGACAAAAGGTCTATGTTGCAATACCCTCTGGTCACGCACTACAGGCATGCATACACGAGCCTTTCTTCCCCCCTTTACTTTTCCTCAAATATTTTGACTCTATGCTTCCAGTCTCATGTGAAAATTTACCTCACATTCTTTCCATTTTTTTCTCCTGACCTGACTTGACTTTAAGCCCTGATTACCAAATGTACTGCTCTGTTCCCATTCCCCAGATTCTGAAAAAGTCCTCTTTTCTCCTGCTCTCCTAGTGGAAGTCCTGGTGAACGTTAAAAATACTAGCAGTGTTTCTAGCCAACTTGGTCTATTACTCCAGGTGTGTTATTACCATCAGATACACTCCTCTCACTGCTAGAAATATTCCTATCAGAAAAAAAGAATTCTGAATAATATCATAAAAATCTTTGTGGAATCCAAAATTTTTTTAATGTCATTGAATGTTTGTATTTACAGGGTGTCCTCAGATATGCATAATTTACTCATGTCCTTGCACTGAAGCAATAAGTCTACAGGTGGATTATGTCTTAGAGCGCTAATGCTTAGGACGTAGCCTGAGTACTAATGTTCTGCTGCAGCCACAAAAAGTGTTCCTGGATCAAGGACAAAGCAAACCCTATGACTCTGCATTTATAAATCTGACCTGGTGAAATTAAACTGGGGTTTTGTTATTTAAATGAATTTGTCCAACAGAAATAAGCCAATAAAGCTTTGAAAGTCTCTTGTGAAATCCACAGCCATTGTATAACTCTTCACTGAAAAGGGATTTCTGAGACAGCTCCCCCGGTAGATGCCCGTCGTTCCTGGCTTTGATGAACAAGGACCTACAGCCAGCTCTGCAAAAGAAACCTGAAAAGGCAAATAAGGAAAGCTTCCTACGGAGGTAATTCAGAAAATTGTCCATTATCAAAAGGAAACGTTCCAAGTTTGGAAAAAATACTTCTTATTCTCTTTCATGATCACTGTAGCAATTGCACATTTAAGGGTTTCATGGGAAGACATTTTTATTTGCTTTCCAGTGTTCAGATATGGAGCACTGAATCAAGGTCATACTGAGAAATTTCATCCTGTGGCATGGTACAGCTATTCTTTACATTTTTTAGGATAAAATTATGAAATAAATTATATTGAAAAATGGCGATCAATCAAGATATGCTAAACAGTCTGTACTTAATCCTTAGACTTTCATAAACCCCAATTTTGGTGGATGGCTCTCCACCTTAGAAATCAGGGACTTGACCGACCCATGTCAAACCCACTTAAGAAGAATTCATCATACTTTAACGGAGCCTGGCTACAATGGATGGTAAGTTTAAAGCTCCAGTTCAAAAATACAGTAAACTAATATTTAATAACTAGGGATTACTACTTCTCTAATACTTCAAAACAAAAAATACCAAGCAATGAATAGTGGAACAAGTGTGAATGCGGTAACCTGCGTGGCTTTCTGCTCCAGTCTATCAGATAGCACATCAAACTTCCCAAACAATACTTAAACTGCAAATCACATTTTCAAAATACTATTAGTGGTACTCACAATTAACTTATTCTATAACAGTTTGCTCATCTTTGACTTTTTCCCTAAAAATCAAGAGAGTCTTAAAAGCCTTAGCCATTTATTTGTGAATATTGGTCCCTATCTTAATACTTTAAATAGACCACGTGTTTCTTCAAGTTATGTGACAAGTGAACAAGTGTTATCTCTTATTTATACAGTATTCTATAATGAAAGCCTGAAGTGTGACTTCATTCCATCCCAGTGGAGCAACTTCTGCTGCCAGACACACGTGCGGAGCTCCAGGTCTTAAGGCCAGTGCACAACTAAGCTGAACTGATTCATATTATACAAATGAAAGCACATTTTTAACTTAAAGTGATAGAATAACAACCCAAAAATCAAGCTGGTACTGTTGCCCTTAAAGCAAATGTCATTTTTGCAGCAGTATTTAATGGTAACAAGGCCAGGCTGAAATTGCTAGCAGGTCTAGAAAACTTGGAACAAAATACTTTTACTGATTTTAATGATGTATAAAGTTTAATACTTAATGTTTTATTACAATTTTTTTTAAAAAAAGGCATGGGAGTTATTAGAAAATGGAGAAAATGTAAGTTTGCTAGAGACATATGCCTTTGATGAGGAGTATTACTTTCAACAGTGAGTTATACCATGACTGGGCTACTTGACACCTTTGAAGAGATATTTTACCAGACAAATGCTGAAAAATACCGGTTTTAGCTACTCTGTGAGAGGAAATTTTATATTATTTAGACTTCGACAAAACTCCAGCTGTATACAGCTATTGCACGGATACCAAGTTCAAGAGCTGCATGCATATCTTTCTTACAAATAAAAAGTAGATGCAATTAGAAATAATATTATTATGCGGAAACATCATTCTTTGTCTGTCACTTCCAGATATAGAAATGTAGAGTTAAAAACTTGAAGTGTGAATGTGTGGGAAGAATGTGTGGGAACCCACGGAATGCCTTTTGCTTCTTCATGAGGCCTGGTGGGGTCAGCGTGCAGGTCACTGGAAAGCACTTAAGTATATACCTCCATGCTCTGGATTTATTTGATTTACATTACGCTAAAAATAAAGGGCCAGATATCTTCCAAAAGATTTAGCATTTACCCTAAATCTATCTCTTCCTTCACGGGTCTTCTCGCTCCTTTCTTTAACTTTCCTTCTTTTACGCTTTGCTGTTGTGGGGAAAGACAGAGGGAGATGTTTCTCCTTTGCACCAGAAAGCGTTGCTGGAGGCAGAGACTGGCTGCCTCTTTGGAGCTCTTAAGTGGTACCAGTAGGATGCCATGGATGTGCACCAGAACTGCAGAAGTGCAAATGAGCTGTGCCAATCCATTTTTCCACCAAAGGAAACCTATCTTGTAACTACAGTGCTACGTTCCTGATTTTAGAGTACGCTAATCCAGCAGCGCCCGTGTTAGTCTGATTCTCTAGCGAGCCACTTCCTTTCATTACACGAGACTCTTAGCAGTTTTGGGTCCTCAAACACATAAAAGCCAAACCTTCCCGACACGTTTACAGATCAAAAGAGATAAATCAGCCACCAAAACCTGCTTGAAGTTTCGTAAGGTACTCCAAAAGATCTTTATAGTGAGCCACCGGTTTTGCAAACATAGGTCACATTTAAATTCTGAACTAATGCATTATTTATACCGGAGAGATTGTAGCTCAGGAATCACAGCTACAAACAGGAGAAAGGTCTATGCAAGAGCAGTGGAATTACACTGCAATTTGCTCAGCTACAAAGATAAATTATTGCTAAGCAATACATATCATAAATAGTGGTGCTATACAAATAAGCTGTCCCTAAATTACAGTGGAGCAGGACAAAATGCTACCAATTTCAGTGAAAAACTGAGTGTGGTTTACAAGATAATGACAGTCCGCACAGACAGAAGAATACATGGTTCCCAGTGGACTACGAACCACGACTTAAGCCAGAAGTTCCTTTGACAAAACTGATTGCTAGAATTCTGAAGGAAGAGCCATAAAACCATGAAATAAAAATATTAGGCATTATCAGGTTTAAATTGGAAAATCTGTGATGTAGCAAAAATATCTTTATCATGCATGAGGCGAAAGAATACTAGAGAACGTGTGATCTAGAAAAAGTCAAATAGCAAAGTTAAAGAGAATTTTGCTCTAAAATAACATTTTCCCACCCTCTTGACCTGCCACAAGCCATCTTTCTGGTATCTAATCTAAATCTCCCCTCTTTCAGTTTAAAACCATTACCCCTCATCCTATCACTACACTCCCTGACAAAGAGTTCCTCCCCATCTCTCCCCTTTTAAGGCCTGGAAGGCTGCAATAAGGTCTTCCTGGAACTTTATCTTCTCCAGGCTGAACAACCCCAGGTCTCTCAGCCTTTCCTCATAGGAGAGATGTTCCAGTCCCTTAATCATCTTAGTGGCCCTTTGCTGGACTCTCTCCAGTACCTCCATGTCTCTCTTGTACTGGGGGGTCCAGAACTGGGCACAGTACTCCAGGTGTGACCTCGTCAGCGCTGAACAAGAGGGAAGTATCACCTTCCTCACCCTGCTGGCAATACGTCTAATGCAGCCCAGGATACTGCCGACCCACTTTGCCACAAGGATGATGCACTGGTGATTCATGGTGAGCTCGGTGTCCATCAGGACCACCAGGGCCTTTTCTGCCAAGTCGCTTTCCAGCTGGTGAGCCTTCACCTTCTACTGGTGCGTGGCGTTAATTCACCCCAGGTTCAGGCCTTTTCATTTACCGTTGTTGAACTTCATAAGGTTCCTGTCAGCCCATTTCTCCAGCCTTCTGAGGTCTCCCTGGATGTCAGCACAACCCTCTGATATGTCGGCCCCTTCTCCCTATTTTGTTATCATGTGCAAACTTGCTGAGGGTGCTCTTTGCCCCAGCACCCAGGTCATTAATGAAAATGTTAAACGGTATTGGCCTCAGCATTGATACCTGGGGTATCAACCAAGTGACCACTAGTCACTTGCCTTCAACTGGACTTCGTGGTACTGATCACAACCATCTGAGCCCAGCCTTTAAATTTGTTTTCAATCTCACTATTCACTTATCCAATGGACTTTTCCAGCTTGTCTATGAGGATGTTATGGGACACAGTGACAAAGGTTTTACTAAAGACAACATAAACAACGCCCACTAACCTTGTCGACTAAGCCAGTCACCTCATTGTAGAAGGCTATTGGATTGATGAAGCATAAAGACTTCCCCTTCATATACCCATGCTGACTACTCCCAATGACCTTCTTGTTCGTCATACATTTGGAAATGGTCCTCAAGAGGATATTCTCCATCACCTTCCCAGGGACTGAGGTGAGCCTCACTGGCCTGTAGTTCCCAGGATCTTCCTTCTTACCTTTCTTGAAGATAAGAGGGACATTTGCTCTCGTCCAGTCTTCTGGAACTTCTCCCAATTGCCACAACCTTTCAAAGTCGATTGAGAGTGGCCTGGCAGTGATATCGACCGGTTGCCTCAGCACTTGTGAGTGCAAGTCATGCACTCCCATAGACACCCCATAGACATCTACGTCCAATTTGTTACAAGTGTTCTCTAACCTGGTCCTCCTCCACGGAGGGTAAGTTTTCCTTTTTCCGGAGTTCACTTCTGGTCTGAGGCACCTGTAATTCCTGACGGTGGATTTTACTGGCTAAGACTGAGGCAAATAAGGCATTCAATACCATGACCCGTTACATGTTATTTGTCCCCAGTTCTCCTGCCCCATTCAGCCTACATTTTCCCTAGTCTTCCTTTTGCTGTTTAGGTACTTGTAGAATCCTTTCTTCTTGCCCTTCTTGGTTATTCCCCCCAATAATTTCACCCATGATTTTTAAAAATACTAAGACTTGTAGTTATTTTCCTCATAGGTTTGAAAAGAGGCTATTTCCTTTCTTTTAAATCCTGAGAGGCACTCAGATGAGGGTCTCTGAATCCGAGAGAATTTCTAAGGGCCTCATGTGAGCCAGGATTCCTACTAGACTAGAAGTAATGTATCATACAGTCATAAAAGGCCAGTGTCTGAGAATCCTGGAGTTACCCAACAGTGAAACATGAGATCACATTGTTTACACCAAGGCTCTCAACAGGATTTAATTGAATGAAAACAATGCGATATGTGCTGTCAAGTATTGACTGTAAAGCAAAGCCCAGGATGGGTGATTAATTTTACCTGAAAAGAAAACTACAGATAAAGAAACTAGCACAAGAAGTCAGTGCTGCAAAGTGAAAGGCACATGGGAAAATAAGAATGGCAGATAAGAGTTACTGAAGTTGGGACACATAGCTTAATTATGTTATCCTCATGAAAAATACCACAAGATCATTAGCAGCCAGCAGGGATAAGCACCTCAGTTTTATTACTCAGAAGAAACATTCAAGATATGTGAACATATGCTTTAAAATGTCACTGCCTCATTCCGACCTCTTCTTAGGCTGTCATAATTTGTTACTCTTATATCCTAATACATTTTAATTTCTGCCATGTTCTGGAAACTTCCTACAGCTCAATACTCACAATAAAATATTGAAATGTACATGGTGTCAAAGGATCTCACATTAATTCCCAAATACGCTGTTCTAATAAAATTTAGGACTGTAACCTAATTCATAGACATGGGCTTTATTTCCATCTACGACGATGAAGAGGCTCACGAGCCACAGGATGCCCACTGGCCATTCTGGTGCTGCTGGTGCCATACCCTGGACCTGTGGGGCTCTCCAGGAAGGTGGCCGGGGGGAAATGTTGAAATTAAGCTTTTAAAATGACTCCACTCCCCGTTGCTGTCCGAGATGTGCCAATGCGGCACTCTAAACAGGGCCTCCTCTGTCACAACACGAACCAACAAACCAGGAACACTTCCCTCACACTTCCCTTGCCTGAGCTGGAGCCTCTTTCTTTCACAGAAAGAGTGGTCGGGCATTGGAATAGGCTGCCCAGGGAGGGGGTTGAGTCCCCATCCCTGGATGTGTTTAAGAGCCGCTTAGATGTGGCGTTGGGGGATATGGTGTAGGGGAGAACTTTGTAGAGTAGGGTAGATGGTTGGACTTGATGGTCCCAAGGGTCTCTTCCAACCTTGACGATTCTACGATTCTATTCCAAGAGCTGCCAGTTCACGGAAAATCCTCATCCCTTCCAGCCTGTTTTTAAACCTGTGATGATTTAAGGATGAGCGGAGGAACGTGCCCAAGTGATGAACGGAGAATTGGGGGGGTAGGGGGGCCTGGACTTGAGCCTGTCCCCAACACGCATTTTGCTCCTTGGTCCCCATGGCCTTCCTGAGCTCCCAAGGTGCAGGGAGTAGGGGCTTGGGGCTACCACTAGCCACAGCCTGGGGGGCACGTGAGGGTCCCAGAACCTGCTGTGCCCGAGGTGGCTTCCCCGTGGGCAGAGAGACCACCGGCTCTTGCCAAACGGACCTCTTGCTGGCCAGAAGCTGGTGCCACCCCCAGAAAGAGGAGGCTCGAGGGGAGGGGGGGAAAGGCCCCTCTCCCGTGTGGGGTGGTGCAGGGGAAGGGGTTTCTGGGGGAGGAGGCAGTCTCACACACACACACACACACACACACAGAGAGAAATTCAATCTTTATCCAGGAGCTGCCCCGCGCACCCAGAGGGCCGGGGACTTCCCTTGGGGTGATGGATTTGGGTAACGGAGAAACAGCTTTTAGCCCCAAGGGCTGGCAGGTTCCAGCCCGGGCTTTGGCCACCTTCCAGCTGCTGCCCTTGACCAGCTGCTCAGCAAGGGGAAAAAAACCACAAAAAACATGGACTTTCACCTTCTGTCAACCAAACGTGTCGCAAGAAACAGAAGCCCCATCGACCCATGTGGGCAGGAGAGCTGTGCCCGTGGCAGATGGAGTCCCCTTGGCCCTTCTCCCAAGGAAGCCCCAGCCGGGGTGTGTGGTGGTAACCAGATGGCTACCACTGTCCCCCATATGGCTCAGGAGGAGGGAGAGGCTCCGTGGGCTGGTTTGGAGCCCACACCGCATCTTCAAACACCTAATAACCACCAGGGAAAAGGAGGACTCCCGAGTTCCAAGCGCAGATGGTGACACCGAGTTACTCCGGAGGTGTCTTCTCTGCTCCACACGCTCCCGGTGGCAGGGAGCTGGGTGTCCTTCACCCCCTGGGTGGGGGTCGGAGCTCTTCTCGCTGGTCTTCAGGCACCCGTGACCTCCGCAAACAGGGGTTCACAGCCCCTGGTTGGGAAGATGAGGTGAAGCACCATCCAACTTCCAACTCGAGCTGCTCACTGCAGGGTATGGAAGCTCCAACATCAAACTGGTCCCAGTTCGGACAGGCTCTGTACACAGGTTATCCAAACAGCGTGTGTTATCTCCCAAACAACAAACACGAGCACGGCAGGGGGGTGGGTTTTTTTGACAAAACCATAACTAGAGGAACTATGGAGCAGGCGCCCCCCACGCTCCATCTCATGTGAAGCCACCTCACTTCACGTCTATGAACGTCCATGGGAGAAGTCACCCCAACCTCCTGTTTTGAGCCTCCTCTTTCTGGGGGTGGCACCAGCTTCTGGTCAGCAAAAAGTCCATTTGGCGAGAGCTGGTGGTCTCTCTGCCCACGGGGAAGCCACATCAGGTGTATTTGCAGCCAAGCTGAGCACTGTGAAGGGCTCGCTCCCTCCGCGGTGACAGGTCCTGTGGCCACCACGCAGCCCTCGCCGTGGCTGCCCCCGTAACCCCAGAGAATTAAGGCTGATTTAATGCTCTGCAGTACCTTTCTGACCACAGACTCTGGAGAAAATCCTTCCCAGCTGCAGGATTAGAGATTCACAAGCCCCACAACATCTGGTCCCGTCTGACCGGGATTTTAACCTCGTGCCCAGATGCCACTCTGGGGTCATTCTTGCCAGCTCGGGTCTCCTACGATGTGACACCACGAATGTTTGGAGATTTTCCTCCTGTGAGGGCAGCTCTCGGTCATTCCAGACAACAGACGGCTGGAGGGAATAAAGAGATCGCCCCAACGGGGAACAGACACCACCAGGGAAGGCAGGTGGAGGGGAAAGTGGAGAAAGAAGCCAACACTGATCTGCACTGGTCCAGCACAGCACCTTCCAGGAGCTGCTGGACTTGCTGGGAGCCCAGAGAGGCCACTCCTGCACCCTGCACCCTGGGAATGCAGATCTTCTCCCCTGATCTCGGGGAACGGCCGCAGATCACTGCCGGCGTCGCCAAACGCGCTTTCATCTAGTAGGATCCTACCAGGACACTAAACCAAGTAATTTAAAACAACAAAGTAAGCACTTTATTTCCATTAAGCATGTAGTTGTTTTAGTATCACAATGGAATGATGAGAAAACGTTTAAAAAAAACCCCCAAAAAAGTCTCTAATCCCCACAAACAGCAGGGAGGTTTTCAAGGCCATTTTAAAAACAAAGGGAGTGACAGAAGTGCCAAAACAGTCCCAACATCACGAGTCTCCTCCTCCTGGAGCTGGGCAGGGACGGGAAAGGTGGAATGACACGAAGGTACGAATGTCTGAAGTAGTCTTTGGCGCTTCTGCCTCACATTTTTGATACGTACATGATATCTCTCTCTCAAGAAGAACTCCACAGAAATCTCCGGACGCAACAAAAGTGCTACCGTTTAGGAGAACCGACTCCCCCCCCCCCTCCGGCGAGAGGACTTCTCCACACAAGCTGAGGTGCCCTGAGGTGGGGCGTTAAGACACATCCTTGCAGCCAGTGCTGACTCCAGCTGGGGCGGGGCGGGGGGGGGGCTTTGGGTTGGGAAAAAAAAAACAAATAAAATAAAAAAAAAATCGAGGAAGCGTGGTGCGTGAATCCGAAAAGATGTGCCCGAGTGCGGGACACGGCGTCCTGCAGAACTGACGAAACCAGGGAGGAGAGAAGGTGGTGGCCAAAGGAAAACGCGGATCCGTTCCCTACAGTGATCAAAAAAAACCCAGGAGTCCAGTGCAGTAACTATAGTTTCACAGTTCCAGGGGGCAAACTGTCGTTGCAGAGTCTGTAGTAACGCAGGTCGTTCACCAGCCTGTGCACGTTCTGGGTAAACGATGGCAGATCCTGGAAAAGATCAAACACGGGGTTGTACCGCAAACAGAGCGACAGCCACGGGCCCCGTCTCGCGGCGGAGAAGGGGAAGGGACCGAGAGGACCAAACGCTCCCGTGTATTTTCATACATGTGAACAACAGACCCTTTTTCTCCAGAATCTGAGCCCAGGAAACACCAGTTTCTGCAGCCCAGGGAGCAGAGACGGCCTCAGAGAACTCCTCGGCGTGGGGTCAGGCAGGACAGGGCCATCTGCAGCAGCAACTGCTCACCACGTTCCTGCCAAAACTCCCAGGTGCCGCTTCCCCCACCAGAAGGGAGAGTTTTCCTGAAGAGCGATCGCCTTCTAGAGCCCAGTGACTCTCCCAAAGCTCCTCTCCTGCCCTCACCCTTGGTTTCAAACCCCCTCCGCCTCCCACGGGAGGAAGCACTCCGTGGACGAGGAAGCTTCAGCAGATGGAAGCCATGACCTGCTGCACTGCCTTGATGTTCCACGGGGAGGTTATAGACTCCCCCCATTTGCTCCCCAGGCTCATACGAAGGGTTTGAGAGAATCATGAGCCACTGCAGCCACTCCCCTGATGTCTTCACTGGAACCCTCAAACATCTGGCCGGCAGCTGGAGCGAGATTTTGGCTCGGATCTGAGCGTCCCACTCTAGAAAATGTCAGTTTACCCTTATAAAAACTTCCTCCAGGAAACCTATTCCCTAATTCCCACAGCATTCACCCGTGTGAGAGAGATGAGACGGCAGTTCTGCTACCGACAGTGAAAAACCCTCGCCTGGGCGTTGCTGAGTACGGAAGGGCTTGTGACAAAAGGGGTAACTGCCTCAAAACACCACCCTGAGAAGTTTAGGCCTGTTTCCCAGCACGTTCCAGGAGAAAAACCCTGTGCATCCCGGGAATTCTGACACTCTGCTGCAGCGTTTCCCCTTCTTACCCTGTCCATTTTGAAATTCCTTCCCAGCACGTTCTTCTGGTTCGAGTCCACACCGTCGCAACTGGCCAGGAACTCGGGGAGAAAGGCCGAGTAGAAGCCATCAAAGTCCACTGAGGCCATATTGTAGGTGGCGATGCCGATCTCCTCCTGCAACAGGTCATGCGACTTGTGGACAAGCACCTGGAGTAGCACGTTCACAAACTGGAACAGCATGGTCGTCCGGAAGATCTTCTGCAGGGTGAGAGAAGCACATGGTTGGGGTGTCTTCACACCAGCAGTCCTCCACCATGAGGGACCACGGCAACCAAGAACCAACCCATGGAGGTCAGCCCGGGCACAGGAACATGGTTGCACAGGGCCACTTCAACACCAGCAGCTTCTCCAAGCTCTCCTGAGGACTGAGATAATTTTCCAAGCCAAGCCGAGACCACGGATGGCTACAACAAACTAGATTAATATCAGCTTTAAAGTTAACAGTGAGTTTGGCCACGCTTCCGTCATGTGTTTGACCCAAGTTTTAAGCATTTAAGCAAACAGCAGCATGTTCCCATTCGAACTCTGGCCAGTTTTAGCCCTGCACAGGGCTACTGGAAGCCAGGGAATGTGGCTAGTGACCTGCAAGTCCACCACGGGCAGCTGGTAACATGATGGGCTGTCCTTCAGTTGTGGGCACCAGAAAGCTCTGCTTTCATGGGCAAAGCAGAAGGGCAAGACCCTGGATTCCAACCCTAATCCTTCATGACAGCAGCTGAGAGGTCTACATCAGAGGGTCTGGAGGATGGATCCTCCACGACAGCGATGGACAACGGCCTGTGAATAACAGACACCCTGCGGCTGACCCAGATGAGGATGACAGAGGGACCCGGCCACTGTCCCACTGGTGATCCCAATTTCTGCTTCCTCAGACGAACTGCACCATCACTGTGCGTGTTCTTTGCTTTCCCTCATCGTCCCAGGAGGGCACACATCAAGGCTTGGCTTTGATTGAGCTGGGATCTCTCCTGTGCCCGCTGCAGTAGTATCAGGGAGGCGGTGATGCCACTCTGACCGGCAACGGGTCCATCAGGACCACAGCAATCAAAGCCCCCAAATCCTGATTTTCAGTTCCTGAGCAGTTTAAAATCTCAGAAGAGCACCCGTCTATTACCACGCGCTGGTCAACCAGGACCCACCTTGTGGTAGAGCTTCTGCTTGGTGTTCAGCGTCTCCAAGTAGAAGAGATTCTGCTTGAAGAGGTGGATGTCAGGTTGCAGGAAGGACTGGCCAAAAGCCTATAAACAAAGCAGAAACGAAGGAAAGGGACTGATATTACACAATCTGCCAGGCAGAGCCACATCGTTTCCACCCTGACCACCAGGACAAACCCCTGGGAGCCTCTTGCTCCTTCTCAGCTGGGAGGCTGACCTGGAAAAGAGCCCAGGAACAGTATCTGCTGGACTCTGCTGAACTGGTCTGGTGGGCCTGCACAGACTTTGTGACAAAACATCTTTTCCACCCTGAGCTCTTTGGAAACACTGTACAGATGCGTCAGGCAGACGAGGTAAGCTCTGTACAGAGGGAAGCAGCAGAATTTTACCAGTTGCTGCTCCAAGGTATCACCAATAGAGGAGTTTATTTCCCCATATCAGCCATTTATTGTTGGACGGATAAAAAAGGCCCAGGTCCCTTCAAGACCGAGCCAGTTCTGGGTTCAGATCTCCTGTGGAAACCAGCGCACAGACCAGTAATATCCTCAACATAAAACACTGCCTGCTCTCGCAATGGAGAGTATTTAAAGGAAAACCAAGACACTGAGGGTTACACTGCTCCAGGAGAGACAGAGATGCTTGGAAAGCCCTGCGTGGACCTGCATGGACACCATTCTCATCAAAAGATGTTAAGATTAGGAAAGGCCAGGGAGAAACATCAACAGTTATATCAGTGCAAGAGTTCCCCCTTCATTCCCAGCCACGGAGATGCTGGGAGGGCTGGAGCCCCTCTGCTGGGAGGACAGGCTGAGAGAGTTGGGGGGGTTCAGCCTGG
>JAOXJK010000012.1:58172426-58184590 GCA_025774025.1 Xenus cinereus | reverse complement strand
CTGCCCATGGCAGGGGGTTGGAACTCGATGATCTTTAAGGTCCCTTCCAACCCAAACCATTCTATGATTCTATGATTCTTGGTAAAAAGAGCTAATCGAACAATTTACATTCTAATACACTAAAATGCAAGGTCTTTGAATAAAGTCTTTAGTTAAAAGGACAGCAGCGTGGAATCCAGCAACGAAGAAGTCTAGATAAAAATTCAGATAAAAATTAAACTCGAAAACTGATGTTCCATGTCAGAAAGGGAATATGAGTCCCCTGTGTATAAGAGGAGAAGCCTGTAAAAAGAAGACAATGTGCTTAATCACACAGGATTAGCGAGACCTTTACTTTAAGTCCTGTTCCTAGCTGTCTGCTAGACTCAAAATCTTGTCATAAGCAAGAAAGAACACATCTTATAAGTGGAGGTAAGAACTTCTTGTCACTCCAGTTCATGTTTAACAGCATAGTAATTCAAATTGTCTAATTAATACAGAAAATTTCCATGAATTTGTTATCAAACCTTCCTGGTACCTATCCTTCTTCCTGATAATTACGCTCACCTTCCTCCCCTCTGTCCAAGTTGTCAGGCTGAAATTTCAGTTTTCCTTAAGAAGAATGGAGGTAGGAGGTGGGAAGAGAGAACTATGGTAAGTTCCTTGATGGGAGAAGTTTGCTGTTTATGGTGGCAGGGCTCCATCATCAGCACCGAGGCCCTTTGGGGCTACTTTTACACATTTTCAACCACACTCCTTTTCTTCTTCTCCTAAGCTAAAGGGTGCGAGGTGCACAACAGCCACCCATAGCTGCAGGTGACCCGAAGGCATAGTGTTCGTTAAGACGGAGACTTCAGGGTCTGTCAGCCCTTCGCTGTCTGTAGGATTCAGCGAGCCCATCCAGGTCAGGCACCACGCAGGTGGCCACTGGCAGCTACGAGCCAAGCCACAGCCACGGCAAACCCAGGCAAGTCCCGAGAGCCTGTTCTGTCAGGTCACCGCAAAGCCTGTGGCTCTTCACTAGTAATGGCAAAAAAATCGTGTGTCTAGGCTGTAACTTTACATTAAGGAAAAAAAAAAAAAAGGATAAAATAGAAAAGGTTTGAAAGAAGTACACGAGTTTGGGAAATCACACCTGTCTGCCACAGTCTATAAACTGCCATTTATTTGGTTTATTCACAGAAGCTTCTGGTGTGCACGATGAAGAAATTTTTGAGGAGGACTTGTGTTTGCTTGAGGCATAAAAGTGGCAATGAGATCTGAAAGCTCCAAGTTGAAGCTAGACAAATTCAGGCTTGAAATAAGATATGTACTTTTAGCTGTGGAGAAAATTAACCTCTAGGGAACAATTATCTGAAGATATAGAAGGTTTTCTAAGTCTCGGAATAATTACATGAAGATTGTCTTTAAAAAGTAGCAAAGGAAAACGGGAGAAGGTATCATAAGTGAAGTATTCATGTGGTGAGACTTTTTATCTTCTGTAATGCAAGGTGCTTCAGCCAAGTCATCCTAACGGATTGTTCTGACCATCATCTCTGGCAATCATCTTTTCTGTTTGGTTCCCACAGAGTGACTTAATTTGCCTATAATTCTAAAGAGATATGTTTTGGAAAATTTAGCAAAACCAAACAACTCCTCAATCGATAATATCTCTGCTCAGGTTTTTCAAAGGTCTAGCTTTAAATCATTAGAAGCAAAGCCAGAGGGGCTATAGCACGGGCATGTATATTCTAATGCACTGCTGGTAGCCCAGCCGTGCTCAGGCTGCTCACGCTCCTCACCACCTGCAAGAGAAATGAAAGAATAATTGCCCTACGTGCAAAAGTGCCACACACCAAACGCTACTGATGGCAGGCAGGTTACTTTTCACCTTATTGTAAGCTTTCTTGTTTTATTCAAAGATCACATGAACATATCTGTGTATATTCCTACGACAGACTCCCATTCACAATTTTTTCCATTGAAAAGCATCACCAGTACCTTCTTGCCGACAGCACTTCGTATGACCTTATGAATTGCACCACTCTAGTTCAAAGGAAGGAGACAGAGCAAAAGGCCTGGATAATCAGACTGTGAGAGGAAAATAATGATTCAGAGGGTAAGTGGACTATGTCATCAGTATCTGTCAAACTGTTTTGTGTCTTCTCAACACCGAGCTAGAAGTAAACTATGAAAATAAACCACAAGCCGCCTCAATTGGCATTTATATTTGAGCTCCTGCTTTATAATGTGATAGAGTAGCTGGGACCTTAGAAAAATAGATGTATAGCCTCGATGTAATGCTTTCTGTATTTCTACTAATATGTCATTTTATCCAGTATTTGTTGAAAGTCACTGCAAGAATCATGACAAATATGTATCATGTAAAAGTTCTGATATATCACCAGTCTGTTATTTTCATTTCTGCCAATCATTCTGGAGGCAAAAACATGATAAACTTTTTAAAAGTTCATTTCATAGTGTTTCTGGCCTTTCCATCTGATCTCTGTTTAATTTCCTTTCCTTCTAAAACCTTACTGACCCAAGCCTACCATTTGTCTACAATTTATTTACCACAGAATAAAAGTATTTAGAATTCATTCCCATGGGAGCTGAAAATTGATAATGAATACCTATGACCACAGTTCATATACTCGAACTAGCACTTTGAAGCACGTTCAGCACCAGAGAGAAAACAATTTGTAGCCCCTGCCAACGATCATCTACTCTGGAGGGAGAGAGTAGAGAAGTTGATCTAAGGGGTCTTTCCAGAAAAAGACACATTTCTTATCACCAAGTATCAGCACCAGAGCTCCTAAGGGCTTTCTTCTTTGATACACACCTCTCAGTTTTTCCATGTGCTCTGCCCAAGTTGAACTGTAACAGGAGCAACGCAGGCTTACAGAGACAGGCAACAGATTACAATGCGTGTTTCATAAAGCAACTTGTTTTATGGCTTAAGAACAGAGTAGAGGGTCAGGACCAAGATTTGACTTTGAGTTTTTTTCCTCACTTAAAGAAACATAGTTATCGATCATATAGTACTCACTGATGCAGAGAGCCCTTTTTCTTAGCCATGTACAACCCTCTGTCCTCTGCCCCAAGGATTTAGCTCGGTGCTTAAAGCGTTTAAACAGCTATGTGGCCTATGTGTCTGTCCAGTTTAGAAGTCTAGTCCTATTTTCAAAGTCAATTTTCTGTTCGTCCTGACCGGAGATTTCTATAGCTACAACCCACCGTCGCTTCCTATAGCAAAACCAGTAAACTCCATAATAGAAGCAGCAGTACTGCCTGGGCAAGATAAAGTTCTGTTCAAGCCTCTCAAAGCGTTTGGCAAGCACTGCTTACTCATTGCAATTCTGCTTTCTATCCCTGCAAACACTTCGCTTTTTAAAGTTCTGCACATTCCTCAACTCCTTCACTACTAACTCTCTGACTTTTTCTTTCTTTTCCTTTTTCTCTCTCATGTTTTAGGATAATAAATTACTAATTTCAACAGAGACACAGACATTTAAAAAAGTATTTCCCATTACAGTGATTAGTAACTGTATTTTCCTTTACTGCTTGTACTTTGGTAGAATAAAATAAATGAGCCCATAGGTATACATCTGTTAGGTTTAAATAATACATGAAGGTGACTGGTAATATTAATAAAGGAGAAAGCATATTTTTCAAGGACAAAATTCCATGTGTTCAAACGTATTTCTAACATCAAACAGCAGCATTATAGACTTGAATCAAATCAGGAACTCTACTTCTTTCAAAACGTAATTATACTGTTCAAAGACAACTACTGTGTACTTCTGTGAGCCGATACAATGCAACTAGACTTTGCAGAGCACATTTCATGCAAACTGCATTATGAAATGCACCACTGAGATAAATAATAGTTACACAGTCAAATAACAAACAATAGCAGAGAGAGAAAAACACTGTCATGAGAAATGGAGAAGAATATATTCTATAAAATTTGAAAAGAAGAGAGAGTCAATAAGATAGATGTAAAGGCATTTCTAGGAGGTAAGAACAATAAAATAAAGGCTTTCAGAACAGCTCAAGTTAGACTGTACAAATAAGCTACACGAGGTTGCTACTATGTAAGCAGTCGAAGGAGAGTGAGTTACAGTCAAAGAGAAAAGGTCATCATTTATTTCTTGCCATTTTCTGAATAATTGGTATATGGCCAGTGAAGCATTAATCGCTTGGAACATGCTGACAACCACTGATGTCATACTAAGTATGAAAAATTAGGATGGCGAGTCCAAATAAATGTTGTCAATACGAAACACGCGAAACAAACGTGTCAGTGAGGTTATCTGACCAAATATTGGAGTAGCTGATATTATGACTGATCTTGGGTGAAAGCAAGAGCCACTAGAGGAAAAGTGAGTATGCTTGCAGACTTGTTACTGTTCTTGGAGGTCTTGAATCAAACAGCCAGTTATTAATAAAAGATCAGAAATGATACCTGATGGTCCCTTGAGCAATGCTTCAGACGAGTAAATTTAATACAAAGGGCACGACACCACGCAGGAGAGATCTCATCATAGCACGAGTACAAAACATAATTTACAAAGGTAACTAAACCTTCGGAGAGGGTGAAAGAGAAAGAAACATCAGTAAATTCTACCACAAACGGTGTTGGATCTGAGTCTGAGCAAGAAGTAATTTTGTTTATTGAGTTAAAGATTTTGAGAAGGTCAGGTTGTGTGATAGCCCTGAGTTACTCTGTTGCTGGAGTTTAGGGACAAACTGCGAAGGAAGTCAGGCAGAACTAAGGTGTACAGCACTGTAAAAGCTGCAAGAATTGGGATATTGTAAAGGCAGATCAATCTCTCCAGATATAAAAGAGGAAAAGAAAAAGAGCAGATATTGCCTAACATGTTGAAGTGGAAACAAACATTTTAGGAGCTGGATTTTTTCTTTCCCCCAGAATTCTCTGTGGCTGGGCATCCTTCCTTCAATACAAAAAGGGAAAAGACAAGTGAAAAAAATTGCTACCTTCACTATAACTGACAGTGAATTTCCAGCTTTGATGTGCAGAGAGGAAGTCAATAGGTAGGGTCTATCAAAGACTGTGCATGTGTACAAGCCGACCGGCACCAACAGCTGCACTATGCCTACACCACTTCTCAACCTCCTAAACTTTAGGAATTTGACCTGAAAGGTATTCAGCATTTAACAGAAATCCAGGAGGATATGTCAGTAACACCTCTGCACGGGAAGTAAACATTTTAAGTGAAAAATTAGAAGCCCTTAAAAACTGTGCTGGTGAGTGACATGAGAATTTCGGATGCACTGAGAGCTAGATAGCACTGACGGTCTCGTCTGACAATTCTCTATCATGATTTGTGTTATTTGACTCATATCACATATGAGTGAATCTCTTTATTTAGGACTAGCTTCTTTTGCTTGTCTGTTCATTAACTATCTGGAAATGAACAAAGAAAATACATTTTTGAATAGTATTTCAACACAAAAGTAAATCTTCCCTTTAAAAGATAACTTCCCATACAACGCAATGGGAGCTATTTCATGATTTAAAATTTGAAACCCAAAATAAATATTTCCTATAATGCACCCGTTCTGCTCAAAAACCCCCAAGGCATTTTCCCTGCGATCACAGTATAGCAAACGGTAGTTTATCAATCACAGTTGAGTCAATATTTCTAAATAGTACTTCGCAATGTTGCCTTAGAAATGAGTGCTATGTAAATCTGTAAGAGAATAAGGAGGAACTGATATAAATCAACCAACTAAAACCTTCTACCAACTTGTTTGAATCAATCTTTGAACAATGACCTACGAAAGCTCCTAACATTGATTGTACGAAATCCATACAGTGTCATATAGATTAATCACAACTATCGCAATGTTGTGACGCGAAAAATGTTAAGAAGGACCAGTGAAGACTATTGTATTCTTTCCCTTAGTTTCAACCTATTCTGATTGATAGAGCAACTATTAGGTCCCAAAATAAAAGTCAAATTAAGTGCTGTCCTCTAACAAGGCTGTCTTAACAACGAAACGTATCACAGCGACAGAAAAACAGAGATGTTATCGGCTGGATGCATGGCAACAGATAAATGCAACAAACGCACAAGCAACAATTATCTTTTCAAGAAATAAGACTCAGATGTTTTTTTTAAAGCACAAAAAGATATCCCCATAAGTCTGAAGCCTATAATACCTCAGAGAAAATGTCTCCTTTTGTTATACCATGTCAGTTCAGTTTAAATTCTTGATCTAAGGGCCCTTGCAGGCAGTTGTAAAGGCTTTCAAATCCTAGGCACAATTACAAACACACAGTGATTTTCATGTCCAGGAACCGACTCATACTATGGGACTGAAATCTCCTCTTTTTTTCACCCCCATGGAAAAATGTTGTATTTAATTGGCACTGGAACGCTGAGTTTCTTATTCACCAGCATTGCTTCCAAAACAGGAATTTATAAATTAGTGGATTCTTCTGCTGAAAGAAACACCAAAATTGCTGCCAATGTAAAATTCATAGGCATCTTATGTATGCTTTTCCTAGGAATCGGTAATTAGACAGTGAGTATGACAATCTGTCTCTCTCCCTTGCCCTAAACCTAACAATAAAACCATCTACACTAGGTTTCTTTGGCTTTTCTTCTGCTTTGGCTAGTTTACACTGATAGAGTTTTGCGACTAATGTGCCAAAATATGTCAAAATTGGGTGTGCAGCTCGTGTAGGGTACCTGCATTCGACAGGGTCCAACTTACAGCCCATGGGCAGAAGGTGGCCAGCAAGATGCTTCTGTAGGGCTCCTGCGTTTTCCTGAGAGGACAATTTATTAGGCAACTAACAAAGGACAACCATGTAGGCAATTTAATAGAGTCTGACCAGGCAGACAGTCCTGTCTGCATACATAAGTACTCTGAGACAAAATTGGAACCTCTTGCTCCCACCACAATCAACCGAATCACTTCAGCACGTGGGGGGAATTTCAGCGGTGCTAAACAATCACACTGGCTTTGGCTTTACTGAGAATCTTCTAATAAACAAAGCCCTTGTTTAGAGCTCTCAATATGTACGTTATTTAATATAGCTTAATTTATGATAATTTTTTTTAAAATGTCTGAATTAGTCTCTCATAATCATAAAATGGGCCATTTTGCTGTTCTTCAAAATGTTATCCTAACTGGTTGAATTTTAGAGATCTATTTCAACAGCACAAATCATAATCCCAATAAGCATGTTTTCACCATTTTTTCATTATTGTGATGTTTTATAAGTAGCTTCCATAGAACATAATCTTCTTTATCAAAATTATGACTTTTGCATAACAGACATCGCAAGAAATAAGTGCCAGTGAAAATTCTGCTGCAAACATTCAAATATAGGATTGATATAAAAACACTATTTCTGATCCAAAAAAAAGTTATAGCTATGGCTTTTTTTTTGGTGATAGATATACTTCACAGCCTAAAAATTCTTAGAAACAGCAAACATCAAGTACTTTTATTCTGCAGTTATAAACGAGCCATTGTTCCACTAAGTGTTCCTCTGAATTAGCAGGTCTTGTAAAAGTAATTTTTTAATTACTTTCTTCTGGGATCTTTCAGGTAAGAACTCTCCTTATGTATACTTCAACTTTTTTATATTATACCAGGAAAAAGAGAATTAATTTACTGCACAGATTAAGTATTTTGCTTCTGGTGAAATCCAATCCTATTCATAATTCCCCTAATCCAGATCTCTATTCAATATTCATTTCCTTTCTGTACCTTCCTCTTCAAAAACAGCTAATATAATCGAATCTATTGGTGACATTTACAGGGAATGAATGAAGACCTGTTTACTGAAACCTACAGGATTGTATTAGTTAGTTCATTTAAACTATCCTTCCAGGAAGGCATCAAGGATTAAGCAAGGAGCATCTGACATATATTCCCCCAAGGAGTTTTATTCTTTCCAATTTCTCAGAAGAAATCTGGTTAGGTTTTAACTCAATTTCTCATCAAGAATTGCCACCTGCCTTTAATTTGATGCACACCAGAAATCTGCAGACTCACAAATACTGAAGTGCATAATTATAATCATAAACATTTTGTGCATTAGCTATAAAGCTATTCAACATAATGTAGAAAGGAAGGTTGACTTTACTGGAAAACAAGTTTGATCTGGATCTGGATAGCCAGAGTTCAAATCCTTGTTCACCCCCAAAGTTTGTGTGTCACCTTGGTCAAGGAAGATGTCACGGTAAACACAACAGAAATATTGGGATCCTCAGAAATGTAAAAACTGTTGGCTACAGAAAAGACTAACACAGCTAAAGTGAATCTGTTCTCTTCAATGTGCTAGGAGCAGAAATGGATTTGATCCCATTTGATTTATTATGAGGCAACACTCCATTGTTCTGCAAAAGATCTGTGAAGTCAGTATCTGGGAGAAATATGAGCTTAAACAGGGAATAATACCTTCTTCAATGGACAGACAGTCATTTTTTGAGAGTCGAATTGCTCAAAAAGACTCACTACCAGCAGAAATTCAGAAACAACATCATGAGAGCTTCTTTTTGAGAAAAGGACGCTGGAGATAGAGACAGTATTCAGTGTAAAGCACGTATCTAGGCATTATTATTATTATTACTACTACTGCTACTGCTATTACTTTCAATTTACAGTGATTTCATAGTTATCACTATTATTTGTCCAATCTTTAAAGAGCAACCTATAACTATTACAAGCCTACTTCTAGTCTATTAGACTTATAACACAGTTTCTTTAGGCTCTCACCAATATGAACATTCTGCAGCTGAGAAGTCAATATGCTAGTTTTAAAATTATAATGATTCCTGAAAGAAAATAAAGAATGTAAATCCAGCAGGAACTCTACAGCAAGCCAATTTCTGCTATAAATCAAAGCCCATCTACAAATAGCTAACAGTCCTTATTTGTAGCAGTGTTTTATGCAAGAAAAACTACTTATTCTGGAGATTTTATTGCTTGCCCATATGAACAAGAGATGGAACTAACATTTTACTAAGACAGGCAGTTGGTCAAAATTATTACTACAGAAAGCTATTGCCAGATTATGAAATGGTTATTCTATGGTTTTAACACCTCTTTGTAACAGATTCAGTGGAAATTCTAGTAATCCAACAGGATTGGCTGTCCTCCAGTTTTATACTTCTAAAAAACTGGTTCAATTTACTCACAGCTTGAAACCTGATTACAAATTCAGAGCTGGAGACTTAAAACTGGTTATAATCACAGTTGTACTGTACACAAAGAAATGTATGGAACTGTTTTGCTTTTAGCCTCTGAAAAATATTTAAAGCGCAGAATCACAGAATTTGGGTTGGAAGGGACCATAAAGATCACTGAGTTCCAACCCCCCTGCCCCGGGCAGGGACACCTCCCACCAGACCAGGTTGCTCCAAGCCCCATCCACAGCTTCTCTGGGCAACCTGTTCCAGTGTCTCACCACCCTCACAGCAAAGAATTTTTTTCTAGTATCTCATCTAAATCTCCCCTCTTTCACCTAAAAACCATCACCTCTTGTCCTATTGCTCCATTCCCTTACAAAGAGTCCCTCCCCATCTCTCCTGAAGCCCCTTCAGATACTTGAAGGCCGCTATAAGGTCTCCCCGAAGCCGCCTCTTCTCCACGCTGAGCAACCCCAGCTCTCTCAGCCTGTCCTCACAGCAAAGGTGCTCCAACCCTCTCATCATCTTCCTGGCCCTCCTCTGGGCTCATTCCAACAGGTCCATGTCCTTCTTCTGTTGGGGGTCCCAGAACTGGATGCAGTACTCCAGGTGGGGTGTCACAAGAGCAGAGAAGAGAAGTAGAATCACCTCCCGCAATCTGCCGGCCATGCTTCTTTTGATGCAGTCCAGGCATACAACATAACTACTTATTATAGCATTATGTCATATTTATCAAGTGTTATAATGCCTATAACATATAATCAAATAAAAACGGATGCGGAGACAGTCTATTTGTTTGGGTTGTGATTATCTATATTCTTTTAACAGGAAAAAAAAATAGTAGAAGAAATAATATTCATATCTGAGAGATCCATATTTAATAAACATAAATGCAAGTGAGAAGGTGATTTTAGTCTTATTTGAAGGCTAAAAGCAACAGTAGTAACATAGAATCATAGAATTTTCTAGGTTGGGAGGGACCTTTCAGATCACTGAGTCAACCATTAACCTAACACTGACAAAACAATTACTAAACCATGTCCCTCAGCATCACACCTACCCATCTTTTAAATACGTCCAGGGATGGCGATTCCACAACTTCCCTGGGCAGCCAGTCCCAATGTTTGATAACCCTTTTGGTGAAGGAATTTTTCCTAATATCCAGTCTAAACCCTGGCACAACGCGAGGCCATTTCCTCTTGTCCTATCACTTGTTCCCTGGGTAGAAGAGCCCAACCCCTGACTGATAAGATCTTCCCTGAGCCTCCTTTTTTCAGACTAAACAACCCCAGTTCCCTCAGCCATGAACAGTTCTTGAAATAACATCATAACTTTTTGCATTGGTTCAAATTTTAGTAAACTTTAAAGCTGAGATGACAAACCATTTTTATCCTTGAGAACGATCATAAGGGGATAGCTTCATTAAGAACAATAGCACCACTCATTCAGGGGAAGGATATCTTAATTGCATTAAAAAAAGCAATCTGCAAACATACTGTCTTTTTCCGTTATGAACTGATGAGAAGCACTAAGTGGTGCACAACTTGAGAGAGTTTTCACAGCGGTTTGGTTTCAAAACTCAGTTGAGTAACTAGGGAGTTACTGTTTCAACAGTATTTATTATGGGATCAGGTCAATATTTAGCATCTAGTCTTGTGAGAGTATGAATTTCACATCCAAGAGAGAGCCTTCTGGGTGTTTGCTCAGGGCTCACATCTTCCCCACTGGACGATAAGAATAAAATAATAATTAAGCATGAATGTAATACAAGCTGCACATTCAAGCAAGCCCTGTGAGTAAACTAATGCATTTAAGAGAAAACAAGGAATGAATTTTCACACAAAGCTTTTGGTGATGACTTTAATAAATTATAGATTACTCCATTTGATTAAGCTGTTCTATATCAGTGATGTGGTAGCAGACAGCAGAAAAATAGATGTTCTGCCAAAACAGCTTGTAATGTTATTTATATAAGTTTTAAAAAGCTTGCCACTGTTGATCAACTTTTCTTCAAATCCTTTCCCTAATTTCACCGGATTAGTAAATTTAGGCAGGCGTTGTGCCTCTGTGACAGTATCCTCTCCTCTCTCAATGTACTGGATATAAAAATCTATGATGTGAAGCTCCCCGGATGTGCCTGGGCAATCCACTGGGGATTTGAAGCCGCAAGGGTTAAAAAAATAAAGTTTGCCCAGCCATACCTAAGCGCGACTCGGGAATAAAGAAGTGTGAGTGGGTTTGATGGGCAGCCGATCTCAAAGGCCTCTGAATCAACCGGATGCTCTCCCGTGTCAGCTCAAGGATTACAATTACCCGTGATGAGCGTGGAATGGGAATGTACAATCATGCACTTCTCCTTCCAGGCATGATAATTCAGTCTCCTGCTGTGGAAAACTACCTAGAGACAGCTAGGAAGCATTGTTAGCTCACGATGATACTACTGAAAATACCGATGATGTAATTCAGACACAGAGGTTCTACATTGTTTGTTTGGGGTTTGTTTTTTTTTTTAAAGTAATAAAAGAAACTATTAAAAACAGTCTTCTAGCACACAACTGGTAGTTAGTTTGCCAAACTGGTGCAATGAGTGCAGAAAGCTGCTAGACTATGTCTATTGGGTTGAAAAATCTCAACATTTCAATGCAAGCTCAGGGTGATGAGACAGGCCCTTAGACATGTCCAAACATGGCCCTGATGGACCGGCAGGCAGAGAGAGGCCAGAGGCAAACTCCCTCGCCATGAGGGCCCCTGGCCAGAGGGCTTTTAGGAAAAAGACAGGCTTTAAGGAGGAACGATTTCAAACAACATGGAATTTAAAAGCCCAAACCTATGTTTGGGGTTACACTTGAAAATGAACTGCTAGCCCATGCAATTTAAGATCATGCTTTCCTCTTTGCAAAGGAGGTTTGTCCTCAAGAGCTGAGTGGAGGAGAGTGAGGCAGAGGAGGAGTCAGGGACACCCAGGAGCTGTGGCCAGTGCACAGCCACCAAGGGCAGGGACAGCCCCTGGGCACAGGGACTGCCTCGGGG
>JAOXJK010000012.1:58092205-58102236 GCA_025774025.1 Xenus cinereus | reverse complement strand
AACGACTGTGATAGTAAAAAAGGGAAGCTTTCCCACAGACGGTTTTTAGAGGGGGTGGGAGGAAAAGGGGAGGTCAAGGTAGGTTCTATTATTTTAAAGAGAAAAATCACAGATACTTTAGCACCTATGGAAAATCCACTGAGAAGCATCACTAAGTCACTCCCCCAAACAAGAAAAGCCTCTGAAAGCAATATAGGCTGCTAACGGCACCAAGAATTTATCTTTTGGTTTTCTTTCTTTTTTTTTCTTTTTTCTTTACTTTTCTGAAGGTGTGGCTGTGGACAATAAGCACAATAAGCAATACACCTAGAAGCAGAACAAGGATACCCTTGAAAAACAGGTTAAATCGGTAGAAATTGGAGTACTAATTAGCATTCTCCGTAGGAGTATGATTATTTTCACGCACACACCGGGAAAGTGTCTGTGTTTATTTTTCACGACACAATTCAACACACTCACACAGACGCATTTGTGATTCCTAATGCTATCGACAGACGACATTATTTTCAGTGTTCTAAAACCATACAGCTCTAATTAGTACTGTCTAGTGATTAGTAGTGGTTAACATTTCTCCCAACATTCACTGCTTGGAATACCTGCCCTTCCTCTCCTGCAGGCAGTTTTTGCAGCTACTGGTACCAAAGACCTTGCAGCGTGACCTACTGAGCATCAGCAAGAGGGACATATAGGATATAGGTACAACTGTCACTTCTGAGCGTGTCTTCAACAGGTCTCTTCTAGGTCTTCAACAGGCATTTTCTTCTCCAGAAGTTTTTCTTTTAGAATAAGTATTACTATTTTTACAAGCCCTTTTCCTTTCCCTTTGAAGTCAAGAGCTATACCACATAGGAAATTTCCTCTATTTTTAATTTAATTTTTTGTAATATTCAGATACTTGATACAATTTGCTTCTTACTGAGACTCGGCCAACAATATGACTACTGTCTGTAGTGAAAAAGGAAATAAGTCATATATACACACAGAATTAGAGCAACAGAATTCCATTAGGTCAGTTTACTCCTTCCCATGTCCATTCAGGTTTACTCTCTACCATACATCTTCTTTTTCCTTTGTTCTTTCTTGGTAAATGTCACCAAAAGAAAAGAAAATGTATTGAAAAATTTGTTGTTCTCTGATCTGCTGCACACAGGTAAGTGTTGTAAGAAAATAAAGCAAAAGAGATTCAGTTCCTTCACTTTATTTTTTTGAGAAACTTCTAGATATATACTCTGTGGCTAACAGCTTCAGTTTAGGAAAGAGATTTATGTTGTATAACAAGGAGAGCACATCTCAAAACTTCATTCATTTTTCAGTGGGCAGACATTTCTCATCTCTAATAGGCCTTTGCTGAAAAGCTGAAGTTACTCCAGCAAGACTCATGCTCCCATATATCCATTCCTTAACTCACATTATCATACATTTGATCTTTTATTTGCTTGCAAAAAGTATCAGCTTTCTGCCTGCATCTGTTTTTCTTCAGGAGATCAATCTATCTCCAGCATTTCTGCTTGTACTGTTGTACACAACACGTTGGTGGATTGGCATATGATAACATCACTAACAATGCTACTGACATTACTGGAAATAAATCACAGAATGTCAACATCATTTTACCCAGTCTCATTTGTCTAACATTCAAATTATCTGAATGACATAAATAAGACTTTAAACATGATGAAAAAAAGCTGAAAAAGATGAATAAAACTCATAGAGCTAATGTGCAATGTTGATTGACTCCCTTCGGGTCTGTCAGTTGTAAAAGAGGAGTATGAATTGAGCTGTGTTTCATCGTTCATAATGGAAGAGAGCAGATGAGATAATAAAGAATTTGAATCACATATTAAATAGCAGAAAGAGGCTTAGGTGCCTATGACTGCCTGCCATTTTTTTTCCTTTTTTTTTTTTTTTTTTTAGCTTACTACAAAACCACTTCCTTGCTTTGCTCAGGTTTATACATTCTGCACATCTACATTCTTCACTCATCTATTGACTTATAAATATACTGGATTTAACAATCCAAAGCTTGAGGATTACTGCCCTTTCCAATTCTTTTCTTCCTATTTCAAGTGTTTATCATTATTTGGTAACACTGACCTGGAAGGATTCCTGAAGATAAATGTTGAAGATACAAAAAATCTCATTATACTCTGAGTTATTTTTAATTTGCATGATAATCCTCATGGATTTGTATTTGACCTTACAGTAGAGCTATGATCACAAGGAGAAAGATTTAAAATCACACTGAAAGCACCCTTTCCACAAGAAGTGCAAATTTGACCATCGGGTCTCATGATCATACCTACAAAAGAAACAAGGGGCCACCAAAACTGAAGACCTGACATATTAAAAATGTGATCAACATGCAGAAATGCAAATAGAACCCAACAGCATTGTCACCTTTGGAGATGCATGAAGCTGCAGGTTTGAGAGAATGATGTCATGAGGGACTTCAATTTCCTTTATTAGGTAACAGATAACCTGAGTTGACATTGGCCGGGTCCCGTTCATTTGTCACATAATATCTAATAACTCAACTTCAGTTTTGCTGAACACATTTGAATTTGAGCTACAAAAAAATCCCATGTCCACTTACTATCTCATAATATTTATGATTATGATAGTCTGCGTGCTTTTGAAATCCCAGTGACACTACCCAGGAAGGCTGACCATGACTATAGTAGCTGTTAATGACCAATTTGCACAATGGTAATAATGGAATAACTTGATAAAAACCGTAGGCGCACCACACAAAGGCTTTGCTTAGAGATGGCAGGTTTTAAGAAAGTAAGATTCACACACAGAAGAGCCCAGCACATGTGAAAGAGAGAAAGGTATTTTTTCTCCTTTGCTTGACTTCCCTCCTCCCTTCTCCTTCCACCACCTCAAATTCCATGAGATTTTAGACCAACGCAACTCTCAGAAACAACAGAATTCTACTCCTGGAACAAGACTCCACACAGAGCGCGTTTTGTACAGTTGTACAGAAAGGAAGGACTTTCTATGTGCCATAGACTGGTGTCCCATAGGAAACACTGCATAGTCCTTTCATCTTTGCTTGTCAGAAAAAGCAGCACACGGTGGACTGACAGATGCTCACTGCATACCTTTGTTCTCAAGGAAGATTCACCACTCATACTAAAAATTCTCCCATCCTTAAGTCGGGAAAGGGAAAAAGGAGAAGGCAAGTAGACAGAATTAAAAAGAAATGCTCTAAAGTAGAAACAAGTCAAAATTACGTCTCTAATCAAATATTTCCTCTGGGTACTAGGCAGCTATTAGGTGGTCTGGTGCAAGCTTAAGACGCCTCAAAAAAGCCCCTTATCTCCAACAGTGCAAAAGAGGTTAATGGACTCATTTTCACTCTGTGATTCTCTTTCTCTGTTCTGCTTTTTTGTTTTATGGAGATAATTGGAAACAACAAAGAAGCATCATTCTCTAGAGCTTAGTAGGGAAAGGAAGTTCACTTCTTTCCAAAAACCCAAATTCAAGACAAGAAAGAGAAGGAAAATAAAAACCAGTGGGGAGAGAAGAATAATTACACAGAAAGGTAATAGGCAATTAGCACCCACCCTCCCACATACACCCGCACGCATTCACACAACCTACAGAAATGCCTGATCTTTAGCACAGCTTTCCCTAACTAACTCTTAGGCTTGAATAAAACATCCTTGCCGTCTGTCCCTTGGGATCTTAGTAGAGCTGACAGACAGCACAGGACACACAAAGGAAGAAAAATAAAGAAAAAAAAAAAAAGACTTTAACAGTACCAAACATGACTTATTCTCTGCCAGAGAAATAAGGAATCCTCTCATGATTTACTCATGAATGTTCAAAACTAGAAACGGGTAGAAGTCACACAAGATTCCGATTTCCACACCTCCTTTATTCAAATATTGCTGTATGTGTTGTAAAAATCTGGATTTGGTGGTCAATGACAAGCATTTCTACTCTTTCAGACATCACTGCAAACCTATCTGTGTAAAAGTCAGCTTAAATTTCTGACTTGTCTGGAGTGTTTTATCATTACATTTGGCATAGTAATGTTCTCCTTGCCCACTCAATCTTTAATCCATTCCCAATTTTGATAGATTTTCTATTTCATTATAAAACTAATATTACAGGATATTGCCAGTGCAAAGTTATGACAACAATATATATAAACCTATCATTTTCCTGAAAAAAAGACAGTGTTTCAAAAATTCACATACAAATACTTCTCTCACAGTAAAAACTGTAACTATTTTCACAGCGAAGGTCTATCTATTGTCTGCCTTACTACTTTGAGGCAGTACCCACTTTATTGGAATTACTTTTCTCTTTAAATTCTCCAATACATTTTTGAGAAAATAATGTACTGCAGCACCGAAATGCAACCTTTAAATCTTTTCTTCAGCACAGAAAACACCATTGCTTATATTACGTATTTGCTGTACTGACACCAGGAGACCACAACATAAAGAGACACGCTTATTTTAAAATCAGGGAAAGGGAAAATTTTGAGAACAAAACATCTGCATACACACGGTATCTCTTTCAAAGATGGAATAGGAAAATTTAAATCAAAAGAGCACACCTGTTCAGAGCCTTTTACAAATGCTGTACAAGCTCTCCAAATTCAACGGACTGAGCTTTCTCTGTATTTCGTAAGATCCAGAAATATAGCAGTGGGATGGGATCAATGTAGTAACATTACTGTATTGAAAAACTGATCATTTAACCTCTGTATCTGTGATATATGTTTGAATGTTAATAATACAAAGGTTTAACACTCAAAATACCTGTAACTATTGTATTCAGATACCTAGCAAAGAAATCTACTGGGTTTTCGCATTGAAAAGTTATCATCAGGAAAGACTTAATAATGCTTTCTGCTAGCTATCTAACAGTTTGCAAAAAAGCAAACATACTATTTATTATGTACTATAATACTGCAAATTCAAGAACCATTTGTCCCTTTCCTAACTAATTATGCATATTTGCAGAAAAAAATCTATTTGACAGTCTTATCTGAACTTACTCCTAATGAAACTAATGAAAACATCTTCTTTGATGGCAATTATCAAGTGTTGCAAATGTTTGAAGTTCCCCACTATTCTCACCTCTATATCCTCTTCTTGCAAATATTGTTTATTAACAGCCATAACTTAGAGTGCTTATGAAAAAAATAAGGAGGAAGACATACATATAGAGGGATTAGAACAAAAATACCTTTGCCTCACAAGATGCAGGTCATGAATATAAATATTAGGTTTCTAATATGCATCCAAGAGACTAAGTTGCAAGTAATCTCTAATTAACAGATATATATAGCAAAATAAATAACATATATATATAGCAATGTTCATGTGGGAGTATAGTAAAATATATCAGTTCCTCATATCCAAGTCAGAGCGAAAGCTTCCTCACATTCACAGCTTGAGACAGTTAAAAAGCAAAAGCACAGTGTTACAAATGCAGGCTTTTTCCTTTGAAATACAACTGGTCATGAAGGTTAGGACACTGCTATTCTTTTGATATACCTTTAGAAGACCTTTCAGATTATAGAAGATAATAAGGAAAAACAAAAAAAAATCACATAGCTGATGCAAAGGGACCATGCATTTCGGTGAACAGATGTGGGAATGACACTTCAGGGAATCCATGATTGACTTTCATATCCCACTAGAACAGTATCTACATGCATACTTTTTTATGGAAGGATGCTGAGATTATAAAGTACAGGTCAACAATTAGAAGTCGAGCAGATTTTGGAATCTAACTGAAATGACAACAATTCAACCTGTATTTTGACTGAAAAAGGGTATAAAAACTATCTGGAGCAACTAGACAATCTATCCCTCACAACCAAAGCGTCAGAGGTAAAAGGCATTTCAGAAGAAATCAATCGGTCTCTCTTCAGAAATGTAATAATGGTCTGGGATTTTACCTATCAAAATTAACAGAATTTAACAGCGGATGTATTACATAAGGCATTTCTTTTCGTTTTTCTCCTATGTGTGCTTAATAACATCATTTAATGAGAATGTCTTGGACTGTTCTGACAAATTGAACAGCGTTTTGCTTTAGCATGTGACAACTGGCTAGGCAAAAAAAACCCAACCCCTTATTTGAGGAAATATGCTAAAAAACTATTCAGGGCACTAGCTCAATTAAGGATACTGGAAAAGACACATGTTGCAGTGAGAGGAATTTTAACTCTTATGACAGATCAACTTTAATTTGGTAATATTTGTCTTAGACTGAGATATCACTGCTACAATGTCTCCTACAAGTGTGTGTCATCACTATCTGCAGGATTAGAATCTATTTTTAATTAACTATATATTAGTTTTGTAACATTATTTAAACACTGATTGCCATATGTATTTTAATGATTCCACTGATAGGAGATAATGAAATGAGAATAACCTTGAAAGGATTTTTTGTCTTTCTACTTAGGGTACTTTATATGCCACTAACTTTTCTACCACTTGGGTAACGTTATGACTAATTATAGGATCACATTTGTATTTTATTTTGATTAGCTATGCACCTTGTAAGTTTGAAAAAAAAAATTCAATTTTCAACACTGATAAATTTATTTTCAAAATTTATGTTCTCTGCCTGAAGCTTTGGTGTGCAACCTCAGAGGTGTGCAATACTTCAGAAGTATAACTTGCAACTCTTTTTTGACCACAGCATTTGAGCTCACTGAAAATTCTGCTTAAACAAGGATTGCAGGTCATTGCTGAATTGGATGTTTGTAAAAAAAGTCTGGCTAGCAGTACAAAACAAAAATATTTATGCGAGTTAAAAACCCCTTAATGACCTTCGCCTATAAGATAGCAGTGTATCAAAAACATTTTTGGCATGCTAAATAGGATTTTTAATATAGAAATTTAAATATATATTAAAAAAATCCAAGAGCTTTGATGGCCTTTCTTGATTTGCAGAAATGCTAACATAGGACAGCAAGAGGAATAAACATTCAAGCCACAATTTGCAAGAACTCTATTTTGTATATGGTCTGTCAATAGACAGAAATACTGAACAATCTTAGGCTTCAATTTTTGAAAGCTTCTTAATTACCCACAACCATGACAGCTCTTAAAAAATCAGCAAAAGGTTAAGACCTGTCCTGAACAATGATTTTTTTTTTTGTCTTCAGGATTCCAAATTTGAAAAGATAAGTTTGTCTCTCTTCTCAGTGCCATTTAATTAAACTGCTAACAGAAGGCTGCGCTTTCACAGAATGGTGTCTGAAATGTTCAGAGAAGATCTGGGAAGTTATTCCAAGTTAGAATGACTCTTCTCAGGGTTTCTTTTGCACGGATTAAGAGGTGTAAAAAGATCATTAAAAGTGAAATTAAGATCAGTATTTTACTTTTTGATGAGCAGCACCTGGCCATTTCGGCCATATTACAATCAATATGAATGAATTACATCCTGAGCTGCATTTCACCCATTATGTAGATTAAAAGATAACAGCACTTTCAGCAGATATATGTTTTTGATATTTTTTTTACCTCCAAAGAAGTATTTCTCTCCAGTCTTAACTTGTAGAGGGCTGTTTGTTCGAACAGCTGAAGCTTCGTCTCCATCAATGGTGAGGACAGCAAAATTTTCCTTAGCTAGGAATCGGACTTCATGCCACTGCCCGTCATTGAGACCAGAGCCTATGAAGAACAGAGAACATCGCAAGATTTTACTTAGTACAACATTCATTATCTTAAGTGTTTTGTGTGTCTCTCTCCCAGGCTCAGCAAGGTTTAATGAAGAATACTGCATAAATGAAATAATTTTAGTGTAATAACAAGGCATTGTTATTAAAGTAACTATCACCCCCAAAAAATAACATTATATTGTAAATACAAGTCTTGGAACTACCAAAGTGTCCGTGCTGTCAGGTATAATTATAACTAACTACCAATGTTATCATTCACCTTTCCCACCAAAAGGCCATATTGTACATTTTACTAATAATGAATATCTCTTGTTTCCATGATCAAGTTCAAAAGCAAAATATAATGATTGATTCATTTAACTATAGTCAGTAACAAGTCCAAAGGGTACGTTATGCTCATGATTACTGCCTTTATCAAAAACTAAATATTTCCAAGAAAAGGGAAAGGAAAAATAGGAGGGGGAAAGGCTCACATGGAAGGTGAGTTCATAGCTCATCCTGTCATTGGGATGTGGGACTAGTCACAGAAGAGGAGGACATTATCAGAGAGGCACTGCAAAAACAGAAAATGTCTGCCAAAAACTGCAATCTTAGGGGAGTGCCATCCTCCCAGTACTGACAGCAGGGAAGCAAATGGGTCTGTTCATTCATTCAGGCCTTTTAAAAACCCCACAATGTATATACTTCTGACATTGTCTCCAGCAGCTGGCAGGAACCCAGCTTGCCTGGCATGTTAAGCTGCCACTGAAGAACTGCGGAAGAGTACTAGCTCGTTCTGGTCATAACCGTGCAGACTGGCTATGCTGGGTCAGCAAGTTAAGTAGCAAATCCTCTAGTAAAAGTAAATTCCAAGTCACCTCTTACAAGTGACATTTTCTCCACCTAGATATAGGTGCTAAGTCACCTTAGGAAAATGTCGTTTGCCAAAATAAACCACAATGCAAGGCAATAAGCTGTTTCTAAAATTAAGTGGGATGCACAGTATCAGCAGAAGTAAAATGGAAGATAAACTTTCCAAATATTCAAAAGAATGTTATCTTTGATGAACAAGGAATAATATTCATGGCAAACAGATATACCTAGACATTTAATGAATGGGTTTTTTTCCCACTGCTTCTATGTGTTTGTTTAAGATAGAAGATCACGTCCTGAAATAACACAGAGTGTTACACCTTGGAATATTCTTGGAATATTCATAAGTGTGAATAAAAGTGACAGAGGCCTCTTAAAAAAAAGTATCAGTAAGAAATGTTTCTACAAAACCATATTCAATCTAGTGTAATAGATGAAAGACCTAATATACCAAATATGACAAAAGTTTTCTTTGTTTGTGAGCTCCTTCATTTTCATTACATTTGACAAAGAGGAAAAGGAAAACCACATAACTACAACCCAGATAAAATGAATTTTTACTGATAATAAATTCAGAAAGGACATGAAGATACGCCTTCTTATAGAGTTCCAAACCAAAATCATCACAGTGTGTGGTTCTGCAACTCAAGTTTAACAGAAAATACTTAAATCCCAATTTTCGAGCTCGAGATGGAAGATTCATTAAAAGATCTATGTCAGTTTTTATTGAAGTAGTCAGTGTTGCCTTAAACTGAGTAACAATCATCAGAGACTTCTGGACAAAATTAAAACTTGGCTATTAAAACATAAGGGATGGCAATGGCAGCATGGGTTGCTCGTCAGTGAGTCCAAAGGGCAGCAGGTCAAAAGCAGTCTCTGGAAAGAGGGACACTGCAGAAATCAAGAACCAACAGGACATAAGGCCAGAAAGCGTGGGCCTACCGTGCGCCACCATTTGTAATACGTCAAAAGATAAGCTTTTGCACCTCAACTAGAGCAATGATGCCGCACCTCCCGAGGGTTCTTGCAAACCCCTCGGGTCCACCTCCCACCAGCATCCAAAATGTCGCCAAAATGTTTTCTCTTGCTCCCGAACTGAATTTGCAGCGGCGTCTGATGTATTCACCTGGCAAATGCACCTCTCCTAAAGCCTTCACAGCAGTCATTCTGAAGGGCGCTGCTGTTCCTGCTTTGTTAGACTTTGAGATCGTTCAGCAAATAGACAAAACGTTCTAGCCAATTTAAACAGAAATAAACATTCACAGAAAACTTTACCCGTTACAGGTAACCAGATGCCAGCTCTGCCGGGTCCCTGCGAGGGGCCGGAGGGGTCCCCGTGAGGCGCTGCCGGGTCCCCGTGAGGCGCTGCCGGGTCCCCGTGAGGGGCCGGAGGGGTCCCTGTGAGGGGCTGCCGGGGTCCCCGTGAGGCGCTGCCGGGTCCCCGTGAGGGGCCGGAGGGGTCCCCGTGAGGCGCTGCCGGGTCCCCGTGAGGGGCTGCCGGGTCCCCGTGAGGCGG
>JAOXJK010000012.1:58000522-58020907 GCA_025774025.1 Xenus cinereus | reverse complement strand
AGAGACAGGCTGCTCTGGAGTTTTGGAAAGGTAAAGGTGTGGTTTCCATGAAGTCCTGAAGTATCCTAGATGGGTTCTTAAGGTAAACAGGTAGCATATACTAAAATTAAATTACTTTTACAACTGTAGCAGTATATCAGAATCCTTTGGTATGCAAAAACTACACTGGAAATCTGCTTTTTAAAAGTTCTTAAGGAAAGCAGGAACGCTTCTTTCTTCCATCTTCTCAGCCTAGCACTGCTATCATCAATCCCTCGAGTAAACCAAGCAATTTCCAGGAAGTTTGCCTGAATCCCACGCTATGATGCCAAAAGCAGAATTTAGTTGAAAGCTATATGGAGCAGTAAAGATAAATCTCCTTACTGTTTTCTGAGATTCTCTCCTATTATTAATCCCTATGCTGGACATACACAAGTGTGAAGATATTAATCACAGTTTACTCTGCACAGAAAAAGTCAATAGGATGTTTAACTCTTGATTTATACGCAAGCTTTAAGTATTTCACCTGTGTAATTCTGCACAGTCAGTAGCTTATTTCTTGTAATTAAATCTTTATTTCAGCTCTCAGTGGGCCTGATTTTCCTCTTACTAACAGCAAGTTTATTAATATAACTCTCATCAATCAAATGGCGGTAGCGTCTAAATAAGATTAACGTAAGAAAAAGCAAAGTCAAGTCCATTGACTTTGTCCGACAGTTTTGCCAGTCTGTTCACAGCTAAACAGTTCTTACTGGACACTTAACAGAATGGTGGGCAGGGAAGGGAATGGATTTTTTTTATTATTTATGGACCTGTTTTGAAGAAACAACTGGCAAGATGATGAAAAAAGGAAAAAATCTGCTCAGTAAGCAAAATCAGGCAGTAAGTACAACCACAAGGACTAATCATCTTTGTCCCTTTCATACGTACTACAAACTGAAAGCTAAACTGCATATTATCATCAAATAATCTGTTACACTCAAAATTGTGTTATGGACAAAAGAGTGTGCGCTTTATTGACTTAGCAACAAAATGATTACTGTTTTTTACCAGCTCTTTATTGCCTTTACCACTCACCAAGCTGAAGGCCAGAAGAGGTCAAGGACTAGTAGTTTGGCCACGGAAAAGCAAGCTACAGCCAGGTCAGGTAAAACCTCAGATTCTGCTTTGCCAGATCAACATGAAGCCTGTTGCCTTTTACCAGTAATGCAAAAATCACACATACTGGACTACAATACATGTAATCATCCCCAATTCTTTTCAGCACCTATAAAATATATGTGAAATTTTCATAATACAGGTACATTTAAATGCTCTAATCAGAGGTATAGAGATGAGGCAGAGGTTTGAAAGTGACTGAAGGCATGAAAGGAGCAGCAAGATAAAGATCTTCTGGCATCATTAAAGAAGAAAATAAAATGCATTTTTGCAAAACAAGAAGTGATCTACAGAAAGTTATCTAGGAACATCAACTACCTGTGATTTTTTAAAAGTAGCAAAAATAGAATGAAAGAGGGAATTAAGGCATGACTGAGAGTAGGAATGTCTCATACTTAGGCTGAAGATAATTTTGAACTCCCAACGAGTGAAGAAGCTTCAGATATACAAAAACATTTTAATAAGGAAAAACAATTGGTTTTATTTTAAACATTCCAAGAATAAAGTACTTGAATGACTTAACATTCCAATAAAGATGAAGATTGATTAAGAAGCTGAAAGAAGTTCATGAAGAACTGAATATAGTGAAATCTCCAGCAGGCAGGACATGCGGTTAAATAAATGAAGGACCAATTAAGTGCCTTTTGGAAGACCAAAAGTTAATATTAAATAAGACCTAAGAGCTCTTACTATTATCAGCTAACGCTGAGAAAAAAATTATCCCTGACAAAACCAGAACAGACAACTGAGGAGAGCAGGGAAGGATTTCTGGGAGACAAAGAAAACTGCTAAGAATGGACTGCTTGATGGCAACTCTCGATTTCTGTGATTTTAAATGCAAAGCAAGGTGTGCTTCACGATTCCTGTGAATTGCCACTATTGATCCAAATATTTTTACACAGCATGCTATGTAAACCTCTCATAGTCACTGTATGCACACAGAAGTGAAAAATTTTGCCTTTATGCTTTCAATTTACCACCTTAGAGTATTGTATCCCTTCGTTTACTATATAAAATAGAAAAAGTAGAATTGGCATAAAAAAATGAAGTGTAAACCTATTTCTGATTTCTCAGATTAGCAGTAGCTCTCACTCTTCTTCACAGTCAATTGACTGTTTGCTTGTTATTTGACGGTCTTGCCTCCAAACCTTACAGCCATCGACAAAACTTTTTACAGTCTCCTGCAAACTAATCACCTTACTGACTCTGTAAGTAAGTAGCGCACACAGGTCTGTGTGCTATATGGGATGAGAAGTACAACTCCTTTAACTGTACCTTCTATGCATGATTTCAGTTTTATTTTTGTGAAGTGTCATCAAAATATTTAAAACTGCAGCTGCCTTTCTCTCCTTCAACAATGTGATTACGTGAATTAGGTATGGAAGTTCCACCAAGTCGCCAAGAAATCTGAACTCCACTCAGGCTAATAATTTAGAGCTCCCTGAGTCGGTGCACACAGCTTTAAGGCGTTTAAGGAATATTACGACACTGAAAATCAGACCCACCAGAAGTGTGTTCCACACCAGTATCTTTAGTGCAGAAATGTGCGGGAACAAGCTCTCCCACCTGCACGTGGGCACACAATTCCCTCATGTAATTCCTGCCGGTCAGTTCAACCACCATTTCTACAGCCAGCGTTAGGCCCTGCCCCAAAATTAAAACTGCTGGTGTCCCCACGCTGATATGGAAAGCTGACATCAAAAGCTGCTAATTAAGGTAAGTTAGTGAATTATGAGAGATGTATAGAATAAGGACCAAGAGACTTTATCTTCCCCCAGTGAAAATACGCCACTGCAGGTGACGGACGTTAAGTACAGCAAAGCCACGAAATACAAAACACACCTGCACTTAGGCCATAGTTTTAGTTAGCCTAACTCTTTGTGGTAACCAGGAGGAGTACCTCCCAGCAGACAGAAGTCTAATTAGTCATACCCTACGCATGCAGTTACATAGTCACACACCTGACTACAGAAAATTCTGCTTTGCCAGTTTTAAGTAAAAAGAAACAGTGGAAAACTGTGTGCATCTTTCATCTGTAGGACCATACTGACTCCTACATAAACCCAGCAGGTTTATACGCTGACGTCTGTTAATTGCCTGCATGAGAAGGGAACAAGAAGGTCGCTGGGGTATTTGCCATGCAATGGCATCCAAAAATGGTTTTGCATCAAGATATGCACTGGGCAAAATCAGTGGCAAATTGCTGAGATTTTTATTTCTCATAATATTTGGCTAATCTGCCCTGAAATCTTCCCTGGACCAAAAAGATATCACGTCTATCACGAAGTACTGTGGGTAGGTGCTTCTCTCTGTAAACTGGGATTTGTAGTAGGCAGAGCTGAGGGAGAAAGAATGAGGGTGATAATTCCATGTGTTTCCTAATTACGATGCACCAGCACCATGCACTAGCACCTTAACAAAACGTGCTTGTTCAGGACCATACCGCGTTACCAAAACATTACTTAATTCTTTCATGAGTGTAAAGGTAATGCAATGCTAACTTGTAATCCATGGTATTGATTTTTTTGTGCTATAAAAAATTGTAATGATGGAAAGAAATATGATGTATTCTTCATAAAAACATTTTCATTTTACAAAGCAGGTAAATTCTGATTTTTAGTTGTTATTATTCGTATTTTATGCAGTCCTAGCTTTCAAATAATTAATTTCCATTCATGCCAGGCTTGATTTCATTAATGTGGTGAAAAAACTCTAAAAAATGTCCACTTGCCAAATGAAATGTTACTTTACTACTTAATGTATGTTTTCTCATTAAAAAAGGCATTTTTTTCTTTCTCTTAAATTTCCTCAAGTTCCTGTTCATATGACTATGTAGGCAATATATTTTCAAACAGAAATCAAATAGAATAGTAGACATAAAACCCACTCATCTAGAGCTATACAAGTATATCAGTCCTGTTGATGAACATTGAAATACCTCCACCATGAAATTAAGAAAAAATAGTAACCAAAGATCGTTTCAGACAAAAAAAAGTTCTCCCTTTTTTGGCTAAGGAACTAAGTTGCCATACATGCTACTTCAAATTATCACTGGGGGCTTTTTTATGTCTAGCTACATCCATTTGTGAGCAACCCTGAATTTTCTAACCCATGATTAGGTCATGACTTTGCTGGGAAAAAGTGTTAATTGACATGATGTAGCTAACACTTTATTGGCTGCAGCTGATCCAGAAATGCCTATAAAGAATCCAGTCTGAAAGTACAATTCATCAAAATGGAAGTATCAAGTAATTTAAAAGGCTGATCAGCTGGCACCAACACACCTCCTTTCTTCCAGCAACAAATTTAATCTTGTACCTTTTAGCCAGTATTTTCCAAAACCCCTTTGTTATGCATGGAAAGCTCTGGTACTTCTCCATCATGACTCTACAGTGTACTTATAGAATGCCACAGTATCTTTTAATGCCAGCCTTGCGGTTTAAATAAATGGATTTTTTTTAATTTTATTTTTAATGAGAGCTTCAAAATTATTAGGAAGTAATAGCAACAGCCTACAGAATAGTATTAGGCTACTCTCAAGAAGACAGTACCCTCCCCTCCTGAAACCAAAGATTTTTGGAGAGAAGAGTGCAACACAGATAGAAGAAAGAAAAAAAGAAGTGATGCTGCCTCATAGATAAGGGCTGATACATTTTCTGTGTTTCATGACAGAATAAAAATATTTGTGTCTTCTTTTCTAATCTAAGAACTGTTTCAATATTCTTCTACTTCTTACTCAATGAAACATACAATAAAGAATTTAATAGAGTTGCAATTTTAATTTCAATTTTTGTAAAACAATTGTTCTGATTTTTAGGTCCATGATGCTCTTAAACAACACCAACAAAACTGATACCAATTGAAAAAAAACAAAACACTTACCTGATGAGATGTCTATTCGGTTCTTCTTCACTAGGGTGACATTGATATGGACGCTGACTTTGCCCTCGTTTATGTCAATCTCAACATTCCCCAGGTCATCTGCAAAGTTGCTGAAGACAAGAAGTCCACTGGGATTCCACGTTCGGAAAAGGAAACTGACTGAAAACAGATCCTGGCTTGGACGACCAGGAACCTCAAGGTAACTGGTGGCGTTGAAAAAGACAGGCACTGTATGTGGCTCCACACAAGAAAAACTTAAATTTCCCTAAGTAAAACACAAAAAAAAAGCAAAAACATAAGAAAAATGGTAAGATTCCACTGAATTCATAGCTACCTCTAAAAAGTGTTCTGGGTTTCTTGCAACCTAGAGACTACTGCGATTAATGCAAGCTGCATATAAAAAGGTGTATTTAATATTATCATTATTGTTATTATTACAATGTTGATGCTGATGTTTCTGTTTTGCCTAGCAGTCACTCCGTTATATTTTTACTGTACGTACACACAAAAAGAGGCATTCTTGGCCCTGAAGACATGTAGTCTAACTAAAAAAAAGCTTAGACAAAAGCATTAATATTCCCAGTTCAAAGATGAAGAAATGAATCACAGAGAAAATTGGTCTTGTTGCTGGTCACCAAAGAAGCCTACAATGGAGCAGTACTTCATCCTTTTATAAAAAATATAGCTTTCCAAATACCCTTCTATCAATGTGTCAATCGATACAATACATGAGGTTGTGAAAGAAGGATGTATAATACCACATGAAGAGCTAAGCCTCTCTGTTACGTTTTCTGCTGAATAATACTAACTAAGCTAACACTTCATTCCATGAACCAGAAGGATTTGGATTAGGTGATCATGAACAATGCCTAATATTTGTAGACAATAATTTTCTTTGTAAAAGAAAATGCGGTTTCACACTGTAAAATTTAACTCTCTGGGAAACTGACAAAAATCCAGTAAACTTTATTGATTTCCAAGGCTTTAAATTGTATCTTTAATCAAGACTAGAATTAGGGACATGAATTTTTCACTCTGGTTCTCATGTCATTTCTCATGAAAGACCACGATGGTAGAATGTATTACAATTTTTTTTCCTTAGAAATCATAAATAATTTGTAGCAATCTCTGTCCAGAATTTTCCTTTTTAATGCATGCATGCAAATATAACCAGAAAATTTTCTCTGCTGAAGAACTCCTCTAACATGTGGCAAAGTGTATCCTGTATCCAAAGTGTTCTGTGGTCAGGTTTTCTGATGGATGGTGGAAGATGGATACTCTATGGCAATTTCAGTTCAATTTGGCAAGGAAGAATTTTATCTGATGCCCTATGGAAATTATTACTATGATCAAGATAGAAATTCTTCCTTTGATATTTATTTGTACATTAAAAAAAAATTTTTTTTAATGTACAAGCATTTGGAGGCACGTAGATGTTTAGAGATGAACCTAAGTACTGGTCAGAATCCCAGTAGGAGTCAGTCATCATCTTTATCACATATTTTTAAACTCCATATTACCAGCTTCGTGATATAAGCCGCTATGTCACATATTTTTGTATTCATAGTGTATAAATGCATCTGAAAGTTCATCTTGAGGGAAGTTAGAGAGTTTGGAAGCAAGATAGGAAGTTTGTATTTGAAAATGTGTACGAGCAAAGAGTTAAATAAATTTTTTTAGAAGTAATTATTTTCAATTGGAGATGGGCCAGATGATCTCGTTGAAACGAAATATGCTCTCAGATACATTTGTCAATTACTCTACATAACCACCTCTTTGTTCCTACAGAGTGTCAGAAGTTATACTGCAACACAGTCTACCCATGAAGACCAGTAGAACCAGTAGCAACTAGACTATCTGGTTGGCAGCCTCCATTATCAGTTAAGAAACACTGATGTTTCTAATAATCTGGAACTAGTGAAGAGGTGTCCTTCTGCTGCTGTCCTAAAACATTTGTTCCTATCTTTATGACAAAATCTCAGCAAGACAAACCATGCTCTTTTCATACACCTGCCTTCCATGGATAACAAAAAATATCCAAGGATTCAGTAAAATAATTTGGAATATAATAATATAGGAACCTTTTCAGTTACAGTGTGAATGAGAGAAATTACAGCTATTTTCTGAGTAAAGGCAAAGGACCTGCCCTTATGCCCTTCGCTGCTAAGCTGCTTGGCTATTCTGGGGTTTTATTGGTCTAAAAGTTGCCTAGAGATAATAAGTTTTCGACTAACTAAGCAATAAATCAAAATAGTTAACTCATTTGTTTGAATAGTTTTAGCCTGAACATTTCCAAGCGTGCTACGGAATACTTTTGGTTAAACCACAAATTTTATGTACAGGGAAAAAAAAAAAAAGCTGGAGGGTGGCTGAAATTCCCTTTGTAACGCTTTTATAACATGGTCAACGTAATAGTCACCCAAGGGATTAGAAACAACTTCTGGTACACAGTTAAGGCAGTTCTGCGTGGACGCAGAGGGCGACTGCATTTTGTAAGAGCTGACACCTCCTTGTTCAGCCACAGAAGCTAATTAAGTAGCGCTCAGAAAGCAATTTGTTAGACATTTTTAGGAGCTTCTCTTGCTGCCTTGTTGCCATGAGGAACTAAAAATTTCTTCATAACAAGAGGGCTCTCACATCCAGTTGACACACTCCTGTCGGCCTGGTGCACGGGATACTTGCACGTGTAACACCTATTAATGTTAACGGCACTGAATGCATGCAAATCCTTTTCCACATCAGTGAATGCATTTATCATGAGCTCAATAAAAGGTTTCCCGAGGAAGTAACATATAATTCTGATTTCTCTGCTAGTTAGTATTTTCCCTACTGAGCTATTCAGATTAATCCGAACGGGATTATCAAGTCCCTCTATGGCTGTAATTCACAAAATGACTCCTCTTTTAAGTAAAGCCCATCTGATATAGATTGCTCACTAGGTCTAGGTCAAAAGTTTGAGCTAATCTCAGCTTGTCTCTGTAATAGCGTCCCTGTTTACCAAAGGGAAAGAGATCCTTTTCTGTAGATTCAGAGTGATTTGCTGAATAGTTCCCTGGGCAATGACATCTGGCAGTCGCGCACAAAGTGTGCATTTATACTGAAACTGTTGGTCTTACTGGAGAATTTTTCATACTACATCGGAATGGAAATGGTGAAAACATCTTAATTTGGGTACCTTGTGCTTTGTATCGTGATCTTTAATCTGTGATGCAAATTAGCTTCCTGTTTACTTCTTATACATCAATTTTGCCTATCCACATTCAGGTGTTATCCCTTGTGGAAATACTACTACGTCTTAAAACCTTCCCCAATTAAGAGAGCTACTGGCTGCATACATAGCTCCCAAAAGAGAAGTAATGAGTCTATTAAGACTACAATACCTGTTAAATCAGGATGTATTACACAGTACAGGCAATGTACCGTATGCTAATCTTTATCATGTTATTTCAGTATTTTTCTCAAAATAGCTTATTACTCATCTTTGTGCTTAACATAATGTTCGCTTAATATAAATCATTTAAAGAAAACACTCATCTCAAGTTTGTCTATGATTGCACAGAGTAATACATGGCATAGGAATTGCAGAAGAGGGTGGAGCATAGACCTAGTGGACGTAATGATGGAGGGTAGCAAATATGATTCTCCTCAGCATTTTTCAGTAACAGGCTTTAAAATTGGAGGGACTGATCTGTAGAAACTGAATCCAATTAGTATTCACACTGCCTGCCCTTAATATACCTCTGGGTAGGAAAATTTGATAAAGTGACAAAATCCCTAAACTCAAAATTCTCTGGGCTTCTTGTTAGCTGCGTATTCTAGTCTCTTTTCACTGATGGTACAAGGGCCAATATTACTTTTGATATATATTTATGTAATGTTTTTTGTTATATTTTAGTAGAAGATATAGAAAAGATGGACTGGATGTCTGCAAGTGTGTTCCCTGTTTCTGCCTTAGTCCTGAGTCAAGCTGTATACAAGAGTTAGAACCTATTGTGCTACTTAGTCACTGCCAACTCGTTTGCAACTTGGTTCAGGAGAAAAGCAGACACCTCCATTCCCTTTCTCGGCAGTCCTTTTCTCCCCGACTCTCCCTTTTGGGCATCTTTATCACTTCTCTCATCTATCTTCTATGAAAATAGTTCAGGCTCCATCAATAAAAGCAATGATAAGAGCTCAAGACCATACGTCTGACTTATTCTCTCCAAAGAGCTGTTGCCATTTTCTGTAGCACAAAGGACTGCCAGACTTTTCCCCCCCTTATTCTTACCCTCTAATTCTGAAAGAAAACCATTATTTATGTCACTGTTGGACTTTATTTAAATTTAAAATACTTTTAAATTGTCTTTACATCCCTACTCTTCAGTAAATTAGAGATACTTGGTGGTGCTTTTTTGCACGTAACACCTATATATATGAGACATTTTTTTTTTTATTTTAATTTTTTTCAGAGACAAATCAAGATTATCATCTTATTATCACCTTTGATTCTCTGGGCCTTTTCATTCTGTAAAATTAACTTGTCAAGTCCCTTTCACTGTATGACTTATGAAATTCAACTATCTGCATCTAAGAATATTTTTTTCTTCTGTCTCACACTTCTTTAATATCCTTCTTTCCTCTGTTTTTTTTTTTTCTCCCTTCATGACACTTCTCATCAACCATACTGATTACTTTGCTTGTGTTCCACTTCATTACATTTGGTCTGTCTTGCCTTTTCAGATAATACACTATTTTGGGGAGGGTGTGCCTCCTGTTATGGGTTTGTACAGGGTCTCCTGCAATGGAGCTTTGATCCTTGTTGGATTGCTTAAGCGCCATCATTGTAAACATGATTAGCAACAACAGTAGTCTCAACCAAGTTTATTTTTCATGCGAAATCAGGCTACAAACTTGGAGGAGAAAAGCTTTTGTAAGAAACATAAAGATCCATGTTGATTTAGAGTAAAGGTGATTTTACTTTTGAAGAACTGAAGCAATTTAAGTAATTCTACTGAAAACAAAGGTCACTTCTATTTTTACAGCCATTCTCAGAATTGGAAATCAACAGGACCATCAAATTAAACTCGCTTGCCACAGCCTCTCGATGCAGCACTAACACTGCCAACGCTTCTTATGTGGGTTTTACTTTTATGTAAGAGGTGACAGAATTTTAAAAACAAAGAAAGAAATAAAGAAATATAAACCAGAGAGATGATTTTACAGAGACTTTAGAAGCCTGCTAGCTATGCCACACCTCTGAAAGGATAGGGTTTGCACTATGAAAACCTCTTAAGTAACCCTTCTGTTCCAGAAGAGGCTTTAAGAGCGTGTCCTGCTAATTTGAAGGGGACTTGACACTGCAAAATGGAAAGACTGCTCCTGTGCAAAGATCCGTTTCTGAATCAGCCTTTGAAAATCATGGTTATATTACAAGCTTGGAATGCGCTGCAGGCAACAATTCACAGGCAATTTTGGGAAAAAAAAAAAAAAAGAAAAGAAAAAGTCAAAGATTCAGGAGATCATGCGGCTGCATCAAAAAAAAATGCAGAAGTGGAGTCTTCCTCCATGGCATATATATCATGCTCTTTGGCATTGACAATACTGAAAAAATTAATGTACAGAAAAGGTTGTAAATATCGAGCTGTATTACTGAGACTGTGTAGGCAAACATCACATGTTCCAAATTATCCTTCATATTACCTTGACCATTTAGCCATATTGTTCATACAATTATATGGAACTTCAGTATTACTATCCGAGGAGCAACCAAATAGGAATCAACTCTTTGCACTTCGTCATCACTGCATATGTAAATCTTTAGTCTTTATTACATAAAGCGAAAAGCAGTAGTGGAACCTTACGTATTATTAGCAGGACTTTGAGAAGGCTGTAAACTTGTACAGAAGAAAGCCTTTAACAACTTATTCAGATGATCTCAAACTCATGGCAATAATACATTTATTTCTTATCCACATTGCCTTTGTATGCCAGCAAGCAATTTTCAGAACATTTAAAGCCTTAAAAATACAGTAATTAAAGCACATTCTTTCTTAATAACCCTGCCCATAAAGCCACACATTTGAACAGGAAAGCAACTATGAATGCTTAAGCAAGAGAAGAAATAGAATAAAATGTTAATAAGCTCTGTAATGTTAACAAGCTAAATAATGATTTTCAAGTCTAATATCTTGAGGCTTTTCAGAGCTACCAGAAAGGCCTGTAGGAGCATTGCCTTCCAGTGACTTTTGCACTCCAGCAATCCAAATAGCTCTGCAGGGATGGAAGATATCAGGATTTAAAGCCACAAGAAAGTTGCAGTTGATTTAATAATAAATCTTGTTTGCACTGGTTTTGGACTACTATAATTTGGGAAGCAAGGAAAGAAGTACTAATTGGTTCAGCTGATTTTCTTTTAAAAAGTAGTTATCTGACACTGAACGTTAATTTTGGAAAGAAGAAATGGGACCCCAGAAGCAAAATGCTCAGATATAATAATTTTAAAAAAAGTCACAGATGTACATACAACAAGATCTTTGGGTATGTGACAAAATTTGCTTTGTGTTCTATACCATTCCAGTGTAGCACAAGGGTATCAGCTACACACATGCACAAACCTTCTAGTCTCCTTTAGAAGGAGAAGCAGAAGTTTAGATGAACATTAAATTATGCTCTTACCATGTTAGAAGGTTCCAATTTCTTCCTCTTGGCAAGGTCAGTGATATTATTGCCATTGTAGTTGATGCTCTCCATGCAGCCTTTGAAATTTTTCCTACTGTTAGAACTTGGCTTCCCAGAAAAAGGCATGCCTCCAAAGGTGATCTTTGAATGAAACAGAATACGGTAGATAGGTACTGGAGGGCAAGGACTTTTAAACAAATTTGCTGTAGATGTATTTGCTTTCATTGAACACTCAGACATGGCAAATGAGAGAGCTGGCAACACTGCTTACAGACAAAGGAAGTATAAAATAAACACTGCAAAAGCAGAAAAAAATCTGTAATGAATTTGTGGTTGCAAATATTTATGGTAGTAAATCCCAAGTATTATTACAACTGTCCAAACAGTGAGCAGAGACACATCACAGTTGTTCATATATGGAGTGTTGCTCTGAGCACTACTGAACAATATGTATTTCAAACAAAGAACATGGAATAACTGTCCATCGCAGTAATTTTCTAAACAAGAGTAGAAATGAAATTAGCCAAGTTATGTGATTTGAATCATTCACTCAGCTCTAGCTACGTGCCAGAGCTCAGACTACAACACCACAGCTGTGGGTCCAATACAATGCATGTTTCCTTTAATGCTTGTTTATCTACTTATCTACTTTCTCCAGAAGAATTTCACAGAATCACACAGTTAAAGATGCTATGCCCTGTCAGATAGAAGTACCTTCCACTACTGAGAAGATGCTTTTAGCATACAGCTATAGTCAGTGAGGAGTTACCACACGACTTGGCAGGCCAGATCAGCTCCATAGAGAAGATGAAGAGAACACCACAAAGACTCAGCCATCAAGGTTCTCTTAATGCTGAATTTCATTTCCCTAAAACACTGGGTTATCCAGAATCTCTAGTGCTAAAAAATGAAGAAAACCGAATATTTTACTAAAACTAAAAAGGGTTCATCTCTTGTGAAGTGTCTTCCTGTCACTCCGCATAGACCATACAGGTCTCTACCCTCTACCACATCAGGGTCTTTTCTGAAATGTTTAGAAGTGAATAAATGCTACGTGTTTTCATTAATGTTTTGCAGCCCAAATGTGAGGAATAAGGGACTCATGAGATTACTCTCTGCAATATATGTTAAGCATTTATATCCAACAGATATCCAATAGATGATGGCATAAACAGTAATGACACCTAGCTTCCCTGGCCCACGAGCGCTCACAAAAATATCTACTTGCAGTCTGCTGCTGAGATTTGGCAGAGCCAAGCTTTTAAGTATCATTCCTTGTTAATTCCATTTGTTATTACTGAGAGCAGGAAAGAACTCTAGGGACAGATTTTCTATTTTCCAAGTGTCTAAGATATAACTTTCTATCCCAAAGAGGAGGCTTTGACTTGGCATCTAAGAACTAAAGCTGTACAGCTGAAACCCAAAACCTTTATAAATAGCAGATACCAGCTACATAAAAGCATTTTGCAGGACACATCCTCAGGTATTATAAATTGACATGACTCGACTTCAGAGAAGATACAGTGCTTTACATGAACTGAAAAATATGACTGTAATATTTTAATGGCTGTCAAACGTTCTTTTGCATGTTATAGTCACATGTTTGGACAAGACAAAATGGAGAGGAAAGGAGAAAAATTGCAAAAACCACATACCATGACAATGAATTAAGAGGGACTCATAGGACTACTTTTTTTTTTAACTTGAAAATGCAATCAGAAATTATGTTTATTCACCTGTTGTGCTTATTTATCTTTTCTGGAAAAGATCAACTTAGAAACTACTTTTTCTATGAAAAATAGTTTTGATTCTTCCAGGTTTATCTACTGCAATTAATTTATCACAAGGGCAACACATTTAAATTTAGTCTGTGATGACTAACTCCAAAACCAGTAACATAATTGAGAGGAAAGGAAGGAGAAGAGGTTAAGGCTCTGGCATTTATATGAACCACAGCAGCATCTATCTACACACACTCAAACAGGTTCCATTAAACACAAGGGGATCCATGCATATGGAGACTGAAATGTATCTTTGAGAACTGCCAGTGAGGTCTCTAATGTCAGAGAAGAGAGGAAGGTGAATCTCCCAGATTCTACTTTTACTACAGGTGAAGTCATTATATACAATATATTTATTATGTAAACATGCAACATATGTTTATACATGCATGTGTGCGCGCGTGAGTTGCTCAACCCTAGCTTATGGTATTCAGCCTAACTTTTTCTGTAGTTTACTCACTTGAAAATCTTCAGTAAAATCTATTTATGTGAATTTTCAGTAGTTCAATTCAGATTTTCAGTGCTTGATGAGTAATAGAGGTACAGGCAAATTTTTCATTATTTTCTCGTTATAACTGCTACCAAAGAAGGAATTCATAAAGATTTTTGGAATATAAGTAAATATTTGATTCAGTAACATTTACAATCATAAGTAATTTTTTCAAACGTTCATATCATATTCTTGATCAAAAGATTGTTTGTAAAAACATCAATACACAAGTTAATTCAAAATTTTCTGCATTGCATCGTTTTGATTCCCTCTCACTGCTTTAAAAGTTGCGAGGATGGAAATATATGTATTTGGCTCAGCCAACCACATTAATTCTCATTAGAAATACTAAAGAGTGCAAGACAATCATTATACAAAGTTTGTAATAACCAACATGCTGAAGTTCATATATAAATTTAGAGCAACTGAACAAGTTCATAATAGCAGTAGGCAGAGTGTAATCAAACAACAAATCCATGTTTAATTACTACCAACACCTGTGTGCATTAACCTGGCTGATTAAACAAAAGTTTTTTTAGAACTTCCCTAAATCTTTATTGCTTCTTTATAAAAATAAGTTATTGATGGCACATTTTTGAAAATACAGGGAAGTACCTAGCTACCTGAGACAAGAATGATCAAGACCCATATTAGTAAAAAGGTTCCAGTCTGCTTGCTTTGCTAAAAATAAATACTAATTGTCACCACAGAATGAGGCTTTCTGATTCAAGTGCAAAATTACCACCTGAATGGAATAACAGATTGTACGATTTTTTTTAATCTGCTTCCTGCTTACAGCAGCTGTTTTTAGAAATTTTAAAAGTACTGTATGTTTAGCTTGCTGAATAACATAGATCTCCCATTTTAAAACAGAAGGCTGAGATGACTCTTAGACCAGATGGGATTTGGTAGACTAATGAAGAGATACTTAATTTACACTTAAGAGAGAGCAGTGTTGGAAAGAAAATTTCAGGAAACGTAAGAGAAAAAATAATTAAAACAAAAGTACAAAAAAGTACCAAAACCATCCTCAATTACATTAGTTTTCTTTTTAATTCTTATTTGACTTATCTTTATAAAGCCAATTTGAATGAAAACAAAGAAGTTTCACTGTCTACCTCATAATCCAGGTCCAGATAATCAAATTCTCCATTGGTCCTGAAGTGCTGCATGTGTCTGTCGAGGGTGAGATTGATGTTCCTCCCGTGGCGCTCTATGACGATGGAGTGCCAGTGGTGATCGTCCAAGAGGCTGCCTGTCATCACAGATGTGTGGCCATAAATAGAGCCCAGCTGGTTGCTGCCTAAGATGGGAATAGAAACAACAGCGATTCTCACCTCACACCGGTTAGGCAAACATTTTCCTCTTGGTCTGTCAATATTTCACCTGTATCAACCCACGATCCGACAGTGGAGAGCTGCTGCCATAAATACCAATAACTACACCAAATACAGCAAATAGCGGTGAACTGTATAAATAGTTACTCATAATAGAAGTTATTTGGAGGCGAACCAGAGAAGCAATATCAACTTTCAGTTGTAAAGTTGTTTTCAACTAGGGGTATTCTGTGTTTTCATTTCCAGATTACAGAAACGAAAAACTGTCACCTTTGGGCCAGGTCCTGGGCTTCCCCGGCACCCTATTGATTTACGACTATTGAGGGAGACAACGGTGCCCTGATAACAGACCTTGGTCACAAAAAGCCTTTTCAGTGTTAGTTCTACTCTTTGTAGGCTCTGCCAGTATAGCTATACCTATATATAGGAAAAGGCTCAGGGCAGACACCAACACTGCTTGTTTTGGTCTTTCCTCCTGCAGCAAAGTTCCTGGTCTAGAAGCCAAACTCGCACGAGTACAGGTTTTCCAATTCTCTGCTGTGTTTTCCAGGGGCTTTTTCCAGCTATGCCAGTCAGAGATCACATCTTCCTGCAATCTGACTGTCACAGCTAAGCCAGCAAAGGCTGAGAGCACGGATCTCAACCGAAGCAGAAAATGACTAATTCAGCAGTAAGTTTAAAAAATGGCTGCACTACCCAATAATTCAGTGCAATCTTCCACGTTCTGAATACGCGAGGACCTGAAGGACTCCTGCACCTGAGAATTTCTTCCCATCAAGCATGCCTGCAACTCAGACATTAAGGTTTGTGCATGTTGATAACACATTCTGGCAACTCACACTCCCACAGCTTAAGGCATCAGTCCCCTACCAACGACTATACTGCCATTTTGCTGAAGGCCACTGTTGGTGGTTCAACAGCTGTTGTTTAAAAAAATAAAAATATTAAAAAAAATTCCATGCGTATCCACGAGCCTGAGTTTCTTCAATGCAGTCAAATCCAGTGTGAAGTGAAACTTAAATCCACCCCCTTCTCCCCATCCTCCCTCCCCCACAACATTTGAAATAAGCCACTGGATTTCACCAGGCAAAATGAACGTCCTTGTCCATTGACTTCGGTGAAATACTCTCAGGCAGAGGAAGAATAACACCATAAACCATTACTTCTGTTTATTAACCACGTGTGTGTCATTTATCAGCCTAGTGATTTAAGAACATGCCCACCAACCACATATATGGAAGTTACAATGGCTTATAAAGACAGGCTGGACTGAAGAATATGAAGAAACTGGAAATGAATGGGTTAGTATTGCAATTAAAATTGTGAAAAAGAGAGAACTGCTACAGGAAGATGTGCTTTCCTTCTCGTCATCTGCTCATGTTGATCTTTAGAAAAAGAGCAGGAGAAAATGCTAGTGGAAATAATTACTATTCAATGTAAATAATGAACAGAATAATTTACTCTTCACATGTCTGCAAGAGAACTAAGGAAAGTTACATCAAATCTTTTTCTAAAACTCTTTCATTTGAAGGGGAAAAAAGTAATATCTGAAATCAGAAAAAAATGTGGGTTTTTTCATAATAAATGTACTTTATAAATTTGGTCACTGATGACCCTGCAGTTTTTCACTGGGAGGGAAAAAGGAGGCTGGAACTAGAGTAACATATACAGGATTACAACATAAGATTGCCTGATAAACTCATGTCTTCTTTCCTTTCCTAGTCCTACTTCTCAGATTCTAGGAAGGTTGCTGAACCTCAGCTTCACGTGGCCTGTAGCTTCCCAGATTGATACCTTTTTTTTTGCTGCAAGGTTCCTAAGGGAGACCTTTATTGCTCTGGCACTGATGACAGTGTCCTTCTCCCTCACAAAGCCACAGCTGAGACCAAGCAGAATTTCAGCAAGACTTCTTTTGTTTGCGGCAAGTTTCTAATGACAATATATTGCTGATGCTGTTTTCCTGTATGATCTTATTTTTATGGTATCTCACACAGAGTAAAAAAAGAGGAATGGAACAGAAAAAAAAAAAGCAGCATATAGAAAGGGAATGAATAATATTTCTGATTAAATGATGTGGTTTACCATATTACTGGGGAAAAAAGGATGTAATATTTGACTTAAAATTTTTGTGAGGGAGCTGAAAGTACACAAAACTAAATAATCGAAGCATACCTAAATTTAAATTTAGAACAAGTTTGGCTTTCTTCAGTTCCAAGGTGATATAGTCTCCTTGCTGTCCTTCTCCGTGGAAGATTACACCTTCGCTTTCAGAGGTCTTAAATTTCAAAGAGATGACATCTTTCAGTGTTTTCATTTTCTTGTTCCTGAATCTGTATGGTAACACTACATGGCCATCAAAATTGATAACATCAGCCCCTAAAGGAAAAAGCAAATAACATTGTTGATGAGTGATTATATATTCCCGTGGCCACTGGGAAAAGAGACATACCTTATGTAGACTGTACCTGAACAGAATAAAAAATGTGCAAATGTGATATACATTATAAATACATTGAGCATAATTTAAGAATATAAAGTAGGAACCAGCTAGGACATAAATTTAATCCATAGGAAATCAAAAAAGCAGCTTGGGGGGACAAATACTACAACTGTACTCAACATCTTTTGATTTCTCTCAAGCACAGCTGCTGCTATGCACACCTTCCTAATAACAGTTGAAAATGAAAGACAGGCTTCTGAGTGGTCATTAACAATTCCTCTGGTACTTCTTTAAAATCCAGTATAGGTATCTGTGAAGACTGTAAACTAAAACAGGAGCCCAAAGAAATTGCCTAGCAATATGTAAACCATAGGCATAAGCCTTATCTAGTTCAGTTTTATATGGAAATCTTGGGTAACTTGTGACCTCAACTAATTTTGGGATGAAGAAAAAAAAAGCCCTGTCATTTGGGCTGATTTTTGTTCCAGGTTCGGTTTTATTCAAAATCTGGGAAGAAAATTCAGGGATGCAATCGTTGCCTTTTAAAGTCAATCCAATATTCGTATAAATGTTTGTATAATGGCACAACAAAATTTCATGTTGTCTTATTTTCATGATTTAATCTCTACTCTAAAGAATGAGCTGCAATTTTCTACAATTTTCTGGAGGCTAGATCCACAATAAAAACAAAGTAAAAACTTGATTTCATTCAACAGACATACTTCTGCTGTATATTTAAACTTGTCTTTTAAGCAGAGCTTGATAAAAGATTGTATACAGATACTGATCTCTAAAATGTATATAGATTTAAGAAATCTCCTTTGCAAACTGCTTAACCTATGATCAATCACCAGTGCCTTAGCTACTACTCGCATGAGCATTTCATACTCAATATTCACTACTGACAATTTAAATAGCCCCTAAGCAAAATTCTTAAAAAGGAATTAATTTTAAAATGTTCATTTTTTTAAAGAAAAAAGTATTTCCCACCCACATTCTTGAAAAACATCCACATTTCTTATTGACATACTGTATTCATACCAGTCATTTCATGCTCTGAATGAAATGAAGAATGGCATTTTATCATATATTCTTCAACCACATCTGATTTTTGCCAACTTCTGTGGAACGCCCTTTGGTGACTGCTTACAACTTTTTAAAATTCCTAACTTGTTTTTGCTATTATAGTGGGAAGTAATTTCTTTCAGACCCTCTCAAAACACAGAAGCAAACCTACTCCTGTTGTGTAATTAACACAGAAGAATCTTTTAAATCTCCATTAAAACAATTCATACATTAAGCCTAAATAACTGGATATATTACAATTTGAATTTATATGGCCTACATTAGCTGATTATGCTAAAACCTGTTGCCTTTGTTCTTACAACATATGTCAAGCACACATGTAAAAAACCTTGCTTTCAACTAATGTCTGAAATATATTTTACACCTTAATTCAGAGAAGAGCCTAAAGAAACTTGTGCATCCTTCCTTGTCTTGAGAATTTAGAAATCACCAAAATCGTCTACTGAATCAATTTTTACTAATGTCATGTCATCAATTGCTATCAAAGACCTGCTTATGTATAGCATCTGCTATACATAAGCTTATATACATATATAGCTTATACATACACTTATGTATAGCTTATATTCTGTAATTTCCAGAAATACTTGTCACAGTGACGTAAGAGCTATTTGAGTGTCAAAGAGGAACATTCAATCAAGCTTAATTTATTTTCTAGAGAGAAGTATGTAAAACCACAACCAAGATTTCATAAATTATTTCTATTTCTTTGTTCAGTCAAAAAAATCCACAACCTATCTTGTATTCATTAACTAAAATACACCCAATTGAGACTGAGGCTTGCAGTCGTGTTGATTAAATGCATGCTCATACATCCTTACATCATTCAGCATAGCAAGTTTTCAAATGGAAAGACCAACACATTATGCTTCCGTCATTCAGGATTTTCCTCACAAATCACTAGTATAATACATAGTTCTCTGCTATTTCCAGGTCATTTGTTTTGCTGACACAACGATTCTCTGCGTGCTGATGGAGTATGTGATACCTGTTTCGGGTTGCTACAACCATTTGTGCTCTGCACACCTTCAATAAATCTGTACATCTAATCACACTGGGGTCATTATCCTCAGTTGACACAAACCGCTGACTCTCTAGGGATTACTGCAAAGTACAGAAGTTAAGAACTTTGCTACCTTGCAGAAACTATGCTTAAAGCTCCTTAGACTGGTACAGAGGAAGCGCGGCAGTGGAGAGGTGTTCACCTACAGGTCCACCTAACTTATACTAAAGATAAAATTATGGGTCTTGGTGCAGCATGGGTCATCACGTGATTTCACCTTCACAGTGCTGCTGCTTTTTCAGTTCAAGAGTTTGAAAGCCAAGTCATGTTTCCTGCAAATCAGCATCAAATTTATGTATTTCAGAGTCTACCTGAGATCAAAATGTAATAATTTTGTAATAAAATCTCATACACACTCATACTCACACATTGGCTCAGATACAAAGGCCACTAATACTAATGGGAGGAGCATTAAACTTATCAAAAAAACACCTGTGTTATACCTGGAAAGTAAATCTAATCACTCTGCTTAGCTTTTCAAGTTAGATCAGAAAAAAGTCATAGAAATAAAC
>JAOXJK010000012.1:57969001-57981219 GCA_025774025.1 Xenus cinereus | reverse complement strand
TTAAAGCAAAAAAAAAAAAAAAAAAAAAAAAAAACCATAACCCCCCAGTAAAATCTAAAATATTACACCAAATACACTAGTTCCTTGGTGCCATAAAAGCAAAGAGAAAAGGTCATTAAAATATTTTATTTTGTAATTACATATGGAAGTCTTTATTTTGAATTTTTACTCTGGTAATATTTGGGCTTGTAAAGTCAGATCTAACTCATCACTCATGTTCTTATTATAGAAACAAAAGTGCTTCTTGTATAACTGAAAATTATGTGCTTCACTGAGCATATTTTCTATCTTCATAGGTGGCATGTAGCTTATTATGGAAAAATATTTAAATGTAACACCACTACAAGTAAGAAATAGAAATGATTCCTCAAAATATCTGAAATGTAGGATTTCTGAAGCCTGGAAAAAAAAAATTATTCTGATCTATGTTGTTCTCAATAGCAGTGTCTGGGGAGAGACATATCTTTTAATTCATCATGTGAAGTCCAGATTTGTAATAGTACTGCACATCCTGAAGATCCGTAACCACAGCTAGAACAATTTTCAAAATTATGAAGACATACTCCCACTTATAAGCTTGAGAAAATATTAATCTTTAGAAGTCTATAAGCTTTTCAGATACAGCCCTAAGTACTCTGATGTAAATAATTCCGAGAATTGTAAAGAACAGTTCATTTTAGTCTAAAATAAATATTGCTAGACTATCTTCGCGATAGTTATGATTGTATGATATATGGTATTATATATCATACAATTAGATATATGCTAGTTACATCTATTAGCAATCTGATAGATATCTTTTTATCTCAACTAAGATAGTTAAGATATCTTTAACTATCTTTTCGATAACTGACAGATATCTGTCTTTTAGTTAACTTTTGATAGTTATCAAAAAGGACCTTTTTGTCTTCAATCCTCCAATCCTTTGGAGGATTCCATGCTCCTTTGGAGGATTGAAGACAAAATTCAAAAGAAAAAATAGTCAGATGGAAATGACCTCTCTTAGAATTAGACTTGATTAGAAACTAATTGCCACAGAAATCCTAATAAACACAAGAAAATTAATACCTACTTTAAGGTTCCTCCTAAAGTTTGGCCCTAAAATAGAGCAGAATTCTTTTTGCCAAGGAGGGAGCATGCCATCTTGCAAGCAGCCTTCACCATTCCTAATACCATCTCCTTTTCTTTGTTGCTTTCCAGAGTATTCCTGACAGTCTGGCCGAGGCTCTGACCCATGATGAGCTCATACTCCATTACGGCCCATGGTGCAAACTTAAAGTGGTTCACAGCAAATAATCTCCTCTAGTGACTCAATACACTTAATTGTCTGTCAGACTTACAACCTTGTCAAGGTAATCTGCAACTTTAACAAGATGAACTAGAACAGAGGAGCACCTAATATACGCTGGCAAAGACGCACAAATGGGGTAGTATCTGCTCTCAAAGTCCTCTGCAGAAATACATTTTAAAAAAATGTATCTAATCACCTTGTAATGGTAGGAAACGGTATCTCTGATAACTGTAAGGAATTGAATAAATGTCCACTTTGTTCTACTGTCTGCCTTAAGGATATATATATATGCATCTGGACTTAGGTTGATACTCAAGAGAGCAGATGGAAGAGAAGAGGAGGTCTTCATCACGTCTTTAATGCCTTTTTTTATCAGGCTGCACCAAGAGTCTGGGTACTACAGGACTTCTCCCTGCTTTCTAATGACCATCAGAGAATTCTTACTACAAATAGGTGTCAAGTTTGGACTTTAAATATGAAAAGAAATGTATCCTGCAACACGCTGAAAAGAAAATCATCTTACATCACTCCTCCCATCGCTCTGTTTCTAATTTTAAGTTCCTCCTTTGTTTAGTTTAGTCCACACTCAAACACAAACAAAATCCTTATGCCCAGGAAAATAACCACCACCACTGCTAGACAGGATTAAATTGTATAATTTATGTATTCTTCCTTTAATATATCGATCCCAGTCCAACACTTGCTGGCTGAATTTATAGTTTATAAATTATGTCTTCACCCTTATTGTTCAAAATCTTATTATTTTCTTGCTCTTGAGCAACTAGAGAACACACTGATGGTCATTTAGACTCCAATTGACAATACCCGGGCCTGAGAATATGAATCTTTTTTATAATTTATTGATTTATTATGTATGTGACTTTCTTTTGGCCAAGTCAGTATCTATATTTTTATCTGAAGCATTCGACTGTGTTTACAAATCGAACATCAGAATAGTTTTTCCCGCCTGTCTCTTTCTCAGGCTTTTAGGATCACACACCATTTGACAGTGCACAATACAAATGTTCCTGAAAATCTAAATGAAAGCAAAATAGAGTGCACTAAATATATCAAGCACTGGAGTGAAGCTCTTACTGATGACCGAGAGACTGCGGAGGTGCTGTGCCTTCAGCACAGGGGAACTCTCAGGTGCCAGTGCAAGAAGCTTCACCGGGATGTGTTTGCTATGGGAAGACGCATTCTGAAAATATTCCCCTTTTTAAACACACCTAAATTGCTGTCCATTTTACCCGAGGGTCAAAGCCCATCCTGTTGTCCCTCTGTTTCACCTCAGCCACAGACTAAGCTGACCAGCGCCTTCTGACAGAAGCTAACAGCACATTTTTCTCTTCTGCGTTATCTCAGTTCTCCTTATATGCTCTCCCGCGTTTACATGTATATAGTTCCATTTTCCTTGTAAAATCCACGTTGCTTTTGGACAGCTTCCAAATTACTACAATGGTGTTTTAGTGAGGAGACATCTTACGAGTGTGGATGCTGCTATTACCAATGGACATACAGTAACAGATCTCCAATGAGAGCCTGATATGACTAGTACTGAGCTGCTACAAAAGAAGCAAGCCTTTGTATAAATAGGTGGTTTGTTTTTTTTAATTTCTGCTCACATAGCGCACACAGTTGAAGAATAATGTTATTCTTACAAATATTGTATAATATTACAAATAACTTTGTTATTCTAAAAAGTATCATCTCATGCCTGTTGAACTGCAACATAAGGGTTTTTTTTTGGATTTTTTAAAAATACTTACCTTTTCTTCTGGTGAACCATAATAAATGGCAACTTGATGACATTTATTAGGTAATGCGAAAAAACTGAATTACTGCAGACGCCAAGAAAACAAATCTCTGGATATTGTCAGAATTTCTTTCTGCTTTGACATTGCATTCATGGCAATAAAAAAAGGAATATTTTACAATACTTCCTTTTCTCTATGCAAGACACAGAAATGTAATAACATACTTGAATTTAAATTTTTACTCTGTGAAAAATTTCAAGGGTTTAGAAAAGTTTCATTCACTTCTTTTTAATGTGCATCTGGTGAACTTCACAGCGTTTCAGAAACAGCTGCCACTCGCCCGGGTTCTGTGATAATGAGACCAGAAAGCTGGTTGTCCTTTGCTTTGCTCTTCACAGTCCTCTTGCTAAAGATCAGAAGCACGGGGAAGCGGGGAGCTCTGGCTCTTTCAAGACACTTTGACTCTGCCAGAACCTCCGAGGAAGTAGACATGAGCATGACACAAATCTAATGGAGGTATGTACCCGAAGGGAACAGTATTCTGGGAAAAAATATTATTTTTGTGTATAATATAAATCTATGGGTAACTATGCTCTTTTTAGCAAATATACACTTGCATTTCAAAGAAGAATGCTAGTTATTTTGCCGTATGTAGACAAATAGCATAAGACACCAGAAGCTCATAAATCCTGATAACCAAGCTCATGCACCTGTTCAGAACAAAGCTATGAGATGATCCTTAAATGATCATTTTTTTTCATAATTAATGTCATACATGTTTTAGGTAAGTAATGTTTACAGACTCTGCTGCTGATTTATCTGTTTCAGCTGAGCGCAGCATTGCACTTGAGTCTACTGGAATCTGCTTTTTCCTGACTAATTAGAGAATTATTAATAGTTTTACAAAATTCAAATAGTTTGAAAAAACTGAAGGTGGAACATAAGTCTTCTAGGATAACCATGAAACAAAAAGGGCATTTTCTTAAAAGCATATTCAATAAAAAGAAATTCTCAAGAACAGAATCATTTCTATAAAATAAATAAATAGTCTTAGAAGACTTCTCTAGAGGAACTGGAATGCTTTTGTGCATAATTATTCCATGACAGAGATGAATTACTAGCTTTGTACAGCATGGGAACAATAAAAAAGTGCTAGATGGGAAATATGGATCTAATTTAATACCGTATTTTGTTAGTAATGCTAGATTCCACTTAAGATTTTTCAGATAATCTAGCGTTAAATGTCTGAATGTTGCCGTTCTTAACATTTTTAGGTATTTTCATGCTTCTTCCAGCTACCTATCTACATCACCAGTAATTTTAACTTTTAAAAAATCAGAGTGCACTGAAAAATTACACTAGAAAATTAGGAAACGTACCAAGGAAGTCCAATAAAACATACGGAACAGTTTTACTTCTGTGAAACATTTCTGTTATTCAGAGAAAGTGCTGAAGGGCGTGGTCAGGCAGTAAATGTTTAATTATCATTACAGGCAAGCTGCAGTGGATAGACGTAAAGGGAGCAAAGACTCTTTAGCTTTTCTAATACATAACTGAATTTCTGCCGAGAATGCCTCCTGTGAAAGAAAATACTTCATTACTAATTCTAGACTCTGCCTTTATGTAAGTGAAATTAATGGGAATTTTTTCTTACTAAGAAATGCTGAACAAGTCTCTTCATTAACATCTAATTCATAGCTCCTGAATAGAAATATAGAAGAACATGAGGAATATGATTAGCTACACAGATGCAAGAAAACAGAGAATAGAATACAAGTTGCTCCAAATTTAACCTACTGTGTCATGAAATTGCAGATCATCCAAAATGAAAAACAACACATATGACTACCTAATGAACTGTATGAGACACTCAGAGACAAAGAAAAAGAACCTCCAAACTCTTCAAAAAATAAAGTTTTAAATAATTCTTTTGAGGAGCACTGTGATGCTGTTTTAACAGCACATTCTTAATTTCCACAGTACATAAATCTTATTTGGTTCGTATTCTTTATGTTTTTGTAAAGAAAATGTTTGGAGGTCTAAGAACTAAACTCTTTTCCCTTAGTGTTAGCTTTTATGAGGACACCAGCAATTTTTTTTGGTTTTGTTTTGGTTTTGGTTTTTTGGTTTTTTTGGGGAAGACTTCCAATATTTAAGTTTCATTTACACCTATAAATTGTGAAATATTTTCAGTATTTTGTGCTTCACTCATGCTGGAATGGTAACCTTGGAGGAGCCAAGCTGGTCATTTGGTCCTCTTGAGAAAGAGCTGATCACTACGAAAAACAGACACCTGGTAGGTACTCTTCACGCATAGTCACTTTTGTTTTGCTGACACAAAGACAGTCCGACAAAGTAATTAATGGATCCTATTCTAATAGCGACGTGACTACCACTTTCGGATTCAGGGTCAAAGCATATGACAGTAGCTTATCCAGCAGCATGAAAAGCCATGCTGGTTTCAGCTTAACTAACAGGCTAAATGGAAGTTTGTTGCAAAAAATAAGAGAGTGATAAGAAGAAAAAACAGAATATTTCACAAAAAGATTTAAAGAAGGAATTACAGAAAACACAGAATGTAGCAACTTCAGTTGGTGAAAAAATTACAGTCCTCCTATAATGCAGCTTTATACATTTCAAAATTTTATTCCGCTAATGTGCAGTTGATTTAAGAACAATCCCATCGACATTGAGTTGCCCCAGTACTAGTATCCTTTCTATTTTGAAGGTTCCTTTTGCAAAGCAAATAACTATCCCTGTAGGTCACAAATGTAGATCACTACAGTCAAGACTCATATGGAAAAGGGCTTTTCTAGTAATCTAATACCCTGTTATGGATAGGTATATAGGATATAACCCAGGTAATTCTGTAAGCTGAGACCCATCTGACACTGAAAAGCAAATGTTGTCCAATTATGGCCACATTCTGTAAAAACTATTTCTAGTTACATATCAAAAGAGTCAGAGTAATCCTACTCCTTTTATGTAGGCAGTTAAATTGAATGCATTCAGGAAGAATTTTTCAATACAAAGTTCCCAAAATTGATTCCTAAATGCTGACAAGCCTTTATGCAAGTGTGTGAAATGGCACACATGAATTATTCAAAGTGTGCAATACTTGCAGTGAGATTTATAGGCACAGAGAACTTTGAAAAAAATTTTTTTTCCACCTAAGTCTTCAAACACAGTCAGAAATTTAGGATTAGGCATGCAAACTTTGACAGCAGCATTTATTGTTTTCATCATCTAACAAGACAAGAATAGATCCTAATATCCTAGTCTTCATTCTGGAAAAGAAGGCATAGACATCATTGACCACAAAATACCCTTCTTTCACATTACGGAGTTTCTGATCAGAATTCTAGTAAGCGCACTGCATGAATTTGAATGAAATAGATGAGACTCAGAAATGCTCACATGACGCTATCACTGTGAAAAACATGAAGTAGATAAATAAAGGTAGCAAAGAATCTAAAAGTCCACCTGTCTTTCTCTCCACACTAGCAAAGAATGCATCGAAGTTTGATTATTTCCCGACCCATAAACTTTATGGAACTCAGGACTGGACATCAACCTGCCAACTCAACCTCATCCCAGTGCAAGAGTCCATCCAGGCATCCCCCTACTACCAGGGCACTTCTTCTGGGAAGCATTTCATCTCAAGTCATTTGACTCACAAGAGTGTGTTCTGAAGCTGTTGTGAATCTTGAATTTACTTTTAAGACTAAACAACAAACTACCAACTAATTTTTCTTCTGTTTATTTTAAACATAGCTCACCAGGTTTGTATGGATTGCACATGACATGCAGTAATTGTTAATATGTTCTAAATTTCAAGGACTAAATAGATAAAAAAGATTTCTCCTAATGTGTCATTCTAGATTACCCCTAATTAACAAAATGCCACTTTGATTCAAGGGTCTTACTGCAACGACTTCAAATAAAGTACTAATTCCTGTGCTTTATTTCTGACATTGTATTCATTCTGGGGTCATGACATCCCTTACTTGTTTTTTTTTTCTTTCACAAGAATGAAGTTGTAGTCTCCAAGTGGTAGACTAAAATGTCACACTTGCCATATTAAGATCTGAAACACCTGGGCAAAGTTTATTTTGGAGTAAAAATGCCTGCAGAACTTTGGAGGAGTTTGTGTGTTGCTAAATGTATCTTGAATACACAAGTAGTTAGAAAAATTAGTTACTACTTTTTAAAGGAGACAAGACACTGTTGTAAATATTCAAAATGCCATAAACATTTTTTTCCAAATTAATGAGTAGCTTGTTTTACTGTGAAGCTCAAAATCACAAAGTTTTTTTTTTACACAAAAAAAGCAGAATTCTTTCTCCACCCTATCTCTTACCCATCATCAGCCAAAAATAACTAAGATTTTCAATGTTCAAAATTCTTAATGGCAATAAATGTCAGTTTTATCAATTTTTTTATATGTAAAGAGTCTAGTTAGTATTTTTAAGTTTTGATCAAATAATAAAATTTCATCAAAAAGTTTTGGATTTTAAGATAGAAGATTCAGAAACTTTATATTTTAATTTTAATATTAATATTTTTTCTTATAAAATTATTTTTAATGTAGAGTAAGGTGTTTGTTCGAGATATATAATATATGCAGCAACATCAGAGCAAAGCTGATTTACTGTTAAAAAAAGCAGAAAGGTTGGGAAAGGCCTACACTAAATCTTTGAAGACACCAGAAGTCCAGGCCACTTTGTTCTATAAGGCTGTTCACAAAAGTATGAAAAATTTTGAAAGACAAAAGATTATGAAAAAAAATAGATTTTGAAATAAATCTAACCAGAAAACCTGCAAGCTGAATGAACATCAAGTTCATCAACATGAAGAGAAGGAGGTGGAGACTGAAAATCAGTGGATTTGAAGAGAGATATCTGAAACTGGGCCTGCCTGATGGACAAGACCATGAAGGACTTGCAGCACCATTCCTTTTAGAACCCAAGATTTAACAGAGGTGCCAGAGGGAAAAGAAGAAACCCTGGCTCTAACTTCTGTGTTACGCTGAGAACCGCCTTTATCACCAGTGGCTGCATAACCCTGACGGTGACAATGTGTGTATGGCCACTGTGACCAGAGAAAGGACCCTGTTGGCCCATCACTAGGGCCACGTCCAGCTGGCTTGGGACAGCCCTTACAATGACAGACTTCCAGCTCGGTCTCCTCTGTTCATCTTGTTCCTTCTCCAGTTTATTTCCCTTTTCTTTTTTTCTTTTCTTTTCCTTTCCTCTTTTACCCATTGTTAACAAAACAAAACAAAACAAAAACCCTTTTATCTGGAAGTGACCATGTAATTTGCAAGGAATCAGAATAAGTCTATAAAGTGTCTCCAGCACCACAGTTGCTAGTGTAGGATCAATGACATGTATGTGCGGGTAACGTATCTACTTGATAAAGTAACTTACACTAGAACCATTTTTAGCTTTACTCTGACCCTGCGCTTTAAATTTCTCTTGTAATATTTTATTAAGCTGATATTATTTGGCTTTGTTTGTATTATCTATTACAAAAGTTCAAAAAGTCTTCAGATAAAGCAGGGTCATTGGCAATCTCTTCATATAGCAACTTAGTATCTGACCAAGGATCAGAAATTCCAGTGCTTATTTCCTGAGACTCAATGCAGGTTTTACAATCAGATAAGACTGACTGCATAGTTAAGCAATGTTTTGAGTTTAAAAAACTGGGAACTGGGTCGAGAAAAAAGTAATGCCTGAAAGGTGACAGTCACAGACTGATACACTTTGAAACACCAAAGATAATAAAGTTAACAAAAATAACAAAAGCTAATAAAAACACATTCTATGACAACCTTCTTAATCAGCTGAATTACATAAGCTCTACTCTTGAGCTATGTAACCTATCAGGAAACATATATAAAGTTAAAAAAAAAATAATTATTGCAATTATCTTTAAATGTTGCAAGTTCTTTTGTTTGTTAATTTCAACACTGTTGTTTTCTTCAAGCTGTGAACTACAGCCTTGCTATTGTTCCCCGAAACTCAAGGGAAATTGCAGCTCAGTAAGGACAAGGAGAAATTATTTCAAAGAAACTATGACACAAATTTATAAATATTCCACTACTCTTGGGTTTAGTACTGATGGATGAAAATTTTCTCGCACTGGTTTTCAACAGGACCTGCTAATTCTTTGACTTAAAGATGTCAATAGAAAAATGGAGAAAATAAAAATACAAATTGCATTAAAATTGAGGGTTTTAAATGTGTGACAACTAGATAATAGATTGCTTATTTTACAGGAAAAGATTACTAATTGTCGAGATACTCTCTTTCTGTTCTTTTAAAAACCAAACATCGTCATGCAAAAGGTTTCCAACTTCTTACTAAGAAGTAAGAAAGGTAAAATGACAAGAAGTAAAAGGAAGTACCTAATTGCTTTTCTCACATAAGTGAGCTGGAAACTTTTCAGAATTATCAGAAATTATTACGTAAGGAAAAAAAATCTTTCTTCCAGCCGATTCTATTATTCCAGAAAGATGCTTTAACAAGGTTCAACAGGACTTGAATTGGTCAAAATATTTTCCCTTCAGCTCAAACTAGGGATTCCATTGGAAACACAGAAATTTCTACACCCAAATAGGAGATTACTCCTCACTTTATCCATCTACTAACATAAATAAAACTTAAAGTACGTGGAAAAAATAGCTAAGATCTCTCCTGGGTGAAATAGCCTTGGGGAACGTGCTTGCCTAGCTTGATAAAGTTTCTCTCTACAGCAGAATGTAATAAAAGGAAGAGTTGGGTTTATTCACAGCGAGTATTTAATGTCTGCATTATGACAGAAGATCAATCGTTCAAATCCCCCTGCTTTATCTGTAGAAAATCCAGTGCCATAAAGAAATATTTCATTCACTGTGTCTGCAGCTGTCCTAAGACATAGCTGTCAAACTTAGGGTTAGGATTTAGGCAGAATAATGCAAAAGTAAAGGTTTTTGGTGGAATTGCCTAATAACTCAGTCTTGTGTTAAATTTGAAGTCTCACATCTCATCACTGTATTCTATTAATCTGCTGTGAATAAACCAGCCTTCTGGTATATTTTTGCTTGTAGAAAAAGTAGTCCGCTTGATTTCATCTGAAAGTCCCTTCGACGGGAGAAAATACATAGACTTACTGCATAAAAATACTGTAAGCATTTAATAATCAGCTAACAGAAAGCCTGTGGTGTGAAGACACCAGGTCTCATTGCAAGTTTGCAAAGGAAAAACTTCCAACAGGCTTCTTCTTTCCCCTCTGCTGCCTCGAAAATTTACACCAAATTAGTGGGAACCTTCAGCAGAGTGTAAGGTATGGTAGTGTCTTTGTCCAATTAACATATTAGGTGATTTTTATTACCACCTAGCTCGGGTTTACAGACACATACTCAGGGCCTGGGCAATTATTTTGCTGGCTTGCTCACATACCAATACTGTATACAACTAATACTTGTGATGAATTACATTACAACTGACGATGACAACCATACCCCTCTGAAGCTGCTCTGTCTAATCTTAGCCCTAAATTTACGCAAGTCCTTTGTTGAGTTTTGACTGAGGCGAAAGATGGGCCTGCAAGACCGAGTCTGAAATTTCTCATATATCCTGAACCTGGCATTTCCAAACAATTATCTCAAATCTAGGTGCTTTTACGATCACATGTCCATATTTTAGAAAAAGTGATACAGAGACTGAGGGGTGCTGGGTATGCCCAGGTCCCAGCAGAAGAGCTCAAGATGTGAATAGCTCAACTAAAATCACTCTAGCACAGGTGAGAACTGCTAGCCAATTCATTCTTACTCCCAAGTTCACACATTCGTTATCACATTCATAAAAGGGATTGCGCATTTCTGCTGTCATTCAAAATGTAGAGAACAATCCTGAACGTTCCCGTTGTTTTTCACACTTATGAAAAATCAGACAAGGAAGGACCAGAATCGGGAAACTACACACATTTAAAAGCAATGAGAGAGCAGTCACAAGAGAGACTTTTGTAGAAACGAACTGAGAATGGAGGGAAGAGAAAAATTAGATCCGCAAGGGAAAGGCTGCAATGATAAACATCGGAAAGACAGAGTTTACTAGGTTCCTTCTGCCTCGCCTAGTACGGCAGTCAATAAAAGGGTGGTACTGAAGATGCTTATTAGAAGCGTTGCCTCAGTTCAACAACCATTTACTGTAAGACATCAATAAACTGAATGAATGTAAGTCACGACTGCACTAACGCAAGAGAATTCAGCTGAATTTATGACTGTAAACCCCCACTGCCTGTTCCCCTTTTAGCATGTGCTGCAGCTCAACAGGCTTTTCTCTGATCGCACTACCGCCAATATCCTCTACCACAAACAACCCCAAAAACATTCTCCCACCTTAGAGAAAATGAGCAACTACCTTCTCTGAGCAATACATGGTTATTCAAAGTTTGTGTCTCCCTAATGCTTCCTCACCACCTAACAAAAAACCCTATGTCTAATTTTTCTTTAATTTTCAATGTTCAGTAGATTCTAATCCAAAGTGCATAGAAACCAAACGGTATTTCCTACTGATGTTAGCAAGCTTAAGCAGAGAAATTAATTCGCTGCTAAACAAAGCAAATCTCTATGTAAGTGGCAACACCAAGCCTCATACAGGCTTGATATATAAATTACAGCTGTTGCCGACCAATTCCTTACTTTTTTTTAGCTAAGGAAATTATTTCACAGCTAAGGATGCTTTTACAGCTGGAGTTTTAGAAACCCAGTTTCTCATGTTCTTCAAATTATTTAAAGCCAAAAGGAAAATTATATACATATGGCCTATGAGAAAAAAAAGTGATAAAGAATATGTATGGATTGAAAGAATTAAGCTCCAATTATCTTGCCAAAATGAAAAGATAGAAACATTACTTTGCAGAAAAGGATTTGCGGGATCCCATCCCATATAAAATTATTTTTTAACAATGATCAATATGAAACCACAAAATCCTGGCTGATATAATCTGATGAATACTCAGAATTAAGAAGGTACAAAAATTTCCTTCTTTTTCTCCAATTTCAAATTACTTAATCATAGAATCATAGAATCATCTGGGCTGGAAGGCACCTCCAAAGGTCATCTAGTCCGACCTCCCCGCACTCAGCAGGGACACCCCCAACTAGACCAGGTTGCCCAGGGCCT
>JAOXJK010000012.1:57930734-57942583 GCA_025774025.1 Xenus cinereus | reverse complement strand
GGGTAGATGGTTGGACTCGATGATCCCAAGGGTCTCTTCCAACCTAAATGATTCTGTGATTCTGTGATTCTGTGATCATGCCTGGGTCTGCAGTGCAGGAAGAGTGGTAGCTCCTTCCCTCTCTCCCAGGTCTGGTCTGAGGGAACAGGAGGCAGCAGAAATCGCTCCCTGAAGGTGGGATGCTGCAGCATCCAGGTAAGCACACCTCACCACATCCGACCATTGCAAGGGAGGGGGCCCTCCCCCTACATCTGCCATTCGAGGTTTAATCTTAAACACGGGAGAATCAAGACACAAGTGTGAATTCGCTACAGAACATTAAGCACATCTCAATCACATACTTAACATCATGCACACGCTCAAGCAGAATTAGGCTAAACAGCTAAATATAAGTGCCATCTTGACATGAGAGGCTTTTTTGAGTCAGGGTAAAAGGGTACAACTTCAAAAACTTAATTTAGGTGCTAAATTGAAATGCCTAATGTCAGAGATGCTGGAATAACGATGACGACCTATCAACCCAGGAGGTCTGGCACAATGTGCAGGAGGTCTAAGATGAGCCAAGAGCTGGTGGCCAGGCAGCACGCCTGAGGTCTTTGCGGCTGCTCCTGGGTACCCAAACCCAAAAAATGGAATGGCACTCAAGGTGCCTAGAGCACGTCTGTCTGTGTGTGAGATTAATCCTGCCCTAGGGCTACCTGTTTATCTTCTAGCACTATAAACTTAGTCTAGAGAAGAAGTTTAGTTAAAGGTCTACCCAAGTGTTCTGGTAACAGTCACTTCTACATTAGAAACCAGGTAGCCTAGGCCACAGGAACATGTAGAGAAGAAGGTTCATCTACAAATTCATATACACTTCTTCAGTTATCTGATAAGTATTTTTGCCTTTGGGTTCAGTGATGGCAGGTAACTAATGCTGGGGAACAAAAATATAGAAATCTTATGCTGTGGTTTAACCCCAGCTCGCAACCAGAACCACACAGCGGCTCACTCAGCCCTTCCCCCTTTGCCCCGGCAGAAGCATGGGGGGCAGAGGGAAGAAAAAAAGGGGGAAAGGGAGGAAAAAAACCCTCATGGGTTGAGGTAAAGACAGCTTAAAAGAAACATTAAGCAAAAAGGAAAAATAACAATAATAATAATGTTATTTTTTATATATATATTATATGATAAATAACAATAATAATAATGACACGGGTTACTCCCAGTGCCCAGTGAAAGGGCACCTTCCACCTCTGCTTTCCAGAGCAGTGATTACTGATTCCGGCCCCCCAGCTAACCCTCCTTTGTATACTGAGCAGATGATGGCACGGAATATTTCACTGGCCATTCCGTCGTTCTGTCTATGCTTCTAGGGGAAGTGTAAACATCGCTTAGCAACAATTAAAAACAACAGCTATTTGTTGTCAAACATTCCTTTGACAGCAATCACTAGAAAGAAAACTACCTCTTCCCCAGATGAAACCAGGACATTCCATCAGATTACATTTGTGCTGGGACCCATTTTTTCTGGGTTGACAAATTTATCACCATGTTTAGACTTAACGATTGAGTGAAATAATGTGGCCTAAAACTTTGCACTCCATCCATGATTACAAAACGTAGCACAAAGACCATCATTTTAAAGTGTTGACCTGGATCTATGGAGTGGTACCATAAACAGAAAAATGGAAAAATTCCACGTCACAAATGAATATAAATAATACAGAATGAGATGGCCTGATTGTTTTTAAATAAGACTGTTACTTGAGTACTATGTTTACAAACTCCAGAACCACTATATACGATGCTCTTATTGTCCCTCATTTAATCTATAGCCAAGAAAACCTTTTTTTAAAACTCAGCACATGTTTACATTACCTTTTTATACAGGATAAAAGATAGTTATGAAATCAAAATATACCTACTTAAGTTAGGTGTCAGTGTAAGCTAGCATACAAATGGCCAGCATGGAAGAACGTGTATGAAAATTTTCTGAATGCTCATTTCTATTTCACAACTGTAGCTCTTGTTCTTTGTCTCTACTTCCAAATAACTCCAGTGTATCTCAGCAGAATACCCAGACATCTAAGTCACTGCCTGTGTGTTTAGGAAGGTGGTTTTGCTCACTCGTGAGCGGTGCTCCTAAGAGGAAGGATTTCAGAAATCGTCTCAGCACGAGTAGTGAGTACCTTATCTTTTGCTCCAAGAGGTCAATCAGTAAGTCAGGTCTGCTTTCTTTGCACATCATCTGTAAAGGAGAATGCTGCGGGCTACCTTCTCATGTATTTGTTGTGTTAAGGGAAAAAGAACTATAGCAGTAAATGATGAGAATACATAAGAAGTTGGCTCTAATCACAGCCGTGCACTGCTGTTATTCCTGAAAGTTGCATTAAACCCTTAGGGCTAAGCTGGAAAATTGCCGTGTGGAGCTGTAACTATGCACTTCCCTTTGACAGCTGCATCTTGACATAATGTTTGAAATATCTGAGTGAGAGACCTGACCCGTTTTAAGCCCAAGAGAGATGGCTGCATTTCTACTCAGGAGAAACTTCATCAATTCATACATCTACAAGTTATACACTATTTCTATTTCTACCTAAATTCTAAATTTAAAGTAAACTTGCCTTCTCGGACTGTAAGTGTACTGATGCATTTTAAAAGATCATCCAAATCATAAATTAAGAAAGTTTTGGAGAAAGAGTCAAACACTAAGTACTGTAATGACGGTATTGAGTCCTTGTGCTAAAAAACAGGAAAAGAACAAAGTGGGGAAGAGGAAAGAGCTGTGAAATAAATTCTCATTTAAAATTATAGAGATGGCAATACAGCCCCGTTTTTGCCAACTTCTGCTGACAAAGGCCTAGAAACAGCACAACTCAGGAAATTAGTGGGTGCATTGGGTAGCTGCCAGGTCTGATTAAGTCTCCAGTTTACTACAAGTTGATTCCATGTTTCAGAAACAGTGGGCAATTTCAATGCCGCCTGCTCAATAGGAAAACACACTCCTGAAACGCGCAGCAGTGCTTCTTATCCGTGATGCTTTGCATGCACTGTCTAGAATTTTATTGCGTCTTAGTGCATTTGCACAATTTTCCTTACTATAATTACTAGACAGGCTTGAGGAATTTTTAAAGATGAAAAAAATGCAATTTTTGTGTTATTTTTTAAAAGGAATTTACTAGTATTTTCCTAAATAGAAATAGCCCTAACCTAATTGAAAAGTTCTTTTGTTAGTGAAAATGTGAACAATCCTATACTCCTTGCTTGTGGCTCAATAAAGGCCACGTTATCCTCTCCTAAATCAGCAGGACTGATAACACTTTATTGGAACACAGAAAAATTTAGGTACAGAGGAATTCTCACGGTCTACACACAAGATGCAATGTTCTCTATTTTTCATAGATCCTAAGTACAACTTCTTCTTAACTTACAGTCTGAACCAAGGGGATGATCAGGGAATAGTTTCAGGTAGAAAGAGAGTGAATGTTACCTACTTTTACATGAGCAAAAAAATATTAAACAGAAAGATCCTTTGGCTACACTGTAGAAATTAAGAAACAACATAAAGTGAGGAGTAGAGGTAAACGTGTTACCAAAATGAATTTTTGTTCTTCCTTAAAGTAAATAAAATTGGACACAGAGTGCAAAACCAAAAAAGCTAATAGGAAAGAATGGTTCAGAATAGAAATGACTCTATAAGAAAACAATCCTGAAGATACAATGTCAGACATATCTAGGAAGACAAGATAATGTTTATCCAAACAGAGTGAAGAAAATGATGAATGAAATGGTAAATCCTTTTGCCAGGATTTACGAATCTATCAAATTTGGATAATAAGGCGTGGGGAACAAAGGGATGGGGAAAGAAGGCATTGTGAACAACTTACATATTTACCAAGTTTAAGAAAGGCAAAATAAGTATCCAGAAAACCACAGAGTTTCAGCATAAATTTACTCAACACTAAATAGATTTTGAAGCAAGGAACAAGGAAAGGCATATAAATCTCTGGGAAACAACAAAATCCGTCAAGGGCAGAGTTAAGTGAAGCCATTTGATGTGTTGTTCTGCAGGATATTTTGGGGGGCTTGTTTGGTTTGGGTTTTTTTTACAACAGTTTGAATACAGGCAGATTTCCATGTACTGTTTGCTATTCATTCGTGGGAGATTAGGAATTGAGATGGAGAAGAGGGCAAATAACGTAAGATTTGGAAAGGAGCCAAGTGGACGATGACAAGGGAACTAGGAGAAGAGAGTTTATTGGTTGAGTTTCTCAAGGATCATTCTTGGGTTTTGTATTATTTCATTAATGAATTGGACAGACAAGAGTAAGGCATGTGCTGTTGAATGCATAGATGACATGGAGCTTGAAGTCTATACTAAGACCAAGGAAAAAATATCAGACTCGAACGACGATGTGGTAAAACTTAAGAGACAGCTAGATAATGCAAAGTCAAAGGAGCTCACCTAGGAACCAAATGACAATTTCTTCTATTATCTGGGGCAAAATTGGGTAATAAGTGAGCTGCATGGACTGTATTAGCAGATACTGAAATAAAATGAGTAATAAAGCTTTCTTCAAACATGTCAGAAGAACTCAGCCTGCCAGGCACTTTGTAAGACCAGAAGATGAATAGATATGAACAGAACACAAAAGAAAAGCCACGACAGAGAATTTAAATGTGTTTTTGCATTCTGTGGATGAAATTGGGGTGATCTCCCTGGTGCACCTCTTCTTTCTAAGAGATTATGTCAAGGGTTTGGTTTGAAGTGCTTTTGGAACAAACAGACAAAATGAAAAGTAACAAATCACAAAGGTCAGATAGCATTCACACATGAGTTCTAAAGCAACTTGAGGATGAAATAGCTGAATTATTAACAATGGCGAGTAACTTCACATAAAAATGTTTTGGTGCCTAACCATCTGGTGGGAATTTTAAAAAATACTCCTCCAGGCAGCCAGGGAATTACAGACCAGTAAGCTTGTCATCCGTGTCAGGCACAGTCTTATAAACTAGAATAAAGAATAGAATTACTGCAGACACCTGAGAAACTGATGTGCTTGAGAAGAGTTGCTTGCCTTTTACAAAAAAAAAAAAAATCCTTCATTACAAACCCACTGAAGTTCATTGAAAGAGCAAAAATGCATATGGATGAAGGTGATCTGGTTAATGTAATCAATTCAGAATTCCAAAAGATTGTTGAAAAAATCCCTCACCAAAGGCCTTTAAGGCGACCGAGCAGTTATAGTGTAAGAAGGAAGGTCTCTGAATTGTAAAATAACTGGTTAAAAGAGAAGCAGTAGAAAATGTTGAGTTCTAACAGTGGAAAGCTCCAGTGGAGTTGTGCCGATACCTGGAGTGTTCAGCACACTCATAAACTCTATAGGAAAGAGGGTAAGCAGAGAGATAAGTACTAAATTATTTAGAGTGTGTGGTAGGGGTGAGAGAGCACTGTGAAGAACTGCTGCAGAATATGTCTTATGAGCCTGAATGACTGAAATTAAGTGTAGATAAATGTAAAGTGACACATGGGGAAAAGCCTATCCTAATTTCACATAAAAATGATGAACTCTGAGCTAACCATTACTATTCAGAAGAGAGACCTTAGGATTATAGTAGGTAGTTCCATGAAACAGAGCTCGATGCTCAGTAGCAGTTAAAAAGTAAATTAAATGGTAGTACAGGAGTATAGAAAATACAGTTATGTCACTGTAAACCATGGTTCATCTACAGTTTGAAAATAATGTTCTACTAAAGTTCTACTTCCCTCATCTCAAAAAGGATGTAAAAGAGGTAAGGAATGAAACTTTTGTATGAGAAACAACTGAATAATCTGTGAGTCTGCAATCTGAAAAATTAATTACTTCATTGGAATATGAGGAAGGTCTGCGGAACCAGAAGGGACGTGTAGAGTGTAAGAGAGATCGGCTTCACACAGGCTCCTCCTGGGTAAAGACATACTGGGCATCAAATTAAGTTAGGTTCAAAGCAATCAAAAAGGGATGAAACTCAGCAAAAGGGGAAGTGACCTATAAAACTTAATACAACAGAAGTTGTGGGTACTAGAGGCCTGTGTGGGATTACAAATGGAAGCTGTGAAAGCACCTAGGAAAGAATCCACTGAGGGTTACTAAATACACAACACCACACGTGACTCGGGAAGTCTTTGAGCTGAAGGCATTAGAGGGTAGAAGCACTGTATGTATTTCCTCTATTTTTACTTTTCCCAGGCATTCCCTTACAAACAATGTGGGAGACACAATAGATGGATCTTTCATCTGAATAATTATAGCCATACTTAAATTATTCTTGTTTGGTCCTCCGCAGTCCAGGCACACGTTATTGAGCCCCTGCTATATCACAATAGGAAAGGCAAACTTCATCTTGATGTACTGCAACTTGATATGTTTCAAATCTTTTTTTTTTTTCCTCTGGCAGAAATAAGTAAATATTAATGCCAGTGTAATGAAGCACTGGAAATATTCCCTCTTCATTGCACGGACAGTTCATCTTTATAGCCCCAAAACATTAAAATGGCATATAGAAAAAATGCTCGGATCAGGCAGGGAAACAGAAAGTCTGTCGTACCAGAGAAGCACAGACATGTGAAGAGAAAAAGAAAAAACCTTATGACTACTGTTTATAAAAACATCGAATAAAGTAAATGCCCGTGAGACAAAAGGAAAAATGTGATAAAAGTTGCAACAGTTATCAAATATTCATTACTAAAATTAGGAGGGAAGTTGGGAAAGGGTTTCTGACCAACAGCAGGGGTGAAATTCTGACATATACTTCAAATAGAGTTAGCAAGGCTAAGAAATGTAGCTCAGAGAGGCACAGCTTTCATTTGTGTGAGGATTTTGACAATGCAGTTGCTAGCAACAGTGTGCAACTGGGTATTATCCCCTAAAGAGGTCTCTAGCAGATCCCTTTCCTACGCTCGTATGATATATTTTAACTGAAAAATAAATTTTAAAATATTCTATAATGTCACTTTGGAGAGATCCAGTAAGTTTTATGATTGGATTGTGTCAGAATGCTTCAACAAACTAGGAAATGCATTTCTGTCAGACTGCTAGCTCTAGCTTCGATCACAGTTACAGAAAATTAAACAGAACAGTTGCCAAATACCAGATCACTTGATGTTTAATTCATGTTCAAACACCTACTCCGGTAGATTTCAACATACGATGCACTAGAAACTGCTTCCTAGAAGTGGTGTCTATTCACAAAGTGAGAAAAACAGTGTGAACTTGATGCCTGAAAATGAGTTTGTTTTGCTAGCATAAAAATGTCTGATATGCTAGAAGTCAAAACTACACATTTTTTTTGTGATTAATATGGAGTAATTTAAACAAATATTTACGTTCCTTCTTGCCTAAATCTGAGAAAGATATATCTCTTACAAATAATTTTAACTTCAACGCAATTTTCTTAAGTGAGGAGCACTTCACCTATGATCCGTGAGCCAGTCTGAGCACGTCGAAACAGAGATTTCCCACTCTCCTTCCTAAGAATTCCCTGTATTCAAAATATCCACATATGTGCCAATGACAGATTTTTAGTAGTAGCAGAAGTAGTAGTATTACTACTAGTAGTTGTCATTTTTCCTCCCTGAGATTTGCCTATGGACAGGGTTGACAACATATCCAGTTTGGACCAAGCACGAATGCTGCTGTTGCCTTAAGCAGACACTGGGAAACCCAAAAGAAATAATAATCTGGAGGGATGTTTTCACTATTATTTATTTTAAGATTCCTAGAGATAAGAGGAACCCACTAAGTGGACTTCCCTTGCTCTAAAAAGTCCTGAGCGGTGCAGAGCACGAGATAAAGCAGAGCACGAGATAAAGCAGAAGGGTGGATAAATAGGAAAAGGCATAACTTTGCAAAGAACAATAAGTTTAATAGGGGAAAGCAGAAAAAGGATTCAAAGTGCAATGTAGGGCTTCTTCATCAGCGGGTATAGAAGGTAATCTTGGTAGTCATATCACAGATGAATTAGAGCTAACACTTGAGGTGTCAGAGAGGTCAGATGAGTGAAGCAGATTTCTGCAAGCAAAATGGAAAATCATACATATATAGAGATATATATGTAACATATATACATATATATATACCACTAAGGTCTAGGATCAGCCTAGATGTACTCTGTTCCCAGAGGATCATTCTCTTCACACCCCTGAACAGAACATGAAGCTGAGAAAGGACCTCCACGGGTGAAGAGATTATCAAAAGCTCTTGAGAAATGAGGAAAGGAGGGTGCAATTATTCGGAAGTGAAGAGAGGCTTCTGCTGAAGGTAAAGCATACCTGGTAAAGGTATGCTGAGGGTAAAAAGGAGCTGCCACAGAGAACTACTAGCAGTGAGGTTGTGGTCACTGGGATGATATCTGCAGGTAAGGGGGAAGAAAAAGCCACCAAGAGCGGGCAGGAAAGCTGTCAAGCAAGGACAAATAGAGGGGGTAAGAAAATTGCTGTGATATCGATGGGAAATCCCTCAATGAATACGAATGGAAGCTGCACTGACACGGGTAAGAATTAACATTTTCAATTCAAGGAAAGAGTAACAGGAAAGGCACTTGTAACTAGTTGGAACGCAATTCTGAAGTTGGGATTTAGAAGTCTTGCATACGCACCCGCTATTCTAAATTTTTATACGCCTTAGACTATAAGAGAGAATGTTGTAGCAGAATTTTACATTCCTATGCTCTTAATTTTCATATTATTTCTCTATTCAAAATTTTACTTCCTCTCACAGATCCATTTTTATAAAAGGTGAAGATATGCCTAAATGTAGTTTCTACTCTACGTGCAGCTGACATTTTCTTGACAGTGACAGGTTTTTCTGTAAAATCCAGAGGAGTAGCTAGCACTTGGTTTTTCAGTTTCCCAGGTGTATTCCTAGTTCCCAGGTGTATTTCCAGTTTCGGAATACACTATGCATTACAAGGTACTTCAATATGTGAGTGGCTACAGTCAGCATTTTTACAAGGGAAAAAACCTGACCTTTTCTCCTTAACTATTTAAGCTTTCTTGAAGGAGAGCTTTAACACTTGAACAAGTTTCCAAACTGCTCCAGGCAGTACGATATGAAGTAATTCTAACATGTTTCAGTACATTAGGTTTAAGGAATAATACTTACTTCTTTGCTCTAACATTGCCCAAGTCTCTTTGCTAAAATAAACCATTGGACATAAGGAAGATTTGATATTTCTGTAATGGGAAGCCATATTTCCTACTTACATTCATGTCCCTTTGTATGGTCTCAAGTCCCATCTGTATACATGTACTAAAATATCATAAAAAAATGCAGAAAATTCTGGTATTTAGGAAAAAGAAGAATTAAAATAATAGGGAACTTCTAGGTACTTTGTTTTTGAAGACCAGAAATTTTATTTTTGCCTGAATACTGAATTGGAAGCTTGATGAAAAGGAAATCTATTTTTACATAGTGCTCTAGTCCTTGACAGCAGACTCTAACTTTTACTTCTTTAAATTTCATGGCATTTTCTGTAACTTTAAAAGTGAAATTATGTTTCTCCGTTTGTATTCAACCCTATCAAGCACAGAAGCAAAAAGTTTAATCATCTTTGGTTAAGAGTTCTACGTCATAAACAACGTGCATGTTTTGTCACCCACTCCATACTGTTTCTGAAATAAGAGTCCAGCACATATTTCAAGCTTACATTTCTATGGTCAGTAAGATGGAGGTACCCTGTCTGTATTATGAATAGTTTGTTCAGATGATATTTCCATTACGTTTTCTTCTTTCTTCATACATGCACAACAGGCAATGGAATGGACCAGCAACCCCAAGTAACATCAATCCATTTCTATTTTAGCATCAGGAAAAATTCAGGCAAAGGCAAAAAGTATCTTGAAATGCTTTTTAAAATTTGCCTTCACTGACTGGCAAGATTAATTAAAAAAAAAATTATACTCTTGATTTTGGTAGTTTGGTCTTTTTTTTTCCATCTGAGTCTTCTGAAATAGTTACTGCAAAGGACAGATTTTTGAAGAAAAATCTTTACTGTGAGGAACTGATCTACTACACAACCTCTTCCTTACTGTCACTGAATTAAGCAAGCAGCTTCATATAGAACAGTTATATCCCATTATTAATCTACTAAACAGTCCTACCCACCTGTAGACATTTTTAGAAGGATGGATTTATACTTTTCTCTGTTCCACTCTCCTATATGTCAAAAATATACTTTGTGAAAGTCATCAATCTATATTTTATATGCCCAATTATTGTTCTTCAATCATGAGATCTGATAGCTGCTGTATTGATACATTATTAGCTTTGATGAAACAGAGACACCAAAACCATATTACATATTAACCATATTACACTGTATTAAATTACTCAAAACTTACTCTTGCATAATGTATCGTATATCAGAATTGCTTTCATTAAAATTTTCATTAAAACTTCAATTTTTATTCATTTTTGCTAGAGCAGGAAAAGAGCAAGACATCACTCCATCCTTGCCTTGAAGATTTATAACAAAAATTCAAATAATCAAAACTAATTCTCATTAGGTTATAATCTTCTGATCTCCTTCAGTTTGGATAAGCATGTGATTTAGCAGCAGACCTTAATAACTCAGAAAAGCATACCTGAAAGTTGCACTCTGAACTTAGAGAAAAAGATATTTCCACATTGATTTTAAAGATTAAAAAACCCACACACCAAAACTTCATCAGTTTCTGTACGGTATTCTGTATGCCGTGACAAATGATGGCATTTCATTTTAAGTGTTCAAGGCATGATAAGTAATAGATATTAAAAGGTCACGGGTTGTCTAATATTGCAAACTACTGCTCAGTCTATTTCAAACTGATTGACTTTTCTCTGACTATTGTTTGCCAGATTGTTTTCTATTCTTTGCTATTTTCTTAGTCATGTTTTATAGATTGAGGCTACATCTCCAATGTTAACTCACTAATGAAAAGCGTACAGTTTAACTAGAAGATAGTGTTTGATTTTGTTCCATTCCAGAGTCCTCAGGTTGGGAGAAAAAAGTTCATCTTTAGCTCTTTGTGCCATTATTTTGATTATTTTGAACAGCCATTATAAGAAGAGCCATATCTACTCCCCCCAGATGCCTGTTTAATACCCTCACTAAAAATGTATACAAAGATAATTTTATATGTGCATGTACTATTTCAACTTTCATGATCCCAGCCTGCCTCATGAACTGTTTGTGTATCATCTGGCATACACAACTACCATTCCTCATTCCTAAAATGAAAACCAAGTATAACAACAGTTAAATGCAACTACAACAAAAGCTGGGGTAGAACATGAAATAGGGAACTTTGAACCACACAGAATATCAATCAGTTAATCAACCTTTGACTTTCTGCCCTCCTCTAGGGAGCAGAACTGGTGGATTTTAGATGATGATCTTCTACATTGCATTTATGAGCAATCTGGTTCATGTGAGCCCTAAATGCCCTAAAATTCATATTTTGGAGGTAAGACAACTGTTAAGATACGTGATGGACCAGTCCAGCCCCACAGGACTGTAAATGCTGGGAACAGATGTGATAGAGACCATATAAAATTTGTTTCTCCATCCGCAAGATGCTACGGAATATCCCACGGATTCCTTAAGTAGTCCAAAATAGAAAAAAAATTAGCTTAAAGAACTATGAAACTTTATATTTATTCGTTTGAGCCTACTTATCTTTGTGTATCTGACACAGATCTGGCTCAGATGAGATAGCTGCATACTGTCATCCAGACAGCCTCAAGTGAAGTAGATGCTCTGTTACTGTAGAACCATAGAATCATTCAGGTTGGAAAAGACCCTTGGGATCATCGAGTCCAACCATCAACCCCACTCTACAAAGTTCTCCC
>JAOXJK010000012.1:57919259-57930634 GCA_025774025.1 Xenus cinereus | reverse complement strand
GTGTCCTTTCAAGTAGTTGTAGAGAGTGATGAGGTCTCCCCTCAGCCTCCTCTTCCTCAAACTAAACAGTCCCAGCAACTAAAGTGTCCCACAACGATGCAGAGTAAGCTCCTATAGCATTGTGCTGTCTTCAGGGCATTCTGTCACAGCTCAGGGACATCTCACAGCACGAAAGAACCTAACCCGTAATAATTATTACCAAACATTTACAGGAGGGTTGAGATTTAGGGATGGTGCTTTAACTTTCAAAAAAAAGTCAAATGGCGACATTATTTGTAGGGCTGTATACTATTCTCCTGAAGTACAAGTGTTTTCACATGATTTTTGTTCCCTCATCAAAACCATTAACCACTACCTCTTGTTTGTACTCCTAAGTACAAACACGGAAAAATAATAAATTATTCTTTAAGGATTTTGGGTTTTGCCCTGTGACTGTCAATTTTTTCTCAGGTTTTGCTTTTTCAGTAGGAAAAAAAGAAAATTCTTCAACATGTAGACTTTGTAGGTAGTTCACTTCAAGCACCTGACATCACATTCATTCTTGATCAGCTTAGCAATTTTCTCTAAAGAATTCTCTTCCTGATAGTGAGGGTCCGTTATCTTGTTACATTAACAATTCCATTTCTGCTACTTTTGCCTTATTTGCCAGCTTTTTTTTTTGGATCAGAACTTTGACTCAGTATTTCTAGTGTTTCATGAGTTTATATTTCAAATTCATAACTACAGCTGAACACTCTAGCTTTTTAGGCAGCAGAATGCTTTCTTTCACCAATGTCTCTGAAATCACTTAGCTGCATTTGATATACTTTTCCTTCTGACTCTACTGTTATTTATACTTGGTGCGCGCCAATGGTTTCCAGCAACGTTGCCGTGTCATACAAGATAGGTTACTTGCTTGCAGACTGATGCTTAGTGCAAGAAGTTGTTAGTTATGCTGATTCAGACAAGCGTAGATCATTGGGCAACAAAATTAACCTCCAGGACATAATAGGAGAGTACTTCCATGAATTTAGGAAGCTTGGGTACAGAAGCGAACCACAGTGAAAGCTGCACGGTGCATCAACCACGCCAAAGTTGAGAATGTACATTTCTCAAAGTATCTTGGGTTTCTAAATATGCACTCTTAGTTCCCTCATACTTTAAATATTTCTCTTTTTATGCTGTAATTATTTCTATATTTACTTGGAAAAAAAAAATATTTCTAAGCCATTTGGACATTTGGATACAGCTGAAAGCTTATTTCTAGGAAACGAAGACTATACAAAAAAAAGATGTGTCTATATATACACTTACACATAAACATAGATGCATATATATATATAAAAAGACAGATGGATTGATTCTACTGGCATGCAAATGTTCTAATACTTTACAGGAAGACAACTAAACCAGAGAAGACTGGTTTGTTGTGGGTTTTTTTAAGTGGAATGCAAATGTTTATAGACAATAGGCGTATTTGCAGTCCAGGAGATTTAACTGGCTTTCTGTCATTGCATTTACAGTATGAAGTGGCTGTGGAATTCAGCCTCCTTTGTTCCACAAAATAATGAGGAGTGTGCCTTTTCTACTGGAACTGTATTGCAGCCATACGTTTACTTTCTGCATCCACTTAAAGGAAAGGCACTGCCTAGAGACTGTAGCACGAATCCTAATTGATTTGCATAAAAGTTGTTATAGCTGTTATGTTTTTTTCTTGCTACTTAATCACCTACATCTGAACATGCTGGAAAGGGTTGCTCTAGGGCTTGGTATTCAATGCAAGGAAAATGGTATTTGACTCACTATGACCCACTGACCAAGGAAAAATGCTCACTGCAGATAGTTCAATTTTGCTTTTATCTCATATTTTAAAAAAAAAGTAAAAACAAACAAACAAACAAACTTCCAGCTCTACCTTTTTCTTTCATTTCAATTTTCAATAAAAATTAATTTTTAAAGACAAATTTGTTTGCTTTCAAAGAAACTGTATTTTAGAAACTCCCCCATCTTACTTGCATTCTTTTCCCTTTTTATGCAGTTTTACACATAAATAAAAAAAACATTGTGAAACTAGTGAAATATTAAGTGTAATAGGTAAGTTCTAGACACATAAGGTATAATCCGGAAGCCTAAATAATAACTGTAATGATACTAATGACATTCCAATTCATAAAAAGATAACACTGTCACTTGTCAAAAGAAATCACTATTCCACTCTGATTTGCTGTCGCCTCTAATAAGACCTTTTGGTGTTAGGAAGTAACACAACAATAATTTAATAGATTTAATGAGCTACATAAACTTCCACTAACATTTTTTTAAAGAAGGTTATAATAATGTAAGAGCATAGAGATAGCTTATGAGAAAACTCATTTGGGCATTAGGAGCAGCTAAATTTAACTTGGTAACTTACTGGGAAAAGGTCTCTCTGTTCCATTTGTGTTATTTCTTTCTAGTGTCTTCTCTGCTAGAGCATTTGAACCTCATCTGACTGCAATTATTGACTATTTGAAGCATCATTAAAAAAATCTCTTAGAGCACGTATAAATGATTTTACACAAAATTTATTCTCCATCTGGTCAGTTCGGCTAAGAAAGAAAACGCCTCAGGAAAGAGTCAGAGAGGTTTGCTACAGGTGTGTCGGTTCAGCACCCAAACTTCTGCTGTACACTGGAAACACTAACACCGAGAGACATACTTAAGCACACAGGTTAAAAATATACACTCATTTAACTCGGCTTCCCAAAGAAAATGAGACTTTTAGGACTGTATCATAATCTCTCTTTTTTGTCCGTTTTTTCTGCCCTCATTTCAGTGTCTCCCAACGACCTCAGAACAAGGTTTCCACTGCTGGCCACATCTGGCAGAGGGTGAGACCTTTCTGTCTTACAATTTAATACCTTTGTGGGAAGAAAAGTTTAATAAGTGACACTTTGTGAGTAAAGTAGAGAGATTCAAATGTAGCCTGAACTCAGATATTAATTCTTTTGTTAAATCTGCCTGTTGGACATTCCAGGTGGGCGTAGGTAGCGATACCTACCTCTCTGCTGGTGGAATTAGGAGACAGGAGGACAGTTTGGGAAAGGGTGACTCAGGGGGAATGAAGGTCACGGGGAAGAGAAGACACAGGCATGGAAGAAAAAACTGTAGAAAACTAGCAAAGTGTTCAGTTGCTTCAAGGGGGGAAAAAGAAAGGCTTGTTTTTATGAAGTATTATGAAGGGATGCTTTTCTAGTCATACTTAAAAACAGACTGACCTAGCAACGTATTTGTAGTTATTCAGAATTCATCTCAGTTGGGATCTTCACATCCAGGCAGTGGTATCAAACAGAGCAAAAACACATCGTGTCTGCCCAAGAAATCACTAAAAATCACCTTTAATACTTCCAATTAAATGTGTGGTTACTCTTGATGGATCCAGCCCCAAAGCAAGCAAAAGCAAGCACCAGTGAAGCTCTCCACCGAGGTACTCCTACAGCGCAAGGTTCTCCTTGTCACAAAGAGGGGAGGACCACGTTAGATAGAAGGGATTAAGTCTTACGCTAACTTGTTACTTTGGCCACCTTGGTACTTGGTCTTGGTACTGTCACATGCCCGTAGATCTTTTCATTTTCCCTATGTTATATTTAAGAAGGAAGATATATTGGAAAGCACAGTTTCTGGGTTATAACGGTACAATTTTTAACCCACTTAAAAAAAAAATTTAAAAAGATCTTTTCGTTAAGACGTTAAGATGCAAGAGCCTTTCAAAGCAAAACAATTGCTTTAAACTCCTACATTTCTTGGGGCGCATATACTTAAAGGTCCTTGAAACACCGTAATAATAATAAAATTATTATTAAGTTAAATAAAAGTGAATATGTATTGAAACCAGTGGAAAAACCTGTAATTGTGTTCCATTTAGAAACATGTCCCGAAAAAATTTTTCCAGTATCAAACAGTTGCTTCCCATCTGGATGTAATTAGGAGGATGGGACAGTATCTGATGCTACTTATAAACAAACTGGAAGCAGGAAGAAGCAAGAGCAAAGATGTCCCCACGGAGAAGGTTAATGAAGTAGCTCAGGAGATAGCCAGGACAGATACAGTCTTGATGTGGATGGTGACTGCTCTTCTCTTGCGTGACGAGGAGCGCAAACGGCACAAGGCAGCAGTAACTGGTACACCCTCCTGGCTGTTAGCCTGTGTGACACCTGCCACAGGAAGGCATGAGGTAGGTTCCCTCCAAAAGAGGTTCAAAGAGTGGGATAACTTTGGAAAGCAAATCAGCAAACAGGGACTTGAGAGAAGTCCCTGAGAAAAATAGAGAGAGATCAAGCACACCTCTTCAATTTCCTTTTTTTATAGAACAAAAAAAAAAAAAACCAAAACCAAAAAAAACCCCAACCCCCAAAAACCTAATTCCACACTTTAGAGAGTAGTTTATTTTAGAAATAATTTGTGATTTAAAGATAAAGATAGGAACAATTAACTTACTTTCCATAAGTAATGTCTCGGAATGTCATGGTGATTTTTGTAGCTATATTTTAACAACCGACCTACAGTTTTTAAGTCCTATGAATATAGCAAATGGCTTTTGTTTCACAGACCAGCTATAGTATGTTTTCATTTTTTCTTCCCCTGCTGTTTTAGAAATACAAAAACCTCCACATGTACAAATTTTAAAGCACAGTGCAGCTCCACCTTTCACGCTAGTTATATTTGGTATTATTTGAAAGTAATAAGCATGCATAAGTACTTCTTAAATACTGTCAAGGTTTAAATAAATTATTCATAAAGCATTCCTCACTGTTAAAGTAAATAAGATTTAGTTTCAATAGACAAGTAATTACTACAGTGATTTAGATCTTTCTACAAAGCTAGAAAAGGTTCTGGGGAGAAAAAAGAAAAGGAATTTTGTTTTTCCAGGTTTTTTCACATCTCTAACCCAGCAACTTCTCTGACCTCTTCTGAGCATTGATATTTATTGTTTAATTCACCTTTGACTGTGAACAAATACAATGTGTTTTATCATCTTACTGTGGCAAAAGCATATTATCCTATTCCTATGCAAATACAAAGCAGAACTAAATACACATTTTTGGGGATTTTGTATTAGCATCACTGAAAAATTAACCTTCTTCCCCTACAGCAGGACAACTTCATTCCTAGCATTACTTTCTTTCTTCTTCTTTTTTTTTTTTTTTACCTGGAAAGTGCTATACTTCATAGCGTGTACTTTTCGTTAACTCCCACCTGTATGTCTTTCATTCCATTTCTTTATGTATCCGTTTTCATTTCTCATTTCCATCTTTGTTTTACCACTGAGTAAAGGGAAGTTGCACAACGGTAATATTTTTTCTTAAGTACGGAATTTCAGCCTCACAGCTCTCCTTCGGGGTCTGATTTCTCATCCAAAATTTGCTTTTGACATTTATCAATACTTATCCCCTCTTTAAGAAAATTAAGTCACTTAATAAAATGAATAACATTTTAATTATCATTTTGTTCTTATAGAATCACGGGATAATTTAGTTTGGAAGGGACTTCCAGGAATCATCTAGTCAAAACTTCTGCTCAAAGGACGTCCGACTAGATCAAGTTGTTCAGGGCTGTGTCCAGGATGCGTCCAGTCAGCGTGTCCCAGGATGGAGAAGACGCAACCTCTCTGAGCAACCTGTTGCAGCGTGTTGACGGCCCTCACAGTGGCCAAGTTTTTTGGTGCATTTAAATCGTAACTTTCTGTGTTGCAACATGTGTCCCTTGCCTTTTGTCCTGTCTCAGTACACCTGAAAGAAGAGTCTGCCTCCATGTCCACACCCTCTCTTTAGGTAGTCGTAGACAGTGGTAAGGTCTCCTTTCAGTCTTCTCAAGGATGAACGAGCCAAATTCTCTCAGCCTCTCCTCATACAGTGTGTGCTGCGGCCCCGTGACCATCTTGTTGGCTTTCCATTGTCTTTCCCACACTGGAGATCCCAAAATTGAACACAGCACTTCACATGTTGCCTTGCAAATGCTGAGCATAGGGGAAGGATCGCTTCCCCGGCCTGCTGGCCACAACACCTGGTAGTGTAGGCCAGCACGTGGTTAGCTGTACTGTTGTCACAAGTGCACACCGCCAACTCTTGTCTAACTTGTTGGCCAGTACAGTTTTCTGCAAACGTGCTTTCTACCCAGCCAGTCGCCAGCGTGGGGTCATTTCCAGCCCGGGTGCCGGACCCTGCACTTGCCTTTGCTGAATATCATGAGGTTTCCGTTAGCCCATTTCTCCAGCCTTTTGAAGCCTCCCTGAACAGCAGCTCTGCCCTTCAGAACATCAGATGTTCAGAACATCAGATCCCCCCCAACTCTCCTGTGAAGTTACTGGGTGCACACCTGTGAGAAACCATCCGTTCACCCATTAATGAAGATGTTAAACAGTATTAGCTCCAGAGTGGTCCCTGAGAGATGCTACTGATAACTAGTCACGCACTGGAATTTGTATAATGAAGATCACAATTCTTTGAGGTTTAAAGAATTTTGCACTCGCTTTACTGTCTAGCAATGCAGCCTGTACCCGAACAGTTTGGCTGTAAGGACACTGGGACAGACTGTTTCAGAGGCCTTATGTTAAGTCAACGATGCAACAATCACTGATCTCCCTTTAATCACCTTCCCATATTTGGCTTTGTTTTTTGTTACTAATCATAGTCAAAACACCCTACTCCTGAATTGACAAGAACTCAAACAAGTCGTAATGTCTAATGTCCAGTTCCAGGTGGACATTTTTCATTCACTCAAAACTCTTTCATCAAGTTGGAGATATGGATTTAAGACTTCAGAATATGAATTCCTTTCTAAGTAATCCAGGATATTAAAATCTTTTCCATGAAAAATGCCCAGTTTCACTCTCTTCTTACCAGAGATCCTTACAAAATTATTTATCTTTATGTTTGTTATTGCAGTTTCATTCCAGTATGTTTTGGCTTAGTTCGTACTGTTTACCTTCGTAAGGGAAGTAGTGTGCCTTCCTAATATGGTTGCAGTTTTTGTCTTGAGAGATCTCGATGACCTTCATAATACTAGAAAGCCATCAAATATAGATCCTGTAGCTTTCTGTTACAGAAAGCGTCGCCAGCAGGTCAAGGGAGGTGATCCTTCCTCTCTGCTCAGTACTGGTGAGGCCGCACTTGGAGCTCTGTGTCCATTTCTGGGCTCTACTGCACAAGAGACACATGGACATCCTAGAGAGAGTCCAGCGAAGGGCCATGAAGGTGATTAAGGGAGTGAAGCATCTCTTCTGTAAGGGCAGGCTGAGAGAGCTGGGACTGTTCAGCCTGGAGAATGCTCAGGGGGCATCTCATTAACATGTATAAATACCTGAAAGGAGGTTGCAAAGAAGAGGGAGCTGGGCTCTTTTCAGTGGTGTCCAGAGGCGATTGGCACAAACTGAAACACAGGAGGTTCCCTCTGAACCATCAGGAAGGGTGAGGGTGATGGAGCACTGGCACAGGTTGCCCAGGGACGTTGCAGAGCGTCTCTCCTCAGAGATACTTAACACGTCTTGAAATAGTTCTAGACAACTGGCTGTAGGTAGCCCTGCTTGAGGTCCCTTCCAACCTCAACTCTTGTGTGGTTCTTTTTTTTTTTTTCTGAAGAAAAGATTTTTTGGCAACTGACCTCCTGACTATCAGTAATGATTTAGCAGTTACCATGACATTTAATGTATCCTACTTCTCTTTACCCTTTTCAGTCCCAAACACAAGTTTATTTCTCTGCTTTCTGTTGTCTTCGGTTCTGACCATTTCTATTCTTACTTCTGTAGCATTCATGTGAATAATTTTAATTTGTCTAAGGTTTTTCTGTTTCTCTTTTTAAGTGCTGCACAGTGTTGAAATTTATTATTCCAGCGCACATAACTACAATATTTATTGTTTATCAACTTGCATTCCCTCCATCAAAAATTGCAACTTGTCACTGCAGAGAAGTTACACTAGCAGAGTTTAAGTCCAAACTTTTCTTTGATAAAGCAGCACGCCCCTGCTATGCTGTTAGCATTACTCACATTATAGCAATACATTTATGCTAAGGCAGTAATTTCTTACCAGCAAACTTTTACAAAAGGCATTCATGCAATATATGATCATTTATACTGTGTGTAATTTACACTGAGGCTAAATATGCAAATCACTAAAGCTGCCTAGGAAATGAGGAGGTATCATTGTGCCGAATATTTGTGGTTTTACTGCGCATATCAGCACCTGACTTAAAATAAATAGTTGGGTTTGTTTTCTAAGTACATTTTAAATTAATCTTTTCTGCAGTGACTGCTTTACTTTCTCATAGTAATTCTGCTCAGGTTACTAGGTTTGTTCAGCTTGTATTCATTAGAAAATTATGTCTCTTTTTTTTTTTTCCCCTCCCATTTTACAATCAAAATTCATGCCTACCATTGGAGATATGACCCGGGCCTAAAGCTTTCTCAACCCTCTGCTGTACCTTTTTACTCATGTTGAGGAGAGGGGCAAAGCAAAAAACCAAACAAGGCTTCATTGTGAAGGCTTCCAAGTGACTCCTAAAGTTATAAGGCCCCATAAATCATCCTGATGGGATTTCTTCTGGATCAGTTTAATAACCGCTATCCATTTAGAGGTTTCAGCAGCTAAAGCATGATGCACACACTGAAAAGCAAATTGCAGAGGGTCTTTTACCTGCTTCTAACTTGCCTGGGTTAGGTAGTGAGAAACCCTGTACCATTTTATGTTTTGTTAATCATTCAAGTTTTCAAGTTTGTATGCCAGAATTACCCTCTAAATAAATAGGATTTAAAAATGGCAAAAGATATGCAAAGGTTGCTGCTACCATCTCATGATTTTAGCTGGCATTAGGGTAAGAATGGGACTCTGAACTGTAAGTCATGTGTAATTAAGGTCATTTCTTCATGTAAGCATTATTTACAACGACCACAGGGCTTTTTTTTCTAATCATAAGAAGCGATCTATACTCTCATTGCCGTAATGGACCATTTCACTGGGGCCAAAACTTCACCCCAGATCTCTAGATGGGTCTTTCTTAATTCAACAGTTTACTGTCAATCCCTTTGACTAATCTTGCTCTTGAAAAGTTTGCATTTCAGTGAAAATGCAAGAGCAAACAATTCAGAACAAATGCAGATGTTACGCTTAGCATTACCAATACCAGGCCACAGGAGTTCGTGAGCTGAGGAGAGAAAGTTAAAGCAATGGAGTAAGGGATACAGGTTAATGCTCCACAGAAAGGGTACAAGTATGGTTACCATAAATAGATGGTAAAGAAAAGGAGATTTAGCCAAATAACACAAAAAGAAAGAGGTAAACAGACTGTTGTTGCTAACAGCTGCACTGCCACCACATTCAAGCCAGTGCTCAGAGCTATATTCAAGTTGAACCAAGGGTCTTGGTCCTGACATTAATTATGTGGAAACAAACATTTTGCCAGCAATTGATAGCTCTTCAGAATTATGAAAATGCCAACTATAAAGACACCCAGCTGGCTTTACTCAAGAGCGCTAATCTCCATTTTGGTGCTACTTGAAACTTAGAGACGTCTTTCAAGCACAGCATGAAGCAGAGAACACTGTATAAATGACATAAATGTAGCCGATGTTTCAAATACACAGGTCACTGTTAAGAGATCAAAAAAGAATCTGCAATTCCATTTTGGTTAATCTATTATTAAAATGACAGTAACAGCATGGCACACAAAAAGGTGTCAGGATGAGGAACTAGAGTTTAGATTCGACTCCCACCCCAGTCAGGATTTCTGCATGCCTCTGGGCGAGGTGCTCAAACCCAGATTTTTGAAAGTAATGATCTGAATACAACACAGAAAAATCTAGCCTTTAATCTTTCCCTGTTACTAACCTGACCTATAAACTCGGGATGAAAATCTTTACACTCCTCATCTTCCTGGGGAAACCCTTTAGACCAAAATTGGTATTTCAGAAAGTTAATTTGCAACCTCTATTTTAGCTGAGCCTCTGTAGCTCTCCTGGAAAAGAAAAGCAATCTTTAAGTGAATACTCCTTTAGGAAAAAAAGATACTTTTTCACCCAGAATACTAATGCCATCATAAACTAGAACACTATTGACAAAGATCAGGTAGATGGATCTGTCTCTCAACGGCGCAAAGACAGGGCAACATTCAGCCGTGCTCATACACAGGATAAGAATAACTTGAAAAACATTTGGATGGGAATCTTCCTTTCAATCAAGGAATGCAAATTTGCCCGACAGCAAAGGCTGTTTTAAAAATGGTAACGATCTGACAGAGAGCAATCTCCCACCGGTTTTGTAGTGCCAGAAAAGCCTTTCCCATTGCAGACTGCCTCTGCGTTAGAAGACCCCAACTCTCCCAGTCGCTGGTGTGGACGCAGTTGGGCATTCAGACTTACCTCTACGACAAGCAAAAAAGGGCTTTATAGCAGCCACACAGATGTACCCCGAACCTTTCCCTCTCCTCAGAAAACTGGGAAGATGTGTGGTGTCCACTCAGATCTGAGTAGAGTAAATCTCATCGTACTGAATTCCTTCAGGAGTTGTGAACTCCTCCCTTTTGTGACCAGGCTGTTTGTTCTGTTCCTAACCGGTTTCTGAAAATATCACCCATTCCTACACCACACTTCTTTGCTTTTCTCCGGTTTTGTAAGTAAGTCACAGTATAGTTCCTTTTAAGTTTAGACTGCCGTGCCCTCTCTCCAAATAATCTGTGTATCTGTTTAATGGTTGGTGGTCTCACCTCCCAGGAGATGCCCAAGCCCTATTCTCCCTCAACATGGAGTCATCTCAGGGGCTTGTGAGAATGGCCCAAGGCCCCCAGCCTGATTAACCTTGTGGGCAAGAATCCTTTCCTTGGAAGGATTTTGGTTGGACTGGATATCTCTTCCAACCTAAACAATTCTATGATTCTATCCTCCCCGTGCCTTGCAGGACACCAGTGGGTGCTCCAAAGCACTGGGACCCCTGGCAACTTCTCTGCATCCCATTTCTTACCACCGCTGCCCCTTGCTTCATAGGGGATGAGAACAACAAGCTCTGCAGTGCTCCTCAAGAAGGCATTCTCTTGGTCTTCCCACCGATTATCCAGCTGAAAAGGCCTGAGAGCCTCGGGCACCTCCAGAGGTTGGTGATCCTTCTCATCTCCTATGGAGCTGGCGTCTGTTGCTCAGAGGCTGAGACAGGATCCCCATCCATTAGATGCGCTTTGAACATGGCCCCTCTGGGAGCTGGCCTTGCAGCAGAGAACCTCCAGGAGCCTTGTCCAGCCTCTGGTCTTCCTCCCTCAGCCCCCTCCAACTAATTCCACCAGCTCCTCAAGGACTTACTCTCAGATGTCTCCAGGCTGCCCCCAGGCCACCTCTGGCAGCGGGACACAGGCGGATGCTCCCTTTTATCCCACCC
>JAOXJK010000012.1:57893930-57905309 GCA_025774025.1 Xenus cinereus | reverse complement strand
CCCATCCCTGGAGGGATTTAAAAGCCGGGTTGCCATAGTGCTTAGAGACATGGTTTAGTGATGGTTTTTATCCGAGTGAGGTTGATGGTTGGACTAGATGATCTTGAAGGTCCCTTCCAACCGAGACAATTCTGTGATTCTGTGATTGTTAGAACTGTTGCTGGCACGGCTTTGGATGAGAGCAGCTAGCCATCTTTCAAAGAATAGCCATGCTTTGGACCTGGGATGGGCCGGAGGCCATTCCCAATAGGTAGCTCGGTGCCCTTCAGGAGGCAGGAGAGTATGATGGTGTGGACAACTGGGTGTTGGGTGCCAGCTGGCCTCAGTGCTCAGAGAACAGTCCCAGAAACATTTTCTTTAGCTGTAGTAAACACTGCCTCTGCATTCTGTTTTTCTGCTCGTGAAATTGAGATGTTAAAGCTGTGTGGCTGACAGGGGAGCTCGTGTGTGCGCAGCCTGTGGAAGTGGAAGGAGCTCTGGAAGTGGTAAGACTGTACCAGACAAACAGAAAGAATAAAGAGAAGGAACAGAAAATTGAAGAACTTCCCTTTTTTCTAAACCAAAGACGTTCTAGGCTATATGTCATTTTCACAAGGATAGCTCAGTAAAACTTCAAACAGAAGATAAAATTGAGGAAGAATGATTTACTTTATGTGAAAATGAAGGAATTCTATGAAATTTTTCTTTCTCTTGTTAACGTGATCTTACACCTTATAATGTTTTACATTATTCCACGCATGTTGTACCATCTAGCAAGTTAAAAAGACTGTAGTTCTAAAATGGCAAAAGTGAGGCTTATAAGACTGTGCAATGAGCCTTATGAATCGGATGGATGACAGATTCATTTGATATCCCCTGTGCTTTAATCCATTTAGTCTTTCTTTTTGCTTTAAAGATGACCAAAAGGGCCGGAGTATAAAATTAGACGAGTATTTTAGTTAACGTTACTGTCATGCGAGATACATGTCAATGTAAATTAAGAATGAATTCACATGAGAACACTGCTAGGATTCTAATAAACGTACAAAAGGAATGACACAAGCACTTAGGTACCACAGTATGGGCCTGATATGAGCAACTTGAACTTAACGCAGGAAAATTGGATGATGTTACAATGACAGAGAGCACACACTACTATTGCTTGCTAACATGCAACTGCAAGAGAAATTTTTAAAAAGTGTCCCCATTAAAATAACCGTACTGGACCAAGGCGTAAATTTTACCTCTGGGTTACAAAACTACCTGGTGGGTAGAGGGAAGGCTTTCCCTTTTGCTGCACTGCAAAACCCAAACCAAATACAATGACAATGCACAATGACATCATTGCTTTGCTACACACTAAATATTTTGGGTTTATCCATACACCTAAGTGATATCCCTCTCCTCGTGGGCAACGAACTCAGTGAGGAGATTTATCAGCGCTTTAAGGAAAGCTTTTTTCTACACCAGGATTTTGAGACTTCATTATCACAGCAAGCAAATTTCAGCCCTCGTCTTAACCGTCGCTAATCCTCAAGATTCATACCGGCTAAGAAATTGCAACAGAGCTTACGGAACTCCCTCAGTGAGGAAGCCGCAATGGCATAGACCTTGGGGCTTTGTTTGACTGTGGAATGGCCAAGTTATGGCAAGGCTGCATCACCCTGGAATGACACCAGCAAACGTGTGCTTCCAGGAGTCAACCACAATTCTTAGTGTTCGATGTTCGATTGCAGCCCTTAATGAAATAAATACCAATCACATTACATTTGCCGAAGTGAAAAAAAAAAAAAAATAAATAGACATTTAAAATGCTAATTAAAAAGGAAAAACAGATCAATGATGCATTTAATATTTCGAGACGGGAGGTTAGTAATATCAGGTAAGGCCCTGGAATGTCAGGATGAACGTTCAGGAAAGACACTCATTTCACTTTCAAAGCCCTGCTATAAGAGGCATGGCTACGAGTTTCATACTAGGCAAGTATTTAATCATACTTTTTTTCAAAACAACAAGAACAGACATTGTCTGTAAAAATTCCATTAAAATAAAAATTATATTTGGAAAACTTTTACTTCAACAGAGGTCTGTGTTGGTCTTAATTAGTTGTAACTATACCTGTTTAAAAAAACATAATTTATTTTCTATGAGAAATTCAACACAGTTCAAAGAATCACAACAAAAAGCAATTTTTAAAAAGATGTTTTGAAAAATCCAGTTTGTATCTCAAGACGAACGTCCAGTTTTGATAATGTTTAAGCATTACTTCCGAAGTCAAGATTTTTTCCTTCTACAACAGTTTAGAATATACCTTTTTATTTTTAATCCAATTTTTACTTTAAAAGTATAAATAGCCAATTCTGTTATAATTCTCTTCAAGTTCTTCTTCATGCTATTAAAATATTTTTCTTTGAAATTGCAATATTCCCTATTTCAACAAAAACATTATTATTGAAGCCTTTCCATTGGATTTTTTTTTGAATACTCATTTGAGATTTACACATTCTTCCTAAAGGCAAATAGGTGAGGGTGGGTAGAAATGAAATAATTATTGCTTACTAATAGGACTTGCATCACATACGCTATTATACCAGTGTAATGGCACTAAATCACTCAATATATTAACAGGTTGGAATAAAGTGGAGTGCCCATGGGTATGTGTTCCTCTATTCAGTTGTCACATCAAGTGAGAAAGGGATGTATGTGCTCAGGTAACACTTCAGAAGATTATTTTTCCTTTTTTTTTAAGCAGAATTAAGACTGGAGTCATTGAAGCAGCACAAGATGGGAGAAAATTGAATTTTGTGCACTGGAATAATGCACGTGGTTTTCAGTGTAACAGTCAAAGCTATAAAATGAAAAGCAGGAAGCATAAAATCTTGATTAGAATAGAAGAAAAACAAAAGAAGCTATAAGCCTTTGCAATTTAGATTTTCTGTACAAGAAATGAAAAAAATACTGAAAACAGCATCTGCTCAAGTCTCAAGAGATGGCAATATAAGTATAATCAATCCTGGACAAAAAATTTTGAATAACAGAGGCAAGATTTGACCCATGGTCATTGCAATTCCTTTTGGAGACTACAAGGATAGTGTTATTGTATTCTTACAGAGAATGTTACAGTTCCTACAGAAAATTAATCGTCATCCCCATATTTTACTTCCAAAGGCAAAACCAGCTGCCACAAAGTGCAAAGTGCCTTGTACAAATTGGACCTTACCTTTTCTTATTTTTTTTAAAATAATTTCATAGGAAATAAAAGGCATTGAGTTAATTAAAAAAAAAATAAATAAATCCCCCAGATTTTCTTAAATATGCAAAAAAAGATATAGAAGAGATACTAATACTCAGGAAAAAATCACCTCTGGAATTCATACTGCTCTGGAGAAATACATAAAACTGTATATATCCATGTTGGAAATAACTGAGCTGGGATATACAGTGTAGAGACTAGAAACTTGAGTGCAGCTTTAACAAATGTAACATGATTTTCAAATTCAAGAACTAATGACTACTCTCTAATCTGGATTTCAGTACTCTACGGGAGGGCCCAGATTCTATGGCATTTTGTTCAACTGCAGGCTGTCGTGAAGTGAACAAGATTTTAGGACACTGAATACCTACCAAAAACTAGTCAGAGCCAACACTAAACACACGATATCTTAATCAAAAATATAATTTTGGAACTCCCTTGTTGCTGAATAACTGCTCTCACATTGCAGGACCACAGCACTTTCACTCCTGTACGTTTACAATGCTTTAATTTACTTCTCTTCAAGGGCCAACTGAAACAAATGCATCTACCAGCTTATGTTGAAAGCCATAAAGTCCATGATCTTTTAGAAACAGACATTTTCTCACTACCTTTGTCTTTTCCACAGAATTTATTGTTCTTTCAGATGAAAAAAAATGTCTATTTTGCAGCAGACTGCTTTTGAGAGTACAACTCTTAAACATCAACTGTACCAATGTAGTAATTAACTCCTTGGCAAGAAGAATAAAGAGCAATCTATTCATCCCTCATCAAGCAGAAACTTTTTCATTCACTTTATTCACCACATTGTTCAGTTAAATAAGCAGAAATTTCAGTTTGTTAAAAAATATAGAAAATGGAGAAAAGACACAAGCAAACGCGCCCAAAAGCTTGTCTATTTTATCAAACCATATTTGTTCATTTGACAAAGTGTATTTAATTCAGGAATTTTTTCTTGGATCACACATTCAAAGCAGCCATGACTCCACCCCCATCCACAAACAAGCACACATTATATATCAAAGGATTTCTTATGACTTACAGAATTCGTTTGAAAGCTACATGTTACTCCAGAAATCAGACAATGGATACTTTACAAGAACACAACTGCTTTCTAATTATCTTTTAACTGATAAAGATTAATTAAAACCTAAAGATAACAATTCTCTCTCCAGCAACAGCTATTTTTTAACCCAAATATTTATAGTCGCCATACGTGCCTTCATTCTGAGGGACTTGGGATGAAAACGTGAATTCCCTGGAAATGCTAATTTTATCCACAGTTGGTACATTTTGGGGACTTCAAAATGTATCAGAATTAGCTTTTCGGGACTGCTTCAGCTCTTTTATTACTGGTTGTTTGATAGCTGAGAAGGAACTCTCTTTTTGCTATGAGGATCTAGCTGTAAGAGACACCCAGCTACGATGAAGACTGGAGCCTGACGTGTGTTCCACATGAACAATCACTACTGAGACCCATTTAAATGCCCAGGACGTACTTTTAGATTTCAGTCATGGTCGTTGCTGTCACATAGCATGTTTCACTGCCTTGCCTGGAGATAGATGTGTGGAGAAGGTGAGTTGTTTGTACTTATGTCCAGCAATGAGAATTTCCAAGATAGTCTTCCAAAGTTTGAAATAAATACTTGAACCTTCAACTCATAGAGTTACTACTGAACTGTTTTAAAGTTATCATAAAATTATTCTGCCTGAATAATCAGTCACATACTAATATTCACTTCCTTTCCTCACAGAAGTAGTTCAACTGCAATAATAATGTCAAAGGAACCTGACTTGGGCCTGATGTTAAGACTCATGAAACTGTATGAGTCAGATATGAGCACAGAAGAAAAATCTTCATATGGCCAGAAGAAAAACACTTCCAGACAACTTACTGTCAAGACAGGTAAGCCAAGAGGTCGTTGGCTTGAGTAAACACATCTATAAGGAACAACACAGACTGCCGGCAGCTGGGCAGCAGATTCAAAACACAGCCAAAGCCCCCCTGATCACTGTGAGATATCTATATCAACGATCTGGGAACAGGAGGCAGAAAATAAAAGATTCATTATATAGCTAAGTAATCCTGAAGAATGAGTATTTTTTAGAATATGCTCCTGTTTCCTCATTTTCAAGTAACATTTACTTGTGAAGTAAACTCTCCGGTGGTCCACAGAGCTGGCTTGATTCACAGAGATAGATGGATCCGTAACTTCAAAGAAGACAAAACCATTCAAGTACCAAGTTACTGCCAAAGACAACACACTGTTCCCTGCCTTTTTGGGTGTCTTCTTTCAGAAGAACTTACCCTGAGCAACTGCAAGCCCTGCAGCTCACTTAATTAAATCATCTTTTGGTCTTAAAGGAAGAGGAATTATAAGTGAACTTGTTTATCCTGACATCTCACAATAAGTCAAAATGAGGGGAAACAGCAGCAGGTGGAAAATTAATTTAGTTCCACAGAAACACTCAAAAAACTTGGGAAGGAAAGGGAATATTTTAAATTACCAAATGGAAATTAAAATTCATAAAGCATTTAAGAATACATTTAAAGTGAGGCTAACCTAGTACAGGACGTGTCTTTTGACACACTGTAGCACCGCCTAAACATAATCAAAAATTTTCAGCTCCTATTGCACTGAAATGTAATAATGGGTGAGGCTCGCTCATTACTTACTGAAGCAGCCAGCAGCTGGTATTTGGTTATACAGAGATTTTCCACGGAGGACTTGATGTAGTTGTTGAAATGTTGCTGTTTAGAAACTCTTTAGCACAGGTTGCTTCGCAGTACTTAGAAAAAAAATTAATCCATTTATGAAACACCGATTCACAGGACACCTGGGATAGCTTTAGGAGTCACTCTGTTTTTACAGATTCCACTTTCTTAGTAAACCAACGACGTCCTTGTGCTTTCAAAAGCTATTCTGATGGAGCTGTAGATTTTTCCTCCTGTGTTGCCCAAAATCGACGAAGAATCAAGCCTTTCCGATTGCTTAGGCAAAATCTGTTTTGAAACTATTCGGGACATCTGGAAAACAGTGAATTTTATTTTAGGGGATTTAGAGCGGATAGAAGAGTTAAACATGAGACACCTGAAATTTAGGAGAATAAGATCCATGACAGTTGTGCTCCTTTACCAAAAGGCATAGGGATAACAGGAAGAGTGGAAACCCTGTTCCACAGACCCTTAACGTCATTCATTCCACTTTCTTTCCATCCAGTTCAAGCAACACAACATTGTATTTTAAAGAGAAATTCTATCACTTTACCTATTAATAATAGTTAAACTATTTTTAGTTTAATTATTAATACTTTATCACTTTAACTAGTCTGTAACTATTCTAACAGAATGAAGAATGGCTTAGATGTTAGACACTTAATACACACCGAAGTCGATGAGTGATGAAATTGCATGTTATCCCTAAAATTAGACCAGGAAAATAAATGTGATCATTTAATAGGATCTCTGAGATACCAGGCCAGCAATTGCACCTGTGTGGCTGACTGGCATGTATATACGGGCAGCTACACAGTAAAATTTTTTCTGAATGCTTGTGCCAAAGCTATGTGAACCAGGCTTGGAAAATTCTGCTCCACGTTTATAGTAACTGGGAAAATACCTGTGTATTTTCTGCATTTGTAAAAATATTTCTATTTTACCGAAAATATTTTCAATATTGTATTCTCTCAGATATTTCTGAGAAAACAGAGAATAAACTGCTTTGAAGCAAGCCAGACATTTTCAGACTTGTTTTGAAGACAACAGATCATGCTTTGACAAATAGCCTTCAGAGTGTTATTGGAAACCACACAAAGTTAATAGGAAAAAGAAGGCAAATGCTTTACAGATTTTAGATTCCTACTAAATATGTGTAATTTTTTTTATTCTATGCTACATTCAAGCTTATCTGGAGCAGAGAAAATTCTACTTTAACAGAAATCTCTGCATATTGTTTTCTTTTTCGAAACTCTATCCAGGGCTGACTAGTGATGGCAAATCTGTTTTTTAAAAAACAGGCCAGAATCTTGCAGAGAGTTTATACTGCAGCCATTTGCATTCCACATTATCATTCTGCCTTTTGCAATATTTAGCATTCAGTAGGAGGAAACAATAGGACCGAAATCGTTCACACAAATATTAGACAAAAGGTAATATTAACAGTTTTTTTTGCTTTGAAACGTCTTTGGCATTTTTTATTTCACCCCAGTAAACTGTGAAGAAATACCAAAAGGTCACTTCCTTTCTGTGTATTTCCTAATTGCTAAGATGTACCTCAGCTTTTCAAAACTGCTTAGAACATTTACAAAAATAAAAGAGAAATAACAAGAGCATCAAGCAGATGCAAGTGAATGCATACATTAAAAAAAAAAAAAAGAAAGAGTTCTGCAGTTAAAATCTGGTGGGTCTGATTCATTTATTATGCACTGCTACTAAAGAGGCCAGCAGCTGGATATTCCTTTGTACAGAGATCTCTTCGTGGGCCTAATGTAGCTGTTGAAAGGCTTCTGCTTAGTACTGAGTGGAAAAATAATCTGATTATGATGAGTCAATTCACAGGATGCCTTTTAGTCACTGTATGTTTTACAGATCCTACTTTCTTATTAGATCATGGAAGCCCTTGTGCTCTTAAAAGCTTTTCTATTTCAGCTGCAGATCGCCTTCCAGCACCGAGCAAAATGAGGAAGAAGCTAGGAGTGTGCGGCGTGTGCTGAAATACACAGCATCTATTGCCAAAGCAAAAGGAAGAGCGATACGGACTTCACCTGGTGGCTCAAATTATTGAATTTCTTACGGGCACAGATAAAATGAAGGGTTGTTTGGGGATTTGGGAGGGTGAGGGTTTGGCTTGCTGGTTTTTGGAAGATAGTAAGCAAATCACTAAAGTTCTGGGGGCCTTAGGCGGCCAGTTCTCTTCGCCAGCGATGAGCATTTATCTCACAGGACTGTGACTCTAACACATAAACATGAAACTGCTACTTCATACTGTCGTACACGTTTTCCTTAATTAGAAACTGCTTCCAAGACACTCAGTGTTGCATAAGCATGCTCCAACTGGAAATTATTCTTTTCACTGAGAACGAGGGAACCAGGATGTTCAAAGTATACCTGCAAAGGACAAAGGTCCGTTTCCATTCACGCGGTAGTAGGAACGGATTAAAAAACAACACGCTCTCAGGAAATCTCAGTGCTGCCTCCAAGCGCGTGCTTCTTTTACTCATGAACTTATCACCTTAGAAACATTTAAAAGAATCTAGAAATTATTAATTGGAGTCCATCAGTTCACAAAAACCAAGCCTATCCTTAGGAGACTGAGCTGTGGTTGTGCAGGGTTGGTATTTACACAGCACGATCCTCTTTTGGATGGGATGGATCCTGCCAAATGCTTGCGAGCGCGCATCAAAATTCAGCAATCTGTTCATTCCCTGAGATACAGCTTGGAGAAGGTCTGATTTCTGGAGGGCAGTCAAAAAGAAGCAGGAATAATAGAGATGTGTTCCTTAGGCAGTTGGACTACTTCCACTACTCATCTTCATTCCACCCAAGCATACGGCAATAGGCAGGGTCAGCCTGTGGGTATATGCACTGGAAGTGACTGGAAGAAGCGGCTGGAAAGTCTACCAGAATAGGGTGAGCCTGAATCTACACTATAAACTGAAAGAAAGGTCCCATGATTCCCTTTCATGTTAAGAACAGTTCCTGACGTGTATTTTTATGCTACAGAATCAAGGTGTTTCTGTTCACCAGCAATGATGCTGAGGGATGGGTAAAGAGAAGATGGGAGACACATTCATCTGTCTTACTCCGTGTGGTTTGACATTCTACCTAAGGAGCTCACTGGAAAACTTGATCCCAAATCATCTCCTTCCTAACTTTTACGATCTTTGTGGTATCCAATCACTTCTGAACCGTCACTTTTGTTTTCAGGTATCTTAGGGGTCTTTGATCTGTAATCTCCCTTCGTACACAGATCTCTTATTTTCTGACTTCAAGAAAATTGGATAAGATAAATTTGTTTCTTCAATCCACAGAAACTACTTCCAGGAATAAGTCAGTGGCCACAACAGAATGTTTACAGTTTCTACTGAATCCACCGGTATATCTTCTTTCATGTTACCTGTGCTTTGGAGTAACTGGCAAATGCAACAGAATACACTGTGGCTTAATGTTTTTGGTTTTTTTTTCCAAATTAAACTTGGAATGATGATTAGGTAAAATGCAATGATTAGCAAAATGCAAACCATTTTTTTTCACTGTTTTTACACTTATAAAAAGGGTGTTCCAATCCTAATGTCCTAAACTTTTATGATTAAATATCAACAATCTTTAATACTACATAGGAACATCAATTAAACACATTAAAAGTGTGTTTTTATAGCATTATCTTATGTGTTTCAAGTCCTAAAGTCATCCTATTTTGCATCTTTATCGCTGCAATTGCAACATCATGTGTCCTAGGCTAGTATATATTTTGTGATCTAACAGGAGTAACCATAAAATATCATTAAAACCACTGTCTCCGCTTTAATCTTATATATCCTAAAAATAGTGTAAACCTGTATAATTTTGATTCATTGAGGCTTTCATGAAAGACTTTCCCCAGTATTAGCTACAAGTAATGTATAACGTAGAACATACTGTTAAAATCTTAAAAGGGGTCAGAATCTGCCAGTTTTACTCATGCTGAATAAAATCAAACTTCCATAAGTCATCACATTGATGTCAAGGGGTTACCTGAAGAATGAGGTCATAAGGCAAGAAAGGAAAATTAAAAGCAAACAGGCAACAAAAAAAGCCCTCTGTTTGCAGCCTATATGCTAGTCTGGGACTTTGCTGGAATAAACTGGTGTAACTCCATCAACAGGTAAGTGAATGACTCTAACTTCTACAACCAGCTGACTGTACTTTATATAATTTTGATTCCTGCCTTTACATATTTTCTTTTTTTAACCTACTCCCTCCATCTTTCTTTCTACTAATTCCAGTTCTTTGCTTTTATCTTATTCTTTCTAACATTACGTTTTTTTTATCTTTCTTGCTCCCCACCTTTAAGGGTCCTTAAGAACATTAAATCTCATTTATAAAGTTTGTCTCGGTAGCACTTTACCAACAGAATGGAAGAAGGAATAATTTTGTCAGAGTAGCTGAGAATTAGTCCTTCATCCTTACTTGCAAGCAGGTGCGTATAAACAGTGACCTTGTAAATACCACTGCTTCCCTCTTCCAGCTGAAGATGTGCAATACAAGGCAAAACCCCCTGGTGTCACAATGCTCTTGATATAATGAAGTACAAAATAAAGCTATTGCATCAGGTCCGTCTGCCCCATCCTTTCTACTGAAGGTTGATATTACTGGCAATGCTTCAAAACATAGACTAATTTTCTTCAAAGACTAGGTAAAAGATTCTGGGCAGAGATGACTGCTTTTCCATTCTTAGACCGGCTTTTCCTCTCTCAGCGCCTTTGTGCTTCATTGATCTCAACACATTTATTCTCTGCTTACACTGATGTGGGAGAAGATTCATTATCTTTAGCAGCTTCTTCAAACATGCAGAACTAGATTAAACCTGGCACCGTAACGTGTGTTTGGGGGAGGAAGATGGTAACTGAGAAGAGTCCTTCTGAGCTCATACAGTTCTGTACAGTGAAAAAGGCAAAGGAAAAGCCAAGGCAAGGAAAAGATGTGATTTCTTCTAATATTTAGAAGAGAATGGTGAAATTTATTCCAAAGGAATAACTCCAAGGAGGTTTGAGTATAATCCTACTTTCATTTCTTACTCTCAAACAGATCCGTTTAATTGTTCCAAGACCAAATGAAGTCACTGTCCCTCCACCTAGGGAAGAATCCAAGCCTCCTTTCGTTATTCTTAAAGATTTATCTGCCATCCACCTAAAGTAAATAATATGATTTATAGAAACACTTCCATACAGCATCATTGTGTAATGAAAATCATAGATGTGTACAATTATAGAATGGTTTGGGTTGGAAGGGACGTTTAAAGATACCTAGTCCCAACCTTTCTTCCATTGACAGGGGCATCTTTCACTAGACCAGGTTGCTCAAAGCCCCACCCAGCCTGGCCTTGAACCCCTCCAGGGATGGGGCAGCCACAGCTTCTCTGGGCAACCTCTTCCAGTGCCTCACCACC
>JAOXJK010000012.1:57818131-57829388 GCA_025774025.1 Xenus cinereus | reverse complement strand
TCATCGAGTTCCAACCCCCCTGCCATGGGCAGGGACACCTCCCACTAGAGCAGGTTGCTCAAAGCCCCATCCAGCCCGGCCTTGAACCCCTCCAGGGATGAGGCATCCACAACTCCATGGGCAACCTGCTCCAGTCTCTCGCCACTCTCATAGAGAAAAATTTCTTCCCAATATCTAATCTAAATCTCCCCTATTTCAATTTAAAACCATTACCCCGTGTCCTATTGCTCCACTCCCTGATAAAGAGTCCTTCCCCATCTCTCCTGTAGGCCCCCCTCAGGTACTGGGAGGCTGCTATAAGGTCTCCCCGGAGCCTTCTCTTCTCCAGGCTGAACAACCCCAGCTCTCTCAGCCTGTCTCCTCACAGCAGAGGTGCTCCAGCCCTCCGATCATCTTCGTGGCCCTCTACTGGACCCGTTCCAACAGGTCCATGTCCTTCCTGGGTTGAGGACTCCAGAGCTGGACACAGTGGTCTCACAGGTGGGGTCTCACCAGAGCAGAGCAGAGGGGGAGAATCACCTCCCGTGACCTGCTGGCCACGCTGCTGGGGATGCAGCCCAGGATGGTGTTGGCTTTCTGGGCTGTCAGAATTTCTCCTACTTCACCACACATGCACAACCTGAGGCTCTGTCCCCATAGAGCCGGCTGTTCTATCCTTGCAAGGATTACATCCTTCTCTTCCTGAAGAAAGCTCATGATTTTTCCTGCACGCTGGAATAAGTGAATCTTTTATAATAGTCTTCAAGTAAATTGCCATTTGCTGAGGCTAGACAAGGAGGCTTGAGAGAAATTTTCCAGGGATCATCCGTGCAACTGTCTAATAGCTTTTCCATAAATTCTGTTCTCTCCTGATTCACTTCTATATTGAAGAAGACCACTTCTCACGGACAGCTCGTCCTTCTCTACTTCCAGCTACATGGGTACCATTCTTACTGGAGACAGAGGGATTTTCCTTACGGCATAAGCCCAGGAAATAAGTATTCAGCGAGGGCTTCTAAAGCACAAACCACTACTAGCTAGATGACTGCTTCTTTAAAAATTGAATCCTGTGATTATTGTGCTATAAAAGGGTTTTAAACAGGCAAAACCACATGGCTTAAGAATGGAAAAGCGCGATATGATAATTATACGTATTATGGTTAGAATATAGGTTTAAATACAGGTTTTTTGAAGGAATGAAAGAGGTAAAAATATCTGCTGTTAATTCTGGGTTTAAAGGACTCTTAGACCACAGTTTTAGCTTCTGATTTGGCAATGTTAATTAAGCTTCATAAAATCAGAATCACTTGTGAGAGCTAGCTAATGCTTATCAGGCCACTGCAATTTTTTTCTCTTTCATTTATTATTACTATTATATAACCTCTTTTTCCTTATTAGTAGCAGCAAAGTGTCATTTGGAGAAAAAAATAGTGCTATTTGCCATAGAATTTATAAAGCAAATTTATCACACAGATGACTCCAGTAAAAAAAAATAACGTACATAACACATTAAATTGATCTATCAAAACATATACCCGCTGCCAGAAACGTGACTGGGACATTTCTTATAACAATAAAAATGTTAGTATTTAATATCCTGTATAATTTTATTTTAAGTAAAATACAGGGAGTAAAGTTTATAACTTAGCTTTTATCCTAGATTTCAGGAGAGGAGAGGAAGGAAGGAAGGAAGGAAACGACAGAGACTGAGAAACATAAAGCTTATTTCTTGAACTCATTCTCAAAGAAAAAGTAGGAAAGGGCACAAAAGCAGCAGAAACTTAAATATCATCTTTCAAACTCATTTTGTAAAGGAAGTTATGTATTAATGCCATGGCTTTGAAAAAGAATGAGATTCTAATATACTAAAACCAAAGTATAAATTTATCACAAAATATTTACCAAAAATTTCGCAATGGAGTCAGTGAATTTGGAGTAGTAAATACCTCTTTTTTCTCCAACAGCCATTTGCTAGCATCACTGCTCAAATACTACAGCCACAAAACCCAGAGCAGATTAAGCTTGCCCTGTAGCAGACACACCACCGTTTCGCTACCTTCTCCGGTGTCTCCTTTTGCAACAGCATCAAAAATCCTGAATATTGTGCTTACAGCCCAGCAGTGTCAGTAGCTGCACAATGACCTTAGAACAGACACCAGTACGTCTTGTAGAACCAGCCAACAAGCTCAGCAACGTGCAAGATCAAGTGCTGGATTTACAAACTTACTCCGAAATCTGAAAGGCAAGATCATTTAATAAGCTTCATCAGAGATTTAAAAAAAAAAAAAAAAAAAAAAGAAGAATAAAAATTTAATTTTAGAGCCTTAATGGGTAAAAGAAGTATTGTGGACACAGGATTGTGCAGGGCATAGGGTTTCTACCCATCTTTATTCACTAACTTGAAATTCTCTGTTACGTCTCTCCTAGCACGATGGACGTTTGGATGCCAGTCAACATCTTAGCAAGAGCACTACATTCCTTGCTCTTATAAAAATCCAGAAGTGCACAGTAACTGAAATAGTTTTAGTTGCCGCTGATTTTCTCAGCCTTTGCAGAATTTTTGCCTGACAAATGTGTGCCCTGCCAAGCACTATGGAAAGTGATGTAAAGCAGTAGCTTGTGCCATGTTGGCATCCCTGGAGCTACAGCCACCAGCTGAAGGGTTACAGGCTAGTCAGAACACACCATGTTACACTCCATCATGCCAGATCTGCAGTGACAAGTATCTTCAGCGCTAAAGCGGAGTTTTGGAAGTGATAAGCCTCAGGAATCAAGCAACTGGAAAAAATCTCCACATACCTTCCTGTGTTTCAGAAACACAGCAATGATTATTACGCGTTTTTCAGTCAGGCTGATGACTTGCAGCACACACTTGCTTAACACTTGCCTGGGATAAAAATATGACGATAACATTGCCAACAAAATGCCTGATCCAAAAGCTCCCAAAGTCAGAGGAGATATCTCCATCAGCAGGTTTTGGAACAAGCTGGGAAATACGTCAATGCACGCTGGTTTTGACCACCACCAAACCCATAGCACGCTGCCACAAACTTCACACCTCTGCCACGGCCACCAGATTTTTAATGCCATATAACCTTTTAAAACTTTTCTTGGTGACTTCTCTCTTTATGATGTGATGCCTCTTCCCATGAGCCATGAATATCAATTCCCAGAACCTGAGATGATGGGACTGGCTCTGACAGAGGGTACCAGTACTGCAATAGGTAAAATACAGCGCTTTTTTGGTAAAGTACCACATGGCATGAAATGCAAACGGCCCCTAAAGATCAGTCTTCTGCCCTAAAAAAGGATCTTTTTCATGTGAACAAACCTCATGAGAAGGCTGAAGTCCATAAGCTCCTCCTCCAGAGAGGGGAATTAGCTTTTTGTACCATGCCCACCCCCAACCTCCACCTCCATATTCAGACATTATTGTGCCATTAAACTGAGTTTCTGGACACTTCCAGGGATACTAATTGACTGCGCTAAGACTCCGGTGAAGAGACTGAAAAGTTACATGACAAAACCCTTTTGATAATAGGATAATTTCTATAAAAGGCTAGCTTTATCATTTAGGGGTTTCCTCTTACATTTGATAGGAGCTTCTCCTCCTAATAAATGTTTAGATAAATTGGTGAAGCTCATTTTATAGTTTCATCCAGCTGTTTGCCAAAGGAAAGTTTGATGCTCCATTCTGTATTCTAGAGGCATATTCTATACTTTCAAACACACATAGTTACAAAGAACAATATAATCCCTCCGGGAATAAAAAGAAATCAAATGTGGCCATGGTACATTAGCTTAATAAAACCCAGGAAAGGCATTTACAAGCTCTCTGGCCTGAGGGTCCCTTTAGGAACAAACACAAATGGTTCTCTTTTGTACATAATCTTGCTTCACTGGCACTATCCACAGGAGAGAGTGCATCACGTACCTTCAGTTTGAACCAGACAGTGACATTCAGATGACAACTCCTTTTTAAAGTGTGTCCTAATTTGGTGAAAGCAATTTACTCAATTAGCTCTATAGCCACTTCATTTCAATGTAGCTTTGTTCCAACAAATCTGAATTCATGTTATTCCTACCTTATGTTTTCCATATAAATTATAAAGAAAAAAGATTGACACTCCCTGCATTAAATATTAAAAACAGAAAAGGATTTATGTGCTAAACTTGACTGGAAAATTAATGGAATTTAGGGGCCCAATTTTTTTACATACATTAGCAAATCTCTTTATCTCTTTTCTCCTCTTTCTACATTCATTACAATTACAATTTAGCTCCTTCCTATTAAATTTTTGAAAATAGCTACAAGTTTCTACACCTTTAAAGTCCTTAGTTTTTCCTTTTCAGGAGTAGGCAGTGAGAGCACGTTCTAAATACAGCCTGTCAGGAAGTTGCATATGCTCATTATTTAAAACTCTGTAAATAGTTACTAACAGATACTGCCGGCATTGATCAACATCAAAACTATCTCTAGGGCTAATCTTTAGAATTAATTTATTAAACCCCATATTCAGTGCATTTAAAATGTTCTGTTTGGCTGGTACTGCTGATAGTTTAAAATCATCCATAATAGCGGCCCACATTAAATTCCCAGTATTAGCATTATATTTTATATAAGGCTATCAGCTTCTGTTGAGACAGTACTACGCCATTCAGGCAATTTTGCAGAATTCTGCATCACAAGATAACATCAGCAGCCTTTGTCTAACACACAAGGAGAAAGCAGGAGAAGAGTTAACAGCACCACCTCTGCTGGGCAAAGGACTTCTGCAAAATCCTAAAAATGAGCTTCCGGTATTATGGATAAATAACACTTATATTTAATTGGAAATTTTGGAGTTAAACCAGTCAATTATGTTTATTACAGGTAATAAAGGGCATAATTAAATTACTCCCTGTAATAGATTCTAGCACCTTGACAGAAAGCTGAAATCTGGCAATGCTGCTCATTACTCTGAGCAGCAGCATCCTGCTCTTTAGCTGTAATCTTTTACCCTTTTTAAAGTTCTTGGGGTAAATTTACAAGATAAAAGGTATGATTACAGGCTTCAATTTCCTTGCTTGCAAAGTAACGAAGGGTAAGCTTCTGAAATCATTATAAGCACTTCTATAGCTAAAGCTTTTAGCCCTGTTTCATGAGTCGTGTTAGGCTACCCAGACAATGGGTTTTTGCAGTTATGGGGCCAGCTGAAAAACGTGTGCAACCTTCCAAACCCGAAAGAGAAACACTTAGGGCCCTAAAATGAGAGCACTTCTGTTTTCAGGGCACGGAAGACAGAGAGAAAGGCGAGAAGCTCTTTCCAGGTGACTGAAAACGATATGGCTTAATGATTCTGGTAACTCCAATGCTTTTGTTTACTTATGTTGTTTCCTTATCCCAGAATCAAAGAATCACATGGGGTTGGAAGGGACCTCTGGAGATCATCTAGTCCAACCCCCTGCCAAAGCAGGTCCAACCAGAGCAGGTCCCACAGGAGGGTTTTGAGCATCTCCAGAAAAGGAGACTCCACCACCTCCCTGGGCAGCCTCTTCCAGGGCTCTGCCACCCTCACAGCAAAGAAGGTCCTCCTCAGGTTTTGGTGGAACTTCTTACGTTCAAGTTTGTGCCCATTTCCTCTTGTCCTGTCACTGGGCACCACTGAAAAATTAGCTACTATTAACTTAGGAGCTTGTTTGTAATTTTTACTTCACAGCCTCAACTCAATTTTTCAGTAAGTTCTGGAGCTATGGCGATAGGGTAAATCAACTTATTTTGGGGTCTCCCCTGTCTTCCTTCTTACTTGCAGTTAACTTCCCCTGTTCCTTTAAACTTCCTTGCCTGTGTAGGTGAGTCTGAGAGGCTGAAAATGCCGCAATCATCCATAAAATTGGATAAGCTTGTGGATTTCCCCAGCAAACCCTGTCATTGTGACTCCAGCCTCATGGAGAGACCAGCTGTAAGAGAACAAGATAAGAGCATAGGAATTGCCATATCACGCCTAGCGAGCTGGTAAGCCAGTAGCTGGGAGGGAGACCTCTCAAAGGGAGGCCAATGCCACGTGTTTATAAGCAAGGTGCTCCAGCCTCAGAGTAGACAGATGCAGAAGAAACATTCCCTGTGAAGGGCTCGGTGTAATTCCTTTAATTAAAGTCTAGCAGAAACCTGTGAACTGGAACGTTAAAAAAAAATAATTATTGCCAATTCTCACTCAAGTTTCTGGTACCTCTGCTTCTATCCCTAGCTATAGTACTCCTTTCCAGGGCACTTTGGATGTGGCTCATCAGCCGTTCCTGGTCAACATGTCGATTGCCACTTGAGCTGCATTTCACATTACTTCCTATTACAAGGTAAGAAAGAGCTAAAACATCAGTACCGCTGTGTTTAAGATAGTATACTCTGCATACAATACGTAGAAATTGGTTTTTCCTTGAAACTAGAAGTTCATTAAAGTATTTCTAGAGATTGCTTACAACGATTGGGCTCGTAATTAATAGCTTCTCTGGCCTCTCAATAACTGCTGTTTTTAAAATTTGGCATGCAACTTTTTCTTCCTGATAATTGACCACCATTTTGGCCTAATTTAGAAACTGGGTAATCACAATAACAAAAAAAATAAAAAAAAAAAACCCACAACAAAAAAACCCACCTGTAAACCAACATGTATAAGCAACTACCATATCTATGTATTCAAACTGTGTTATGGGAGATGTTGCTGATCAGCTGCTGGAGTCAAAAAATTAAATAATCCCAGCACTGGATTTTGTTGGAGATTCTTTCCCAGCCATAGAAAATAGACAACTTCTTGGAACTTAAGAAAGCAAATCAGTTCATGTACCATCTATCTCTTTACATGTTTAAAACAACTTGACTTGTGTATTAAAAGAAACATCTAATTTCTATATATTCTACATCTGGCAGAATGTCAGGTAAAGGCTTCTCAGTGCCGCACTATGCTACACCCAACAATATTTCTATCCCAGCAAAAGCACAATACTCTGTTTTGCTCAGCAGCAATCTTCTTCACTTCCCTTCTACAGCATCGCCCAATGTCACCTGATTCTTCCCTCAAAACCACTTCATCTTCATCCCCAGTCTGTACTAGAAAAGCCTAAGAAGCCAGGCATGGCTATAAGATAACTTACAGCTACTCATTCCTGATCTATAAATATTATGTAGTTAATAGACATGGTCAAGAGCTTATTTTTACATACAGTAGGACCCTTTGATCCTTACAAACATCAGAACGTTTCTGACAACTTTCTTAACCAAAGCAGAATTAGCTCACTAGGAGTAAAGTGCCTAAAAGCCCAGCAGGAATGCTAAATTTGATGATAGTCAATATTGAAAAGCAAAGACATCTAAAATACAACTTCTCAAAAAGCAGCTTTTCAAGCTGTCTTCTTTTTTTCCCCACTGCTTATCAAATATACAGCCCTATGAATCTCAGTAGAAACAATTTACCTAACGCTAAGGGACTGGGAAAATGGACCATTCAAACAAATTTTGGCACAAAGAATGTAAGTCCATCCTAAAAGAAATATAAACCTGTCCTAGAAGCGGTCAGAAAAGTTTAGAGCTCTGAAGAGACAATAGCTCATTATGGATATTTAGTTCTTTCTCAGTTGGCCAACAAACCACCAAAGATGTCCAACAGAGAACAGTATTATCCCAGGCAAACAATACATCAGAGTTAAACAAATGGATCACTTCAGAAGGAAAAAAACAGGGCAGAGAGCGGGAGGAAAGGGTTAAACTGCTATTGACACTTCTTCTGAGGGTTACTTGGTCCTTAGCTGTCCTTCAGCACAGCAAATCTCCCTACAGAATAGAGCTTAGGAAGTGTAACAGCTTTTTTTTTAAAGTATCAATATTTATTTTTTATTTCTGGGTCAGCATAACTAAACTCTTATTTCTTAATTATACCAAGTTTCTCACCCTGCAGTGCTGTAGCCATCTGCCATTCTGCACAAAGCTGACTCAAATCTCAGCTCCAGTGATAACCTAATACAGGAAAATTAATCTCTCTTACTCAAGGGAGGGATTTTCTCTTGCTTAAAGCGCTCTGAGTGGGATGTGTACAACACTATTGGTCACCTCTTCCCTTTTCACCTATAGCTGGCTATAAAAGGCTTGTGTAAAGCTGAAGTTTTCTAAAGTGAACTTGCTCAGTATGTGTTGATGTGCTTTTTTCCCTTCAAAAATGTACGTGTGCCTGTGTCATTTTTATCAATATTAAAGTGAGTTTTACACACAAACGGGTTAAAAAAATAGTTTCATGTAAGAAAGTGAGACCAAACCAAGTGAAATCAACAGCGGATCTATGACATGGGACTGGATGCCAAGTCAAGAGTATTCTGGATCCAGAGATTTTTTTTGTGACTTACATAATAACTCACACACAGAAAAATGAGTATTAATGTTCCATCTCTTACTGTACAGCTCAGATTTGCTTGTGAATAATCTAAGTCTAATTGTGAAAGCTGAAACATGAATAATAGCTGCACTCTCTCATCCCGCAGTGAATAGACTCATTTTAACACATTATTTCTTTTCTCTCTTTCAGCATACTACTGTACTAGGAGGTTATAATGGTAGCCAAATAGCTCCCATTTCTACCAGCATTTACACTTGTTTATGATTTATTTGGGAAAGGCAGTGCTCTGGCTGTGCTCAAAGAAGCTATCTACCCAGTTGCAGCCCTCTGTGTAGGGAAAACCTGCACATATCAAACCAATACTATTTAACATCTTTGTCGGTGACATGGACAGTGGGATAGAGTGCACCCTCAGCAAGTTTGCTGACGACACCAAGCTCGGTGGTGCAGTTGACACACTGGAGGGAAGAGATGCCATCCAGAGGGACCTGGACAGGTTGGAGAGGTGGGCTCGTGCAAATCGCATGAAGTTCAACCAAGCCAAGTGCAGGGTCCTGCACCTGGGACGGGGCAACCCCAGGCACAAATACAGGTTTGGTGGAGAATGGCTGGAGAATGGCCCTGAGGAGACGGACTTGGCCGTGCTTATGGATGAGAAGCTCAACATGAGCTGGCAGTGGTGTATATTTGGAATAATAAAATAACAATAAAATAAGTACAGCAACATGTTATGACAAAAAACACCAATATTAGTTCTAAATAGATGCAATATATTTTTTTTCTCACAGAACATTCAAGTCACTAAGGATGGGTTTCAGCATCTTAATAACTACAGTCTAGTGTGTGCGCAAATGAAAACAGTGACTAAGTGTATGCAATCAAGTTCTATTTTTAAAAGTGACATAGATACAGTGAGCAGGTTGTAAAATGTGCTTGGGTTCCTAACAGTGCTGTTTTTATTAAGATTTTTAAAATGTCTTATTACCAACTCCCATTGGTTTCATTTGGCAGCAGAGATTTAAAAATCGTGTTACCTGTTTGCGCCATAATGATCTGGAGAAAGTCTAAACCCTAAGCACACATGAAAAATACACGCATATAAGTGAATAGAAATTAATTTTAAAATTACTACTTTCCTTTCTCTTTTATTCCTATGATTTTTATTTTATTTTGCTACAATAGATAAAGCAATGTGTCATTTAACACACTAAATCACGTCTGATTGGCAGAATCCAATGCAAGGAACAAGGTAACACAGCTAAACTGAAGTAAAATTGCTGATGAATTTGGACACTAAATTTATGTAATTTTCAAATGAAATCTAAACATAAATGACTAATTAAATCAGTGAAATCAGTTATAGAGTCTACTGCCTGACTTACATGCAGAATTACAGTCCTACGGCTGGTCATAGGATTATTTCATTGCAAATCATAATTCATGGATATTTTTCATCAGTTTGCATACTACACCTAACTTTTCAAAATAAAAATTTTCTGAGCTACCTTTATGAAAAAAGAGAGCAGCATGTATAAATTTTGTATGTAAGTACCTAAATCAGGTTATTCTTATATCCCATCTATAGCATTTAGTAGCTATGTTTCATCCCAGTTTGGCCACTTTTTGATTTTCCCTAAACTGTATTAAGCAAAACCTTTCTGACAGTACAATATATTGGCCTCTTATTACAAGATCTAACTATTGCAACATAGATAGAAAAGAAATACTAAGTCAGCAAAGAGGTCTGAAATGGTGAAATGATGAAAGCAAAAATTTCACAGTGACATTTCCCAGTAGTGTGCCTGGAAAAATCATATAAATATGAGGAAAGGTGAACTGAAACTAGATCCTGCATATGTAGTCTGGCTTTATCTAATTTAATTATAATTCAATATTACCAACACAATATCATGTTCGAATCTCTTAATTTTTTTTAATTATTTCTTTTAATATCTTGAATCTTTGAAGATATTTAGTGTCCAAGTAAATTAGAATAATAAATACTGAATTCTGTTTAATTATCTATATTTTTTTGTGTGCTTTCAGAAAATAATAAATTTTTCTCTGCAACTGTAGAGGGTGTCTCCCCTCAGAAAATGAGAAATTTTACTCTTCCCCTTGCTACAGCAGGGGAGAAAAACGAATGAGCAGCACAGAGAAACAGCTATGTATTAACCATGTTTTGGCCATGTTTTTTTTTTCCTCAAAGGCAGAAATACTGACTTCATTTTAAGATCTTCAGTGTTTCAAACTTCAAAACTTCAGGTCACATTTTTAGCTAAGTACAGAATCAGTGAAGTATTTGATTGTAAACATTCAAATTACAATATAGAAACAATAACTGTGAAATCTAATATCTTGTTTCCAATATATCAACCTTTTTGTGATTATTATTTCAGGTAGGGCTGGACAGGACCAATTTGTGAAAAATAGAATCTATTTGAAACTGGCAGATATCTGTTAAATAATATTTTTCCACACTTAAAAAGCAATGAAACTGCTATGGATGTGCACAGGAAAACTACTTTAAACCTCAATATTCTGAATATCTTCACAATTTTACTCCCACAGAAAGTAATTCAGTTTAGATTTATTCTCTGCAGGTTTTTTTAAGTTATATTTTAAAAGTTTAAAGTTACAGTTTAAAACATTCCATGCATGCAAAAGTAATTAAACTTAAGGCCTATTGAAGTATATATTGTCCTTGATTTATTTTTTTTTTCTGAACATCTCGAGACTTTTGTTTCCTGGAACTGATTACTGTGTTTTTGTCTTGGAATATGTACAATTCATATGAGGGTTTCACATCAGTACAAGCACTATAAGGTACTTCAAAATATTGCAAATGCTTTACTGATTTTTTTTTTTCTCCCTGTAGTTACATTGACACTTTTGCATGTATTATCTAACTCTTTTTT
>JAOXJK010000012.1:57700107-57720047 GCA_025774025.1 Xenus cinereus | reverse complement strand
CTCTAAGGTCTCCCCGGAGCCTTCTCTTCTCCAGGCTGAACAACCCCAGCTCTCTCAGCCTGTCTTCACAGCAGAGGGGCTCCAGCCCTCTCATCATTTTCATGGCCCTCCTCTGGACCTGTTTCAACTTGTAACTGGCTTAAATTACGTTTATGCAACGTACTTTTCAACATGCCTAATTCATATTAAGGACATCCTTAAACGCTCAATGAGGATTGGGTCTGTGTAGGAACAGGCTTTGGATCATACTTTTTGAGCAGAAAAGGGAAAAGTTGCTTCATATACAGGGATTTATAGATGTCTACAGGAGCAGACTGCTTTAGAATTCTATAGTCTGAGAGTTTTAGAAGCCAAGATCAATGTCTGCACTTCTGAGAATAGTAATCTTAATATACAGCAAGTATCCAGAATGACACTTTCAACATGCAACATTCTTTTAAAAAGAAAGAAAGAAAAAGTGATGTATGACATCGCGCTTCCAAGATACTACAGTTCAGCTGAGCACATCTTATTTGGCAAATGTAACCCATCAGTAGCCTTGACAAGAAATTAATGCCAGAGGATTACTTTTTTGTGACGTGGTGCTGCTGGTTGGAACCGTGGCTCTGTGGCAACTTTCCTTCCTCTTTAAATTGACATATGAGCCTGCTGCAGACACAGGCTGCTCTCCCACTCGGCTGAGCAGACGTTATGATTCACAGGGCCGGCACCGCTCTAAATGAACTCTGATCCAGCAGTGCCACTGGCAGATCTTCCAGCACATCTTCGTCTCCCATCCATGCGCTTCGTGCTATAACGTAAATGAATGACAAAGGAGATCTATTCCTCAGACAGAAAAAATTAAGCTAGCCCTCAGCAGCATTTTAAGAAATGGAAGTCCTGACTTTTCTCTTTAGGATGAGAAGTGATTTTAAATAACAAACCAAGCCTCTCGATCTTATTAACACAAAAAAAAAAAAAAAAAGGAGAGAGAAAAAGCACGACATTAATAGAGAAGCTGGACTCTGCTGTCTGCAAATTGAGCCCAAAAAGCACTGTGAACAGCTCTTGTCATTTCATCTTAAACAGCAAAGTTCCAAGAACAAACAGAAGCTTAGAACAAACAAAATTATAGGGGTGTCAATCATGCATCTTATCAACATTCAGAGAACTGCCTGCCTTGATGACAGCTTCTTCCCAAACTTGCTCTGAAAACACTATGCTTTATTCAAATATGCAGCCACTAAAAAGCGCTGTCAAAATTCCTGACCTCATTAACAAAAAACTTGAAACTGAAGTAATTTTAGTATCTCTACTGAAAATACCGTAGACTTCCACCAGTGTTTCTGACAACAGAATTTGACTTGATATGCATTACACGAGTAATGAACTGGAAATTGAAGGCTCAAATATAGACATTTAAATGTGTATTTTTCCAAAACCATTGTAAAGTAGAAAAACATTTTTGCAGTCTAAATCAGACAGACAGATAACGTTCTTAGACTTCTTTCCCCTTCCAAATACGTAGTGAACAAAATTTTGGTTTTGCTAATTTCTGTATGAGAATTAAACCAACCTTCTAACACTGAAATTAAAGTTATGGATGCCTTAGTGCTCTGGGGTATTTATATGACAGTGTTGCTTATATACCAAATAGCTAAAATTGTTTCTTTACTGTGCTCAAAAGTGTGAAATTAAAGTATTTCTTAAGACTGTGGGATGGAAATAAATGGATAACAGAAGACTGTGGAGAGGTTAAAGACCCACTTCTCTTCCAGCAAACCCAGTGGGTAACGAAGAGGGATAACACGCAAAAGCTGAGAACTTTGTGAACTGCATGGTTAAATTTTATGGTGCTGAGCCCCAACTACCTATAAACCCCTGCCTACTTCCCATTAGTTAAGGAAGCCTGGAGTGCCAGTTGCAAGCTGACATCTCAATCCGTGCTAAATTTCCACAAATCATGAGCTGTTATCAAAGCCAGCAGGAACCCAACACTGAGGAAACAGCTGGCTTCAGATTATCATCTTTCCTTGGAAAGATTAAAATTTATTTTATGCTTCAAAATCTTGTTTAAGCTGCAAAAGGGAATGGAGCTGAGAATTATGAACCCGTTCTGCCACTCACTAAATCAGTCCTAATAGGATTTCACCACCTGTGCAACAGAGAAAAGGGAAAGGAGGGGCAGAGGTTGGAATCAGAGTATCTGTCAAGCCGCAGCAGTGACACACGTTATCTCTGCTTTCCAGCTTGGTGCTCTGTGTCAACAGTAACCCCAGCAGAAGAATTCTGGTCAAAAAGATGAAGTCTCATACGGAGAAACAGAAAGACACAACAGAGCACTGGCTACTTTTGCTCTTTGCTGACTGCATGATTTGGGAATAGGAGAGTGTTCAGGCTCTCAGGTTCAACTTTCAGAGCACAGCTGGAAATTAATCCAAGAATAATTCATGTAGAAAGGTTAAATGCTATGGGGGGAAAGAAAATGCCATGTTTTCTAAGTCAGAGATTCCCTTTGGATTCACAGTTATTCCCCTCAGTTTTGAAATATTCAGGCTTTGGATTGAAGGCTTTGTCTATCGTGATGCCACGTTCTCTAGGGAGTATCTGAAAGAAGAACCTCAGTTCAGGGGTTGGATACATTTAACCACAGGAGAGCTCTTACTGTATTTAGTGGCTTGGGATCATAAACAATAAGCAAAAGTTTTCAGTGTTATTAGTTTGCTTCCAGGCACTCCTTTCAGACCCTTCTCAAATCCTTACCAGCATGAATGACAGCTCAAAGTCTCCCAAGCTAGCACCAACCTCTAGGTGTCCTTTCCAGCAGAGGAAGAATAGAAAATACAAACTAATTTGTTTATAAAACCTGCCATACTACTACATAGCTACCACGTAGCTCAATAATCTGTAGCTCTTCAAATCTTATGCTTAGAATCAACAGAACATGCAACAGTTCAGGCTGAAGGGTATCTAGCTACCAAGGAAAAGGAAACTTAAATCTTTTTCGCATTTGTAAGCCCAATATATTAAATGAAACTTCACTGTAACAGCTGAGGATCTGGTCCCTTTGGAGTCTCAAAGCCCTTAAAACAAAAAAACCCAAAGAATGAAAATGGTGATAGCCCCTTCTCTACATTTCAGTGACAAACCGGGCTCTAGCACTGTAGTGCGGTACCACACTGTAACTATTAAAAAACATCTGCACATATCCATCTCAACTCCGAAAACATCCGTTGTAAAAAAAGGGAAAAGTTTAATTAGGCTGCAAATCTGCCAATGTATCAGCCATTAGAGCTACAGTACCAACCTGCGGCACCTTGTGCCTTTTCAAACATCAACTCTCTTCTCCTTCTGTACACCACAGGAACGAGCCTTGCTAGCTCACAGGCTGTTTTTTTAGATATACTCAACTCCAGCTCATTTTTAGAATCAAGTCATTCACAAATATTTTTTAAACAATGTATGAGATGTGTTAGAGAGACAACCTGTATCACTAAATCGTTCCCTATTTTAAGGAAACACAAAATCTTTATAGAAATGAATACCTTTAGTTTTCTTATGGATTTAAATATATGTTAAGATTTTCACAGAGGCCAGAGTTCTGTATCTGAAATAATTTTTATGTATGCAAATTAATTACTTCTGTAGAGATCCTAAAATATTAGAAAAGTGCCAAAAAGGTTTCACTAAGGACATTGCCCAAGTTGAACTGAAATACTTTGTGAGCTCTCCTCTTCAGCCCTACCTCAATGACACTGGTAAGTGCAAGCCTGCAATATAAGTGGAAAAAAAAATAAATACTTTCAGAGTTTATGGCTATGTCAGATCAACACCAGCTGCTCAGCAGGAAGGTCAGTTCCCTGCTAGGGTTTAAACAGAAGGCAACACAGTAGAGCCAGATCTTCACCCAGGCTTAGCCCAAAATGTTACCATTTAATTACTTTTGGGAGAGCAGGCCTGCATGCCCTCAGTCTGAAAGCCATAGTTAGTAACTCGCAACCCAAAGCAGCCGACCCTTTCTTACAGATTTATGGGTTTACAACAGACTTGCCAGCCAAGACTGTAATTTTATCACAAGATGCTCTTCTTGAGTTGCCCAGAGCATCTTCTTCAGTTTAATCGCTTTCAAAACTCCATCAGTTGTGCAGTGACTGACTAGAAAATTATTTTAATCTCTGCTAGTTGGGAAGCTCTAATCTTGTTGGGAAACCTTGTCTGTTAGGAACAGCTGAGATTTTATATGTAAGATGAATTTTGAGATATAGCTAGAAACAGTATGAATTTTATGTTAATATCATAAATCGTTATCGTTAATATCATAAATACACTCAAGAGAAAAAAAAAAAAAAATCTGTTTTCCCTGATAGTCAAGTGAAAAATGATGAAGATCTCTAAAACTTCTTGGTGAAATGAGAAACAACTAAGAGGGAGAACAAAAAGTACGTGTAGTCTAAGAAGTGACAGTCCATAAATTGAACTGTACTCACTAGGAAACTGAAAAAATTACTCTCATATAGATTTTATGACAATATCAGCTTTTAGACACAGACTCAATAATCAAGGCCAAAAAGAAAGAAAAAATGGTGTAAGTATACCAAAAAAAGTCTTTGTTTAAAGGTCTAAGCTTTCTTGTAGATGCATATCTCCCCTTTCCATACTGCTTACATTGTTCCTATTTTTGGTACACTAATTAGTTTGGCAAATTTTCTGGGGAAAAAATATCTGTACAATTTCATATTATTTTTTCATGGGCATGTACTTGCTGGAGTTAATTTTCTCCATAGCAGCCTGTGCGGTGATTTATTTTGGATCTGTGATTAAAGCAGGGTACACACTACACCAGTGGTTTTGGGTACCACTGAACAGAGCTTGCACCATATCAAGGTCTCCCCTTTTTCCCACTCTGCCCCACAGCAAGGAGGCTGTGGGTGGGCGAGAAGCTGGGAGGGGACACAGCCAGGACAAGCAACTCAAACTTACCAAAGGGATGTTCCACACCGTTGTCCTCAGTAATAAAAGTTCAAGGAGAGGAGTGGGAAGGGGGGATGTTTGCAGTTACGGCATTTGTGTTACGTGTGCTGATGCCTGCCTTCCCAGGAAGAGGCCGAACATCTCCCTGCCAACAGTATGTAGTGAATAAATTCACCTTTTTGCTTCGCTTGCGCGCACAGCTTTTGCCCCACCTATTAAACCGAGGTTCTATCGATCCGTGAGTCTTCTCTCCATCTGTTTTCTCCCAGTCCTGCAGCAGAGGGGAGCGAGCAAGTGGCCGAGGGGGTGGCTGGCTGCTGGCTGGGGACAGCCCCCTGCAGAGCATTACCGCAAAATCTGCATGAAAGCAAAAGCATCCTCTGGCAAAATCAAAACTGCCAAAAAGAGCGGGGGCAAGCACATAACTAGCCTTAGCGATGACAGAAATAAGGAGAATTTTCCTTAGGAACCGAAGCAGTTGTACCGAGTTTGTTGCAACCTAGTTTCCTAGTCTCTGCTACCCCTGTGGACTTATTTATCTGTCTCACTCTTGCTGTTCAACCACAGATACTGAATTAGCAGCACTGAATACATAATAAGTTACAAATGAAACATAGCACATTGCTGAAGGCTTGCCTAAGCGAGTAAGAAACTAGTTAAAGGACGATGTGTCAGCAAGCTAAGTACTGGCATGCAGGAAACCTGAACTCCTCATGGCTTAGCCTTCTATAATGCTTCTATTAAATGGCTTTAGCACAAAAAGTAGACTTGCTATGATGAAAATGGATGATGGCATGAAGTTGGGAGACATCAAGACAAAGGAGGAACAGAATATTACCCAGGAAAAATTAGGTGGCTTTGAGGTTTGTAATTGAAATGGAATGAAGTGTAATAGAACAAGGGCAAGGGGCTATTAACATGAATCCATGATACAGAATGAGAGTACATCAGCTAAAAATGATAAAAAGGCCTGGCTGTATTTATTGATCACAGGGTGACTATAAATCACCGGCATGATGCAGCTGCGAAAAAGGCAAATGAAATTTTAAGATGCATCAGGAGAAGTGTTTTGATAGAAGCGGACAGCTATTAAACCCTTTCTACAAAACCCCTTGTGTGGGAGAGATTTGATCTGAAACATGTCATCTGATTCTGATTATCCATATTAAAAAAAAACAACAAACCACCACCACCTCTATCAGAATAAATGTGGGGGCAAGCTCCAACGATGACCAAAGAAACAAACTGCCAATGTCATAAAAGAGATGGGAAGAAAACCGGATTGCTTAGCCCAACGAAGCAAGTTTGCAAATGTAGCGTGGTTATTCTTCCCAAGTACACGGCTAGGTAAGCCCAAAGGAGGGAAAGAAAACAGGAGACAAATAGTGACATAAGAACAGAAGCTTGGGAAGTGGGCATGAGGAAACTGAGGCTGAAAACCTGAAGGCAGGTGCTAATGAATAATGATGTCAAGCTCTGAAACTGCCTTTCTAGAGGACAGTAGGAAGCGGCAAAACCAGAACCCTAATGCAAATTGCCAAATTTGTGTGTCTCTCTGTGTGTGTCTCCTCTGTGACAGCAGAGGACTATTTGACTGTCCCTTGTTTTCTACACCCCTTCTTCTAAGTAGTGCTTGGCTCTCACTTCCAGTCAGTATCCTAGGCATGTAATGATAAAAAATGCTGTTATTCCCAATCTGAAGCTGTAGGATTATATAGGAACATGGGATTTGTACACGTCCCTAATCTTTTCAGAGAAAATAACTGATTTATTTTCTTATCTGCATTTCACCATCAAATCTTATTATAGTTGTTTCAAAAATGCAACGTAAAAGAAAGTGATTTTAAAAATAAGTGTATAATAAATTACCTATTTATATAAATAAATGAATAATTAGGTAAGTGTGTACCTACCAAGTAAACTTAGCAGCTTAGTTTTTTGAAGGATGGAGAGGGCAGAGGAAGACAATCATTTAAGGCAAACCATTATTAACTGAAATGGGCCACGAGGATGCTCAGAGGGCTGGAGCACCTCTGCTACAAGGACAGGCTGAGAGAGCTGGGGTTGTTCAGCCTGGAGAAGAGAAGGCGCTGGGGAGATCTTATAGCAGCCTTCCAGGACCTGAAGGGGCTACAGGAGAGATGGGGAGGGACTGTTTGCAAGGGCATGTAGTGACAGGATGAGGGGAAATGGTTTTAAACTGGAGGAGGGTAGGTTTAGGTTAGACATTAGGAAGACGTTCTTTACAGTGAGGGGGCTGAGACACTGGAACAGGTTGCCCAGAGTGGTGGTGGAGGCCTCATCCCTGGAAACATTCAAGGTCAGGCTGGATAAGGCTCTGAACAATCTGACCTAGTTAAAGACATCCCTGCTTGCTCCAAGGGGCTGGACTAGATGACCTTAAAGGTCTTTCCAACCCAACATATTCTATGATTCTATGAAAATAACCATAAACTATCAGGAGCAGTTTTGCTAAGAAAGACCTAACAAGCCCGCAATTCCACTCCTGCAGAAATATGAAGAGCGTTTATCTAGTTACACTTGCGAGATAGGCAAGTTGCACATGAATTTTCTAACACATTTAAAAAAAAAATCAGTAGAGCAAATTCCTCAGCTTGACTTTGTTCATGTTGATCTGATTAAACATTCCTATCTCAGACAAAATATAGTCTGCATTTGACAGAGCTGCTGCGAAAGATGAGAGCCTGAAGCATGTAATTAAGGTTAGCACTATGTATTTCCAGCTCCTATTATCAGTTTAGGAGACAGCTGTTAGCACTAAGCAAATTTTTATTTAAAGGTATCAGGATGGAAAAGCTAGAAAAAAAGCCCATGTGCTTTTCATATTTGACTCAGTAAGAACTAGGTGATTTTATTCCACCTGCATACATGCAGAAATACAACCCCTCCCCCTACACACCCACCCCCTGCAACAACACCCACCACCCCCAAAACAGTCCATGATGGTAGTCAAGGAGGAACATAGAAACTGTGCATTTCCTCTAGACCGCTCTCATCGTTTTCCTCAGAGAACCTCAGTGCAGTCTACCAAAACGATGAAATTTATAATCACTAGACACAACATAGCTGATACAGTAAAAACTTATAGTGGGCAACAAATTAATTGAGCAGTAATTTCAGCAGTTTTCTATAAAGTATGCGTTAGATGTATTCTCAGTCCTCATTAATTCCAACTGAATGGACTGGTGGTAAAATTGACATAAAAATAATAAAGCATATAAAACACGGAGTCGAACTCTGAGGCTTAATGCTGCTAAATTGCAAAGCAACATCATAATAATGTGTTGAAAATTTAATACGGAGATGCCTACATTGTTTACCAGTTCTAAGAGGCACCAGAGCTTTACAGTTATACACAAATTAAAAAACAACATAAATTACAGTCCTGCTGGATACCACCAATCCACAAGAATGAAAAACGTTGCAAGAACGTGTCACCACAAGATAAGCAAAGGCTGTAGATCCCTTTCCCACCCTTCAGAAGAGCAACATGCAATCTGTCCTTTTCCTTAGGAGAGTCTCGCGTGACTGACGGTTTAGAGCATGACATAGGACGACCTCAAAAGAGTCGCTGTCTCGTACCTGACAACTAGACCGAAGCTGTCACGGTAGTCAAAGATTTGAGGTGGGCAAGGCTGATCACGTAGAATCAACTGGCTCCCAGTGGCCTCTGAACAACATGCAGTCTTGTATCACCAACATAGCCCTTGAAGGTGAAATACAACGTGGCAATTTCAATGGTTTCCTTAAGAAAGTTAAATTCTGTTGTCAGGATTTTGTGAGGGCTCGTTCTTGGTAAATTCCTATTTTTAACGGTGGCAGCTTTACTTTTTGGTCAGAGCTTGGTAAGACCCTAGAGAAAAGTTTGCATGAATTATTTGATTCAGTTTGTCCCTCCTGCAAACACTGTGATAAATCCACACAGATCTTGCAGATAAAAAGTACAACTTTTCCCTGACAAATAAAATGGAAGAGTCAAATCAAGCAACAGAACCACACTAAGCTTCTGTTGGCTGTTGTGTGCTACAAACTGGGTATGTAAATGTATGTCTACTTGTTTCTCCAACTTTGAGTGCGCTTTTGAAGCCAATCTCCTTATCTTCCTCCCTTCCCATGAGCATGAACGGGGTCCTTTTGGAATAAACCAGCACTGGAAGGTGCGCTCCCAGAACACACCTAGTGCATCCCATTCTCTAACTGGGACTGGTCCGTGGGCTCAGGCCAGACCTAACCCAAAGTATAACTCCCAGAATCTATACAAATACTGTGTCCTGAGAACCTATCGATTGCCTCTACAAATCCCCTCCCGTTGGACAGTGCTACTTGCTAATTTACACACAGACAAAGGTAGAGTAAGACCAGGGAGAAATAAGACCTTAGGTTATAAAACGTCACACAGTGAAGTGACGCAGAATTGGAAACATTTGGGAGGGAGAATTTGTGCAGACCTCAGTGGATCTGTGTTTATATCTAATAATAACTGTCCTAGAAATAGAGAGAATACAACTGTAGTTCTCAAAAAGCACTCAGAATTTTGCCATTTGTAAAAACAACTGCTTGTTACAGATTCTGAAGGAGAAGGGATCCAAACCAGAGCTCAGTTTACTTCACCACAGAAATCAGGTGTACAGCACCATTGAACAAATTTACATTCTCAACTGATGTTCTTTAAAGTACGTCTGGAAATATAAAGATCTGCAAATCTTGACTTATATTTTTATTGTCTAGCTAACTGTTCCAAAACCACTCTCTCAGTTGAGAAAAACAACTATGAATATTTTCTCTTGATTAAAAAAAAAACCCGAAAACTTTGTTTTAGAACTTGACAGCCCAGCTTTCATTTTTGAGAACAGCAGCCTCAATGCCTTTCCACTATTCAATACTTCAGTATGAAATAAGCAGAACTGAATATGAACCGCATGCTATAACTCCAGTTGAGAAATGGCATTGAACCAGAAGGAATGTTGTCCTGAACAAAGAAAATGAGACAACTCAGATGTTTCTTCCAGGGCTGGGGGGGGTGCGGGAAGAAACCAACCAACAAACACCCAACCTTTAGAAAGTGAAATTAATTTCAAATCTGTACAGACCAGGGAGAATCTCATACATTTATCATCCTCTAATTCCTCCATTAAATTATCAATTTACGACCAACTAACCTTCCAAATGAGTTTCAGACTTAAGTTTTTGCTTAAAAACTGAGTTTATTAAGCAGGACTCTACTTCCAGCAACGTAAAAGCACCTACAGCTCAGACTGAGAGGAAACAATGCCTCCCCAAAAAAAGACACTTAGGACAAATGATGAGATATGTTTACGAAAACCTGTCGCTCTCCTCTCTTATCTACACTTAGAGTTGGAAACCAAAGCTCAAATTTCTTACTGCTCCCACAAATTCCTGCCAGATGCAACCCCAAGTCATTCAGAGAGAACAGATGTCCAAAAGTGATTTCTTTTTACCTGTGTTTGTAGTATGTCCCTCAGCCATCACACATCTCCAGAAGGGCAACACAAAGCAGCACAACTCAACCTCTTCTGAAGAGGCTGTGACGAGTACAGATTTTATTTCATATGCAACTTCAGTAGCCATTTAAGGTGTGAAAGAATTTTACTGAAGTACAAAGAGACTGAAATTCAATAACACAAAACCACTGTCTTAGGTCACTAAATGTTTCATGCAGCTGTTGTTCTTACTGCCGTGTAATCCTGAGTATCACAATGTTGACAGAAATAAAGGAAAAAAAAATCACCGAGGTCTGAGAACACGCTTCTTTGAGTCTATTATACAAAGATGACAGCTGGAGTGAGTAATATGCAGCCTTTTTTAACAGTTCCCTTTTAGAGCACACCTGAGGTCGGTTTGTCTGTCACTCAAGCTGTAACTAATTTGTAGTTATTGACTGTTGCACAGTTGCAAAAGAGATCATCTTCTTTAAGTTCCCATTTCTTCTGATCGTCCTCAGTTCACGTTTTCTGCCACCTACTTGAGTTGCATTGTCCTATACAATGCAGTAGAACTAAAGCTCAATGCAAAAGCATGCTAAATTACTCAGCTAAAACTGCCCTTGCAATTTTTCTTTTTTCCTGCTAAAATTATGAAAATGGAGGCAAAACACAAACACATAGGGCTATTCATCTATTCAAATCAAAGCCAAACACATCCTTAGGCGAAGCACAGCACGAACAATTCAAAGACAGGGATTCTCCAACGAGGAAATCAAAAAGGATTCCGGTGAATTTAAAAATCCAGAGTTGTTTACTCTATTCAAAATAGTTCAGTCATTTCGCATTCTGCTCAGTGTTCTGAAGGTGGTATTAAGCATATATTGTAAATGGACTTGAAGCGATTTTTATAGCAAGAAACAGATGTAAATCTGACAAAAATCAAGGGAGGGAAGAATGGGCCTGGAGAGGGGTAGAATAACCTGCTAAGGAAAGTTACAGAAAACATCCAATCTATCAAACTATCAGCAGGGAGACTGTCAGCATCCTGAAAAAGGGAAAGAAAAGAAGTCAATGCTTAAGACTTCTGAATAGCTTTTCAATGCTGCTATGGTATTTTTAGGCTTAAATACAATGGGAACAGATAAATCACCTCATGTTCCATGCTGCTGCCCGTATGCGGGCTAGAAAAGCATGACCCAGGGCCAACACTTGCAGACTTTGTCAGCCCTCCCTATTGCAGAGTTTTCAGGTGCTCTTTAGGACCTCTTGCTTAATTCACACTGAGATTAATTAGTGCTACCACAGGGTGAGACTATTGTTTGCAGGTACTTCTGATATTTCTGAAGACAAACAAGGCCAAATTAAGGCAGGTAGACGATAGCGTCTAATCCCTGATTTCCTCGAGCTATTTGCTTAGTTCACACTTTTCTTCTTTTAGACCTCTAAATAACAGAGATTCAGACACATGTAGTGCAATCTCAGCTTTCTGTGTCTAGACAGTCTGCAAAGAGATTTTGATATATCACAGCCTCCAAATATTTCCTGCCCCAATGACCAAAGCAATAAATCTCTGGTACTCTTGTAGCTCTCATCAGATTTCCAGTGCAAGCTCATGGGTAGTCAATCAATAAGGCACATGTGTAGGAATTATCTGTCACAAGCAGCTATTTGACAATTATCAGAAACTAGTAATTTGGCCAGCTATTTGACTTCAATGTGCTGGGAGACAACCGGAGCTACTGTTCCAAATGGGAAATACTGGAAAGACGTCTGTTCTTTTCTGCCCACACACTATTTCTGGATGGCAAAGAGGACCTGGTTGGTAACCTTAAGAAGAGCGAAACAGCTTTTGTTACCACAAAAAAATCAAGTATATATAAATCTCAGCTCTGGTCTCTATGCTAAGATTCCTCTTCCTGCTTTTCTTGGCAGTTCAAAGGAAGCAGAGGTTGTCAGGTAACTTGTGCTCCTCAGGGTTCATCCTGTATGGGCAGGCTGGAACCATGAGGGACCGACCCTCTGCAAAGATGTACCTGGGACTCTACAATTCCTCAGTCAAGGCTAGCAAATGATCTTACATTTGGCATATGTCTACACACAGTTAAAACCACCACCACCTCCGAAGACCACAAAAATACCAGGATCATTCTGGATGCCCGGGAAAGTGCTAGCAACATGCTCCTATGGCACAACCTAGGGCTGAGTCTGAGAACACAACTGATGGGAGGACTTCCTAGAGAGCATTAATAGAATCACAGAATAGTTTGCCTTGGAAGTGACCTTTCAAGTCCATCTAGTCCAACTCTTCTGCAATGAGCAGAGACGTCTTCAACTAGATCGGGTTGCTCAGAGAGCCCCATCGAACCTGACCTTGAACGTTTCCAGAGATGGAGCACCTACCACCTCTCTGAGCAACCCGTGCCAGTGGTTCATCACCCTCATCGTAAAAAATGTCTTTGTTATATCTAGTCTAAATCTTCCCTTTTTTAGTTTAAAGCCCGTTGTCCTATTGAAACAGGCCCTGCTACAACCTTTGTCCCTAACTGTTGTGCTTTAGGCCAAATTAGCCTATGACAATGAAAGATGCTCTTCCCCCACTCTCTCGCTCCAGGAGAAAAGGGGGAAGAGATAAAGAGATTTACGAGTTTAGAATGAACTAAACTACTTTAATGAAATATTAATATTAAATTTAAAAAGGAAATAATGAAATACATAGATAGAATATATACAAAACTATCAAGCTGCCAGGATGACATCACCGGCAGGCACTGGGGAAGTCCCAGGCTGGACTCAGTGATGGATGAGAACTGGATTCCAGCTCTGAAGTCAGGAACACACGGACGTCAGCCACTGAAGAAAGAGAGCTGACCCTTTGATCCCTCAGCTTTTACACTGAGCATGGGGCAGATGGGATGGAACACCCTGTTGGTCAGGTTTGGGTCACCTCTCCTGTCCCCTCCTCCCTGCAGGTGGGACCCCTCTAGGCTTTTCCGTTTCCCGTAGGCGCCCTTTAAGCACTGAAAGGCCACACAAGGTCTTCCCGGAGCCTTCCCTTCTCCAGGCTGAACAACCCCAACTCTCCCAGCCTGTCTTCACAGGAGTGGTGCTCTAGCCCTGCTCCAACAGGTCCATATCTAATATTTTAAGTTAATGCACAAATTTGAATTGCCAACAAACAACAAAAATAAGAGCTATATAATAGCGCTCGATGGGACAAATTCACCTGAGAAGGTTGGTGGGGGACCGAGCAGACATCACGCTCTCCTCTTACTGTGCCAGGGGACACCTCTGCAGCCCCACACTCAGTACTGAATATCACTACAAGTGTATTATCTCTAAAATAAAGAAAAGGATGCATTTGTGACTTAATATGACTTATGAAAAATGCCAAGTCTTGGTCTTATTATTCTTGATGTAAAATTATAATAATTTAATTGATTAAAGCAGAATTTTCTGGATTAAAACCAGCCTAAGAATATAACTTTTACCAATTGTCTTGATCAGTGGATTTCACACCGCGTGTAATTACCTACTGAACTGCAGTTATCAACTTCTTGAGTCTTCATTCTATGAAGAATCTGATTATGAAGTACTGTTTCAGAACTGCAGCGATGTTATCCATGCATCAGTCTATGATTTACTCTTGAAAAACAAATGTGGTTTTACTGTTCCTCTTTATATAAAGCTAGTAATAATTTTGTTGGCGATCAGTTAGTGTTGCTGAACTATGAACATCAGAACACAACACAGGCTGAAATTGTTACATGACCAGAACAGAAACGTAAAAAATACATTTTTATAACCTATTTCCATTTTCTCAGTGAAAGTTACTATCTTAGAAACTCACTGTTCCACCAACAGTGATAACACAGTTTGCCTTGTAGATAAAGCTGAAGAGATGCAAGTTTACAAACAGTTTGTGCAGATGGAAATCTGAACAGGTAACAGCTAAATGCTCTTCCACACCAGCAGACAATGTTTTCTTTGCATTTTTGTTTGCTTTCATCACCAGTTTCTGTAACATGTTATGATACACGTACATGATTTTTTAGTAAAAATTACTGAGCAACAGAACAAACTAACAGACTCTCCACCAATATTAGATAGAAATTATAATATTAATATTAAAATTATTAAATAATCTGACTTGGAAATAATACTATTCTTCTTACAGTATGGGTAAACGGCAGAATTTAAAGACAGGGTAGAAAGTAGAGAAGAACTGTGTATTTTGGCCAGAGTTACACAAAAAAGGGAAGGAAGGAAAGCAAGAAACTCAATTTGGTCACAACGCAATTTAAGATGATGTCAGGCATCAATGAACAAAGGGAGATGTCGAGTTTGAAAGAAATTACACAAAAGAGAGAGAAAGAAACTGATGTCAAAACAAATAAAGAAATATATTGTGTGTTTAGTCTTGTGAACTTGAGATAGTCTTCCCCACAAAGAATGCATGAGCAAAAAGGGAACAGAATTAGAATTAGTAAGATTTGCAACCTGCAATCATTATTGAGAGCATTATTATTATTTGTCTAGAGAGACGGTAGACTTTTATTACGTAATTAGCATTACTCTGTTTTAGGATGCTTTAGATGCACCTCCAATGTGTGCTTGAGAAAGAAGATGAGTGTGACGCACCCCAGACAGACACCATGCATGCCATGTACATCACTTAGAGAGGAACCTACATTCAAATGCTTATTTCTGTATTTATTTCCATCCCCTTTAAATCCCAATCAATTATATCAGTCATGTTCTTCATTGTGAAAAAACAGGGGAACAAATTTTTGAGAAAAAAAAATGTGAGAGACAACTAATATCTAAGTATAATATACCAGACAAAATTTAAAACAAACACCACTGATGAATAATCACAGCAACCCGCTGAGTGTCCAGTAAGAGTTTTTACTGCTGTTCCAGTCACACTAACTGTAACATGGCAACTGAATGATACAACACCAATGTCATCCAGCCTGTGTTTCTGGCAGGAGCATTGCTGAAGCACGTTCCTGGGGAGTGCAATAATAAGTAACATGAGGAATTCTGAAAAGACACCACAATCACACATAAAGATTGTGATCAGAAAAATAATGCAACCCGAGTGCCACATGAGAACAGCCAGAGCATGACGTTTCAGTGGAGGAATAAAGGAACAAGTTCTTCCATTTCTAAGCTGACATTCAAGCTAGTCATGCACATATTCATCTATTATTTCATTCATCACAGATGAGTGAAAAGTTAGAGGAAAAGATCACAGAGGATGGAAATATTTCCATCACCTTCAATAAGGCCTCAATGTACTTATTTTTACAGCTGCATTTTGAATACAGGTTTAGATTTACAAAACCAAAAGAATGTTAACAGAACGTGATTTTAAAGCTGTCAAACTCCTAAGAAGCCAAACCCCATCATTGTTAGGGTATTCGACTCAAACATGAACTCACCTCACTTGTGTATATGCATTATGCAGTTTCTAAATGATGGCCTTTCCCCTCCCTCCCAGAAGCCCTGTGCCATTACGTACACGTGATAAATGAGAAGTTATTAATGATCAGCCGGTCAATATTTGCTGCAAACTGCTAAAACCTGCGATGAACCTGTTAAATCTTTTCATTTGTCTTGAACTTTCAATGGCACTTTTCAGAACAGAGGACTGCTTCACAAGACTTAATCAATCTCTAAAATGGCCAGCAAAGTGAAAGATGGTATCACTCCATTTTACCAATAGTTGAGGCATAGACAGAGTAAGGAAAAAAATCCTATTAATTTTTACACCCAACTTGATAACTCTAGCAAATGATTTTTCAGAAGGTGATTGCTATATCGTACTTCACCCATTCAAACTAGCATTTCCATTGGCTTCACTTACAAGCACTCAGCATTTCTGCAAGATATTCCTACAAAAATTTCAAGCCATTACTCTGAAAAATAAGTGCATTTTTTTAACTGTTTGCAAGAAGTATGGCTTGAGTAACTACCTAGTGTTACAAAGAGGCATAAAGGCAAGAAGATAACCCTTAGAGCAATTACTAGATGCAGTATACAACCACCATCCCGTCCACTACATAATGACTTACAAAAAAGAGAGAAGACCTATCTCAACAGCCCCCTCTTACTCCATGTTATGATTCGAAAAACCCATAACAATTTATTGCTGCTTAGACAATCATTCTATCAGCCGGTGACCCCTCCCCACCTGGGACGGGGAACCAGGGAAAACAAGGAAACGCGAGCGTTGAAATATAAATAGACTTAATAGGATAAGATTAAATAATTAACAATAATACTAAAGAAGCAGTATTGATCCCGATACTAATTTAAGATATACAAGGATTATACTCAGCCATTTATATCAGCAGGAAGCTGTGCCCTCCCAGCAGGGACAGCAAATGTGGGACCCTGCGAGTGCCGTGGCTTCGGGAGGAAGGGAAGGGCTCAGGGCTCCGGCACCGGGGCAAGGAGTTCTCTGGATCCACCACCATCAGGGGAGAGAGAGAACTATGGAGCAAACTTTCTAATTTATATTGAATGTGACGTTCATGGTATGAAATAATCCTGTTGGCCAGCCTGGGTCAAGTGCCCAGGCCTCACTCCTCCTCATCCCTGCACCTGGCGAGGCTCGAAAACACTGAGACCTTGAAACCCACAGAGCCTGGCTGGCTTTAAAGTAAATATTTTCATGAATTCAGACACTAGAAGCTTCTAAAAGTGGAGTTTTCCCCGGCATTAGAAGAAAAGTCAGTTCTGTGTTGTTCAACCCGTGACAGGCAACTTTCATAGCCCTGCATAAATCTGTCTCAGTGCTGATATTCAAGCACGGACTGAAATGGCTCCTTAGAGCAGTGATCTCCACAGCGGGGTGTGTGCTTCTCAGGGGCTGCGTGGGGCAGTGCATTGGGATGTGGGATGAAAATATTTTTTATACATTTTATTACATTTAAAAAAACCCCCGCAACTCTGTAGTGTTCATTTCATCTTTAGCTCATCCTTTTTGATTTCTATTTTTCTTTCTGTTTTGTAACACATAAAATATTAGTACAGTAGTACCTGTGTATAGTTTATAAATAAATCTATATAAATATATATGGGGGACATTCTTGAAAAATTTTTACTGACTGGATTGCATGATCAAAAAAGTTTGGAGGAGCTGTCTTTTCAAAAACAAAGTATCAGTAAACAGATAAATGACTACAGAAGTTATATTAAAAGATAGAGTTGTTTTAGCATTTATTTTCTACAACAAAAGGAAATATTGCTCTAATATTTTTTCCGAAGTCATGGTATTTATTAGAATGTTTAAAAATTTGTGTTACCGAAGTGGTGAGTTGAACAGAAGAACAAGAAGTAAAGCAATTGTTATACGAGGCAATTCTATTACAATTGGGTACATTATCCTGAGGATGCTCAATTCCTCTGCTTGTCATTAGCTTTAATTTTTTCACTGGGCAAGTCACCTACTTTTCTGGGCCTCTGTTTTTCAGCTGGAACAGTAGGAATTGATAGTGTTTCACATGAGTGTTGTGAGGATAAATCTGAACACCTTACCGTGTTCGTCACCAATGCACTGAATAAGGCAGGTTAAAAAACAACAGGAGATGATACAATTAAAGTTTGTCAACAGGTGTAAGCACAGGCGAGAAACACTGTGGGTAGACGGGTGTTTTGGCATCTTCTCCCTTCTGCATTCTTGGCGTTGCAACTGGGCTTTTCCATGTGCACATCCAGCCTAACCAAAATCAGTAAGTTCCTTTCTTGATGTCCTCTCAGTAATTATTTTCCTTGTATTCAAGTATCAAAGAGGTATTCATGGCTTTTCAGTAAAATGTATGGAGGTTAAACCCCTTTATATTGTTCTGTCATTCCCAGGGAAGAAATCCAGGATCATCTACTGCATTAGGAGATAGGGCAGCTGCCTTGGCATTGTTTCAAAAGAAAAAAATAATGTCACCCAATGTAGCTTGAAAGTTCACAACAAGTTTAAATGATCTTTTGTGTGAGTGCACCAGTAGCAGCAAGTACTGGTAGCTCCACCTCAAATACTGTGTCCAGTTTTGGGCCCCTCACCACAAAAAAAGACACTGAGGGGCTGGAGCGGGTCCAGAGAAGGGCAACGGAGCTGGTGAGGGGTCTGGAGCAGAAGTCTTGTGAGGAGAGGCTGAGGGAGCTGGGGGGGTTCAGCCGGGAGAAAAGGAGGCTGAGGGGAGACCTTCTCGCTCTCTACAACTCCCTGAAAGGAGGGTGTAGCCAGGGGAGGTCGGTTTCTTCTCCCAGGGAACAGGCGATGGGACAAGAGGAAACGGCCTCAAGTTGCGCCAGGGGAGGTTTAGGATGGATGCGAGGAAAAATTTCTTCACTGAAAGGGTTGTCAAGCCTTGGAAGAGGCTGCCCAGGGAAGGGATGGAGTCACCATTCCTGGAGGTATCTAAAGGCCGGGCAGACGTGGAGGTGAGGGGTACGGGTTAGTGGTGGTTTTGGCAGTGTTGGGTTGATGGTTGGACTCTTTGGTCATGAAGGTCCCTTCTAACCCAGACGATTCTACGATTCTGTATTGGTATCGATATTGGTTCTTTAGTATTATTAACGTTAATTACGCGGTCTTATTCTATTAAATCTGTTTCTATTTCAACCCTCGGGTTTCCTTGTTTTTTCCCCCCAGTTTCCGCGGGTGGGGAGGGCTCATCGGGCGACAGCCATTGCCCGTCCCTCGTTCCTCGCTCGGTGCCGCGGGGGAGCGCCATTCCCGGTGCCCCGGAGGGGGCCGGCGGTGGCGGCTCGTCCTATTCCTCCGAGACGCCAGGGGGCGCTCTGCTCCCCTGCAGCGGGGAGGGGGGGCCGGTGCTGCGCCTGCGCGGCGGTTCGAACGGAATGGCGGCTAAGGCGGCGGCGGCGGCTGGGTGAGAAGACAGGCGGCGAGATGGTGTGTCCGTCCTCCCCCTTCTCACCCGTTGTCATCTTTCTCTCTGTCTTTGCAGAATGTCGGCGCTGAAGAGCGACTCTGGTGTTACGGTGAAGGATGAAGAAGCGCCTAAAACCAAGCGGAGAGGTAGCCGTGGGTGAGGGGGAGCCCTGCTCCCGCTGAGGCGGGAAGCCCGGCGGGCGGGCCCGGCTGAGGTCTCTTTGCTCCTTCTTCAGGAAAAAGAATCGTGATGTCTCGCTACCTGCAGTACGATAAGAAAAACGCCAAGAAGGTACTTGGCCGCCTGGCTGCCGGGCTCGGGGGTCGCTCAGCAAAGGGTAGGAATGGTCTGATGGGTGGCTCGGCTGTGTGGCAGCGAGATCTAAGAAATAAAAAAAAAGGCTCTGCTGAGGTTATGAGGGAGATGTGGACCGGGATAGGAATTTGGGGCTGTACTTGGGTGACTTGCAAAATACCAAAGGCACCCTGGGATTGTAGTTTTTTGCTGTCAGCGTTAAAGTTGGCGGTAAGATATATTGGGCCAACGTTAACGGTATGAGTTTCAACAAGGGCAAGTGCCAGGTTCTGCACTTGGGCCACAATAACCCCATGCAGCGCTACAGGCTTGG
>JAOXJK010000012.1:57669864-57700007 GCA_025774025.1 Xenus cinereus | reverse complement strand
CATCAGGGGAGAGAGAGAACTATGGAGCAAACTTTCTAATTTATATTGAATGTGACGTTCATGGTATGAAATAATCCCGTTGGCAGCCTGGGTCAAGTGCCCAGGCCTCACTCCTCCTCGTCCTCGCACCTGGCTCGAAAACACTGAGACCTCTTCCATAGCCTAGCTGGCTATAAAGTAAGTATTTTCACAAATTCAGACACTAGAGTCTTCTAAAAGTGCAGTTTTCCCAAGCATTCAAAGAGAAGTTAAGTCTTGTGTCGCTCAAACCAGGACACTCTATCATAGAATGAGACTAGCTCCACTTTGTGGAAGAGTTCATTTGAATTGTTCAGAATAACAGAAAAAAAAGAAAAACAAAAAAGAAAAACCAAACAACAACCAAACAAACAACATACAAACAAAAAAAACCACAAACCAAAGACGACCCACGTATTTCAAATTTGCAGGATTTTCCACCCAATTCAAGTTCACAGGAATTTGTGCCCAAATGACAGCCTTGTCTCAAAAGCAACTTTGCCAGTAGTGCCTGAAATCCAGGGGCACTGCTACGATGCAGCCAGCCCCGTGAGCTCTTTCACGGCTCAGAAAGCTGCCACAGAGCAACCAGGTGGGAATATCCACATTACGAATGCAGCACATTCGCCAACTAGGTGGCTTGCCAAAGAGAAGTTTGGGGAAGCCAGAAAGAAGAAAGTACAAGGAGCCTGAAGGCCTTCCAGGCTTCCAAAATTTCACTGAAATACTCACGGTGACAGGGAATATTTCTATCTTGACAAATAAAAATCTGGCAAAAAGGATACAGATATTTTTGCTATAACCTTCCATTCTCAAAGGAGTTGTATCTACTGAAAATATAGCAGAGGGATAACGAAATCAAGTACTTTCTGTGATGGAGGTTTGCTGACAACAAAGGAACAGCAAGTCTCTGAAATCTCATGGTCCATTCAGAGCTCAGAAAGTGAACTTCAGCGGATACAACTCTTCTGCGCGTTCACCGTAATTCTGCCCTCCCCTTCCCACTCCTAATTTATCTGGACCCACCACCCAGGCTCCCTCAGCGGACAGCCTGCACATCCTCAGCTACCTGCTTGCCCAGCCAGCTGTTAAAGAGGCCCTTATCTTTAATTTTAGTCTCAGCTAGATTATCACTAGCTTTAGTCCCAAACTGCCTGTTCTTCACCACTTCCTCTTCACTTAAACGCTCTAGCTCTCTAAATCGTTTTCTGTAGCCAGCCTCAGTTTTCCTCCTCGATCTGCTCCAGACCTGTGGTCCCAAAAGACTCCTTTTTTCCCCCTGAACTCAGCTTTCTGTTCCTCTTGTAGTTAATCAGGCAGCTTGCAGGTCTACGCGCGCACCCGTGCAGGGTCTGAGCGGCAGCGAAAGCACTGAAAAGTTCTAGTACACTCAAGGGGAATCAAATATTCACAGGAGTTACTATTACTCACCTTTATTAGTCTCTTCTCTTTCTCTTCCATATACCTTACTTTAGGATATTTTAGACCAAAATAAATATTTTCCCCGTTTGATTATCCCTGTGGGTCACTGTACTTAGCTGTCTGTTCTCTAAGAATGTAATTCATAACTCTTGCGTTCCAAAGCCATATGGGTAGAACTAATGCCAAACATTTAGAAAAAATGCTTTATAAAAGTTCATATAAGGAAATTTATAGGAGTTGATCATAAGTTTACATTTGTGTAAAGTGCTTAATTTACTGAAACAAGTTACACAAACTTAATTTATTACTTCTGCTTTCTCCAAATTTTAAAGGCCCCTTGAATAACAGCTCCTAGCTAACAAAGTGAAAGAAATGAACAAGATGTACAACAGACATTTAGAATACTGATTCCTTTAAAATCTGGGGGAAAAAAAATCTCTTTGAAAAAGCACCTGACATTTCTGATTTATGGTGGTTCTTCCTATCTGTAATAACATTATTTGTAAGGAGTCTGCATTAAAGGATTACTGGAGCACATAACTGGAGGATGAGTTAATTAGGTTGTTTTGTTTTAATAAAATATGCTATTCAAAGAGTCTTGCATTTACCTGCTTAAACACCATTAGATAAAAGAAAAAAGGTTGTCAAAAGAAAAGCCAACTATAAAGGAAAAAAGCGAGAAAGACATGTTCTGAAAGGAAACAATGGAAAATTTCTGAGCACCGATGACAGTTCCATCCAGGAGAGAACTGTCTTTCCTTTAATATCAAAGCATGGGACCAAAAGCAGGCTGCAATTTCTGGGTTCAGCCAAACAAGCGTAAGCAACAAAGAGTTGAGTCAGTCTTTAACGCAGCTAGAAAGTACAGGACCGCAGCCCCCGACCACCACGACACGACCAAGTGTTGCTCAAAAGAAAATGCAGAAAGCCCAGTCTATAAAGCTGGGAGGAATTCAGAAGAGTTAAAGAGAGAGTGAAGTCTTGGTTGTCGTGCAGACAAGACAAACAGGATACACCATGCTACAGCCTGCAGACACACTGTGTGGAAGACACACTGTGAGATACTCGAGACTATTTACAAGCACCTTACCTCCTGAAGCTGTAGGGTACATTAGAGGCTTTATGGGAATGCAATTCTCACCGTACAAGCAAAGTGCACGTTAAACTTAGTGGGTGCCTGTCAATGAATTTGCTGCCAGGCTGGGAATGTCGCTGTGCCATGCCATCTCCTCTCGCTCCACCCCTGCCCGCCTTACCTAGGCACTCAGTAACAGCCGTAACATCGCATTCCGTATTCTTTATCGGCTCATCACCTCTCCTATACAACAGCAACACTGAAAAAGGCAAGAGAGCAGCAAACCTTTTTTTCAAAAAGATGAAAAACCACTTCATTTAGTCCATTTCCCACTCCAGCTTCTGTACAGGGTAAAATTAACGTGACAACAAAACCTTCTGAAGAATAACTCAAATTCTACGGGCTTTCAGTTGGCAGAGCGTGTAGAGTTACAGAAAGGAAGGTGTGCTTTAGTTCAGCCTTGCGCTGTGACAGCAATCAGTGCCCCCATCAACCTCCCCGTGCACTTCTCTCACTCACACCAGAAGGAAGCACGAGCAGAGACTGCAGGGAATGCACGGCCCTTCGCCACAGATTTACAATTTTCTACTCGGCACATTGATTGTACGCTTCATTTCCCAAAGAAATCTCAAGTAGGAAGAAATGTGCTAAAAAACAAAGGAGAGAGAAATGTCTGTAGTATAGATTTTTTCAGCCGTTTCAGGAGAGAACGGAAAAAAAAAAAAAAACCAACAGAGAAACAAAGAAAACATTCTGCAGCTAGTTAAACTGGGGGGATTCTTTTCTTTAAATTATCTTAATGATTTCCACATACAATTTATTGAGTAGGCAGCTCAAGTAGATGGATGGATATTTAAGAAAAGATGCATAGTGATCAATTGAAATGACAACCACATTTAACATTATCAAGAATTACCTGAAAAACCATTTACCACAGTCATCTTTTGCATCTGGCTGTCTAATGGTGCTTTTAATGAAAGAGACAAGCATAACTTCACTAATTACTTAGAGATATTGAAATCCGTCATGTCAGTGACTTCTCAGCATACATTTTCTTGGACCTTCAGCTTTTTTCCTTTACAGTGGAAAAAATTAGAATTAGGCAGCTTTCGAAGTTATGAAATATGAGGTCATATTGTGACAAATTATACCACTCAAAAATGAACGTAATTCTAATTAAAAATCCATCTCATTTGAAAGAGCAACTTTCAATCATGTAAAAACTGGAGATTCCAGTGAGCACTGCTTTGGTTAGTTGAGTTAGAAGGTGTTACTCAACACATTGATTAGTTTAACCACAAAATGAACGCTCCGGTTGTTGTACCATCGTTGCTGTCATTGGAACAAGAGGAATGGAGTTCACATTTTCATTTCTCCTCCCAAATACCCTCCTGATGTCACCCCCAAAATCTTCTGCGGTTCCTTGTCTGCCTTTCGGTAGAGGAAAAAGCGACTATTCTTTTTGCTGATACAACCAACATCTTTTGCCCAATTTTATCTGGACCTTGCTCTTAGAAGCCAGATCACATAAATTCATTGAGGCACAGAACCAGAGAACACCTGAGGCTGGAAGGGGCATCTGGAGATACTCCAATGCCCTTGCTCAAAGCAGGATCGACTGGGACAGGTTACTCAGGGCTGCATCAAAACCTTACCTCCAGTAAGGTTTTGAAGATCTCCAAGGATGGACATTCCAGAACTTCCCCAGGCAACCTTTGCCATTGCTTGATCAGCAACACAGTAAAAACAGATTTTCCTTGTGTTTAAACAGGATTTCCTGCATTTCAGTTTGTGCTCTCTTGGCCTTTTCACTGGATACCACTGAGAAGAGTCTGGCTCTGTCCTCTTTGCACCCTCCCATCAGGTATTTATACACACTGATACTCCCATCATCTAAGTCATTAATGAAGCTGTTAAACAGAATTGGAACCAGCAACCAACCCCTAGGGAATATCAAGTAATACTCACGGAATATCACATGCTTTTGCATGTATAGCTGCTCTAGATAATTCGCTTATAATTTTCAGATGCACAAAAATACTTGAGTGATCCAAAAAGGTCCAGAAACTGTGCACAGAAATAATACAGTAAGAATACTAGTGGAGAGAAACAAGGAGATACATTTTATCCAGCTTTTCTTAAAAAGCCTGAAAGCCTGGTTTATCACCACCATTAATGCAAAGAAATATGGACTAATATATTATTTATTAATAATGTTAGTTTATTTTGTTTCTGTGGTGCATATTAGTATGTACTGGTTCCACGGGCATTACCGAAGACCTCCGTTTCTCTCTTTTAGAAGAGCAATTGTTTAGGGATAAGTTCACCAAGTCTAGGTAACTTTGGTCTGAATTACCTGCCTTCAGGACAGAGCTGTGCTAGGAAACACAAACCTTTGCAATTGCCAGCCTCAACTACATGGTAGTTAATAAAGTCTTCCTACGTATTCTTTTGTAGACTTTCCTATCTTATGAATCTACATTCCTCTGTCAGTCACGTTTATTCGTTGCATGGTGTCATGCTCCTAAGGTGCCGCAGAGATGTTTATCCTTCAGGTGTCTCTGTGATAGTAGAGCTTCCACCTTGACCCACAAAACAGGTTTCCATATGTTCACCAGAGTCCGCTGCAGCTCGTTCCATTCAAAGGATCCAAGCACTGTCTAGAGATGTAAACATTTAAGTTTCCCTAGCTTTATAAAACTATGAAAACCCTCCGCTTCTCTACAATTGTTGGGTCATGTTACTAATGATGCTTTTTTTTTCTAGCCTGAATGACCAGATATTTGTCCTTCACAATCTTTTGGGAATACAAAATTTAGCATTTCAATTTTTGAGAATCTTGAGACATTGTGTTCCATTACCAAAGACAAGTTCTTTTGAAAATCTGAAGCGGGCAACGATGACAGCAATTATACATTTTATTTTACAATGCTAACTTTATACTTCAGTGTCTTCTTTCAGTAAAATAATGGGTTTGATTGTTTGAAATATCTTAAAATACTTTATGGTTGATGCTGATTCTGAATACTAATGCAGCTGAGAGCAGCAAACAAAAATTATAGGTGAAAACTAGCAGTGTTCTTTCTCGGGTATAGCAAGCTTTTATTATACCTGCAGATAAAAAGATTTAAGAAATTTCCATTCAAATGGATAGCTTAGCTTTCCAGCTGCCCAGATCTAACCAAAACTGCCATCGATTGGCATCAGGCATATCTATGCTATATATCATATGGTATTGCATAACATCACATATGATGCTTAGCAAAAAACCAAACAGATCAGATTCCATACTCATCAAAACAGTTTTTTTAATATTAGCTCAAATCATTTATCTTGAACTACCTGTATCCCAAAATGTTATTTCTTAAGAACCGCTACTGGCAAAAATAATTCTCCAGGACAATAATAATAAATACCTTTCTAAAAGCAGTAAGAAATGAATGAAGCACCACACCACAGTATGATTACCATTACATTAGTTCTTCTCTCTGCCTGATACTATCAAAGACAAAGAAACTAGATTTTCCAACTTCCTTTTTCCTCATAAAACGAGGGAATCCTACACATCACTGTCCTGAAACATGCTGAGCCTACGGAGTCTCCAAGTAAAGCTGGGAGTTCAGGACCTTACAGGAGGCTCTCGAGTGGTTTCATAGAATTCAATATTGCTCACATTCCTAACCTGATTTGATGCAATACTACTAAAACTAAACTAAACCCCCACTTTTAATCAGTACTTTTCTTCTAGCAGGTAAAATAAATCGACTCAGGAAAAAAAGAAAAAAAAAAGGTGTGGGGGGGACCAGTTGAAGAGAGAGTGAAGAAAAGTTATCAAACAAATCCACAGCCACAGACAAAACTATTTTCTAAAATTGAAGGAAATAAATGGCTATTGATACCCCAGGGAGAAATAGCTGGAGAGGTATGTATTTATGCAAAACTGACAGGAGTCATTCCGTGGTGGGCCAGGGTTTTTTGTCAAACTTTCACTGCACAAATTCTAGTGTAAAAAATACAATTTTTACGACTGATATAAATTAAGTTAAATTTCATAACTGAGACCAGCTGCTGGATTGAAGCAACAGAGACCAGATACTAAAAGTTATGTCATTAAATACCCAGAACACTTCCAGCTATGAAGAAAAAACACAGTGAAAAGAATTAAATTAAAAGTTTCATAAGACATCACATTCTAAAGTGCTTGTCAAAACAGATCCCAAACACACAAGAAAAAGTACCATCAATCTTAAATCAAAGTCTAACACTGCAGCCAGCCTCGCTCATTTGATTCACTGAAGTCACTTGAAAGGAGGTGGTCACTAAAGTACAAGGTCTGATATATTCAAAAAACAAGGAAAAGTTGAAGAAAACAATCAGTTGAGTGTTTTTAGGTTTTTTTACAGATGAGGATCAGAGGCATGGGAGATTAAAGGGTCTGCAGAACGTTACAGAGTGAAACACTGAAAGCATAACACCAAGCTGCAGTCCAGTGAACAGCATTTTAAGGGTATTTTGTGATTACCAACATATTAAAAATTATATTACATTTTAAAACGCCAGAAGATTACAGACAACCAAAAGCTGCCAAACCGAAGCTACTGTAAAAACTGCATAAAAATATAAAATTATAGATATCAGTGATGTTCTCAGTAGAATAAAACTGACTGGACCTGAGCAAAGGGTCAGATTTTAAGCACAGGTAGGTGGTACCTCACTTAAAAGCTTGAACTTGCATTAGATAGAGAGAACACATGGCACCCTATATAACAGGAAGTAGAGCTACCAAGATTTATTATTTAGAAAGGGAATTAATCCAAAAGCATCCATTGAGCATGAAGAAAAACAATGCATGTAAGATCAATATCAGCTAAGGCCAAAATCTGAAATCCAAATTACCTAACACCAGCTACCACAACAAAAGAAATACTTCAAGCCCATGACAGCTACCAGCCCCAAACACCGGAATGTACCAGTCAGGTATCTCACAGCCGGAATTACAATTAGATATATTTTCCCCCGCTGTCATTTTGAATACACATTCCCAGTACTGAATTTAGCTTTGAGCAAAACAATCACAATTTTTGGTCCTTCCTCCTACTCTTCTTTCTCTCCTCAAAGTCACCCTACCAGACTGTAAACACTCTGCAGTGAGAGCAGATGAGTAAGTGCAGCTTAAAAAGTACATTTTTGTGTCCCTTGTGCCAACCTTATAAACCAGTGTTGCCTTTGATAGGGTCCTTCCTCTCCATCCTCGCACACGTTCTGCAAAGTTCAACACGTCCCACAATAAAGAACGACACAGGACACATTAGTGCACAACACACAGCTCAGCACGGTGCTAGGTAGCATACAATAAACCCTCAGAAATCCTAAGTCCTTAGCCAGGGAGTGCCAACAGCAGTGTAATGTGGCTGAGGAGGTGCGGCTGATCAACCAAGTGGGTCTCTAGGTCTTGTTTGAAATGGATTTCCTACCCCAAATAACTACACAGTAAGCAAGTCCTCTCTTTTCAGCAGCTAACTGCATTTAATAAAATAAGCCAGAAAATTTCCTTTTCCCATTTCTCACCATGTATAATGTGTAATGACTCATTAGATGATTAGGAAAAAAAAAAAAAAAAAAAAAGAAAAAAGCTTTGCTGTAGAGAAGAAGCAGTAGATAGCACTGACCACCTCTCATCTGCCGGAGCATCTTCTGGAACAGGAGGAAGCCACAGTTTTGGGAAAAAGCAGCAAACACTAGCTACGTAAAAGAAGTTCTCACATGTTAATTACCACAAATTTGGATAGAGATCAGTCAACGGCCATCACAAACAGTGCCGATTATCAGTTATAATCATGCTGGTCTGATTTAAGTGGGCTGAAATTTTTATCTTCTGAACCACAAAATTCTGTCAATGGAGAACAATGAACGACACCCTTTTGTGGAAGAAAAGGTATATCCCAAATTAATATCCTCTCCTGCAAAACACTGTGTTTTTTCATTCATGCTCAACACATTTTTATAACTTTCCCAATAATTGCAACTTTTAAAAAAGAAAGAAAAGTAGGATGTCAAAGGAACCCTGCTATACTGCTGAACAAATTAATTCCAGATTTTAAGTGCCATAAATAGGTGAAATTACTTTTATTTATTCTTAACACCAAAAAAAAAACCTATTAGTGTAAATCTTCAGATTTAAAAAAAAAGATTCTTTATTGATTAATTTTCCAAACCACCAGTTTTATTCATCCTTTAACTCCCTAGCTGCAAGTATGCTTTGCATCACCTTCAAAGAATTATATTAGCTTTTTTTATTCCATTAATACATTCATTACTTTCATCATCTAGCACAACCATGGCTTAATAGAAAAAAACTTACTCCAACATTATTTAAATACACTCATACCTAGAGCTGTCTTCGATGTTCTTCTCTCAGTAATGTCTCAACAGTTCCTTTATTAAATGCTAAATGACAGCTTCAGATACGATGGAGGTGAATAATACCATTTGGACTACATTTAATTTTTAAACAAAATCCCACAGTTCTAAATGTGCTGAAAACTAGAGATCTAATGCTTAAAATACACTAGACAGAGAGTTTTTCTTCTCCTCTTCAAACTAACTCCAGAGGTCTGGAAAGGAAGATAAAGGCCATGTGTAAACCATCATGCAGAGGTATTTATAGCAGTAGCATGCACGGCTGTCATAAAACGAAAGCAGTGGGAAGCAGAGTAACTGCAAGCCAGCTCATGCAAAGCCAGGACTTATTAGAAGAGGTTCATTGCCAGACAAATGCAGCCTTTCAGATCCCAGGTGATCAGTAGTGCTTTGTACTAACAGTTACGGGCAGCATGAGGTCAAAGATCTTTTCAGCGTCTCCATTGAAAAATAACTTCTTCACTGCCTACGTTTAATTTCCCTACCGTGCAATGTTTTGCCAAGCAGAAGAACGCTCTACTCGGCTAGAATCAAGATTAATCAATTCCTTTTTTTTTTTTTTCCCCCTTTGGTCACCAGAGACATTTGTTTTAACTCAGCTTCCTCGCCAAACTGCAGAAGCGTAATCACACAAAATTAAGTACGGGTGTTTAACTTCAGAAACACGCAGTCATGTATTCTCCCATGCATGTTGCACAATATAACCCCGAACTCGGTGAAAGCGTGCATGCCCTTTATCTTGAAAGAAAAGTTAAAAAGCATTATTTACAAAGTATTCTTCCTCCTTTTCAGTAAATGCATTCCTTCACTGGTGTTTCTTTGGCACTGCGGTTTTTATTTATGAATGTAAAGGTGTGTTCTTTAAATAATGAGCAGTCATGTCATATCTTAGCAAATCGTTTCAGGTAGACATGATCAAAAGAGGTTTCAAGAGTTACTGTTTCAGAAATTCAGACAATTTGTCTGATTTTACCTTCCACATTTGTTTTCTTCTCAAGCACTCTCTAATGACTCCTTATTGTTAACCTACTCAGTGAAAACATTTGAATTGATCTCTCCGATCCAACTTATTATATCCTCATTCAGTGTTACTTTCAAAGTGAGCTTCTTGCTACTAACAGGATAACTTGAACTCCCGCTGAAGAGAAACTATTATATCGCTGGCATGAAACAGAATGGCATAATTTAGCCTTCAGACAGGCTATCACAAATTCCACAGCACTTGGAATTGTGAAATACAATTAAGATCAAACATACGTATCAGAAGATCAGCCTTTTCAACCTAACCAAGTAAATCGTAGAGGTAACAACTGTTACTGAACGCCATCACCTAAAAGGTGTTTTCCAGTTAGGTTGACCGAGACAGCACCGTACATTACAATTTCTTTTTCTCCATGTGCAGAAGCTGATGTATCTCTGAGCAATTTGTCTCATGGCTCAAACATAAGAGAACTAGTTAAGTCTTGAGGTGTGCCACCACCCACGTCTGCATTTCCTAAATACCAATCATGGTCGGTCTTACAAAAGGTTGGACTCGATGATCCCAAGGGTCTCTTCCAACCTAAATGATTCTGTGATTCTGCGATTAGTCACAATTAAGAGCGACCAAGCACAGGCACAGCAGTGATTGCTGGAGCGTTGTACATCGACACTCGTTTTGTCTGGCCACCAGTGCCACCGACTGTAACACCGCGGGTGTAAGACGTATTATTTGATCAGGTAGCGTGTCCATCACCGCCCAGCCGCCGGCAGCGGGCTTCCGCCACGGCTGATCATTCAGGAGGAGCACACGTGTTGGCTGACGGGGCCAGCAGCCCACGCCGTGCCTCCGTGCTGGCTCCAATCTGTAAATCAGGCAGGTTCTGATCAGGGACAATTAGAATCAGGCTGAAAGCTCGTTTCACTTTGCCCTGCAGTATAGAACTGTTGGGCAGAATCAACTGCCCAAACGCTGGCTGTAATTTTTAACGTTTCCTTCTGATGGAGTTCCCGATTTGCCTTTCTGGGAAAATTTTCTATATGCCTCAAAAACTCAAACCGGCATCATTTATTCATATCTCCAATTTATATTACATGAGACAGAACTTTGTGAGCCAGCACATTCTTATTTCTCTACCGACCATATTGAATCAAATTGGGTTTGTTTCCCCTGACACCAACATCTGTGAAGGCTTATACCCCAAAACACGTCTGCATGCAGACGCTTTGACAACGGGACTCTGTGCTGGTCTAACAGCTAATACCAGAAAAAAATGATTCTAAAATGTTCATTTTCTTTTGCTTCTCATATTACAGAAAAAACTTGAAGCTAAACATCCTATAATGTGAAATGAATTTGTTTGAAAAAGAACTGAATATTTAAGTCTCTCAGAGCTACTCATACATTTCCTAGTTTACAAACCATGCACCCGAGCCTATAGAGGCTTACAAACATCTCTAGACGTACCCCTATGGGTAAACCTTGTCACTTTCTTGAAAAAGCTGAAATATTTTTCATTGTTTAGGCCAGTAATTTAAGTGACTAACTTTTACTGATTCATACACGATCAAATCTTTGCACAAACCAGGGCTAATTACTGGAAATGTAAAATTAAATTACTATAATTGACAAAAGAATAATGATTGAGAAGGTACGTGGGCATACAGCTTCCATCAAATACAGCAGTTCCACATTTTTCCATATTTGAGCTGAGTATGTAACCTTGCATGTGCTATATTATATCCATAACCATAAATAATTTTAAAATAAATTTAGTTTTTTACTGCAACAAATATTCCTGTCATTACTGCAAACTAAAATATTGTTTCATCTAAACAATTAGAAGTGAATTTATGAACAAATAGAAGAGACTTTTAATGAAGCAGAGAGGTTGTGGAGTCTCTTTCCCTGGAGATACTCAAAACCCTCGTGGACGCATTCCTGTCCAGCCTGCTCTAGGTGACCCTGCTTTGGTCCCTTCCAACCCCGTATCATTCTGTGATTCTGTGATCAATTCCTTTCAAATTTATTTTGCAAACACGTTTTCGCAAGTTTAGCCACCATACATAAAGAAGAAAAAAGACCCCAAACTGCGGGGAAAAAAGAAAACAAATTTTTGTTTAATTCTCTTAAATAAATCTTGTAATTCCTAAATATTCTAACAAGTAATTGAGAAAGGAAGCCTGAAGTAATTGAGAATTATGCCAGAGAGATAGGATACTGCTCTCCACAACCTCACAAAAATTTCCTTACGCGAACACGAAGAGCCACTGTTATTTCTAAACCTCAAGAGTGCGGAAGACTTGCTTAATGTTCTAATAAGGAAAGTGTCCGTGCTGTGGAACTGCAGCAGCTCACATCTCCAATTAAAGGATGGAAGTCAATAATAACTATAGAAACATTTGTATTAAGAAGGTTCCTAAAAATACTTTGAAATGCAGCCATTTTTTTTTAAAAGTTCAAGAAAAATAAAATCGTTGATAAAGCCACAGATTTATTCTGGTCATACTTATTAAGAACATGAAGTATTTCTACCCTATTCTTACATTACGATTTTAGAAGCAATATCACATAGAGAACACCACTCATTAAAACCCCGATCAGGTAGTGTGAACTTTAGCTTTCAACTCTATGAATAATAGTGAGCTCAGAGGCAGACACTGTGAACAACAGATGTATTGGGGACAATTACGGTCCTACCGGACTGCATACTGTAGCGTTTTAGTCGGAAACAGCTTTACAACTCTAATGCCATCCTCTGGAATGCATTAAGACCATTAGTAGCCAATTTTCTTACTACTTTTTTTATAAGTATTATTAAAATATCTCAAATAATAAAACATAGTTGTCCACTCTACTGTTATTAACACAATATCAAACTGATCACAATTGGGATGCTGTGCCAGCACAAGGGTTCATTAGTTTCCTGAGGAGACGATTAAGGACTTGCAAAAATTATTTGTTTTCAGTGATGCTCATTATCCAGAAGATTTACAAGTTCACGTATTTACAAATAAATTGATTCATTCAAAAGATGATCCCAACTGCCTTTGAAAAGGTAGCTTTTAGGGACTGATTTCCAGGGTATTTTCAGATTTGTTGAATCCATCCCTACTTCCTGATGCTTCCTTTGAAATCTTGTCTGTCCCTTCTAGTATCAGATTTTCTCACTTAGTTTACCCAAAGTGTCTGAAACAATGGCAGTGTGTGTATCTTGCTGCAGAAAATTAATTCTTTTTGCTCTTCATTTTCATCTAATAAACTCCGTCCTACTCAGTGTGAACATATTTTGTTAATGTTAACGGTAAACGTCTAAAATGTGAAAGCCCCCTTGTATATGACGGACACTAACTTGCCATCTTAAGCAGCTTTTCATAAGAAAACCCTCATCTCATGAAGCAACCAGTCGTTCATCATGCCAATCACAGCGCCGCTTCTGAACAAATCAGACTCAACATTTTCATTATCACACTCCCACTGTGTTTTCCTCAAGGCTAAGAAGTTATTAAATTGTATCAACATTTTCATCCATGCTCTGACTAAAATAATTCAACTGTGCAATGTCACAAATTCTATCAAAATGGGAAGAAATTTCATATTCAAGTGTTTAAAATGGAATCTATGATGATACATCATTGAACATATTTTACACTTATGTCTCCACTTTATGAAAGTGTAATCTAGTACCTATGTCTGTTGGTGGTTATATCACTAGCTACAGCAGTTACATCTATAGCCTGCTAGCCCTTCAAATACTGCTTTCAGGAAACAGGTTTGACTTCCTAGCACTAAGAAAAAATAAATGTCTCTTCGCTGAAAAAAAAGATAAAGATAGTACTAAACAGAGAATTCTTGTTTGAATTTCGGATATTTATCTTGTATTGCATTATTTTCCATGGAAATATTCCCTCTTAATTAAAACTCATATGGCTTTATGGAGAATAATCTTGTCCCTCACGAAGGCCACGCAAGATCTGTTACGGATTCCAGTATGATAGCCGACGTGCAGTCCCTCTGGACAGCCAAGACTGTGTTGTTGATGAGCTTTCAGATGCGTGAAGCTTTGTTGTATCTGCAGTAACAGAGCTACAGAAAAATTCTTGCTCTAGTCTATAGTTCTTCATCTATACTTCCCCTCCAGTTCACATCAAAGATCTTATTACGCCTTACGTCTGTTCGCACATCAAATGAGTAAACAATACAAATGCACAGCACACTTTGGACAATTATACATCAATAGAGTATCCACAACACCAACAATAGCATCTGAATGGGATGATCAAAAATGAGCTCAGTAAGTTGTATTTCCTAGCCCCATTTAATATTTCTGACTGTGAAGTCTTCTCTGTGATAGATATTTCACTTCATTAGAACGCTTTGAATAGTAAGCAAGCAAATGAATTATTTAAACTTGACTGCAAAACGATCATGAATTTCTCTTTCATCTCTAAAGCTTTCAAACATGAGGTAGGTGCAACCATCAGATTTAGGCAACCTCATTACTTCAAATTGTATTCATAGGAACAAATCTGTTTTTAGAAAGGGATTACACTTACATGTAAAATCAATTAATTCAGCAAGTAAGATCTGTAACATCTTCTTTTTTTAACAAATTGCAGATTATTGGATTAATTTTGTTATTCACTAGTATCTGGAAACATCAGACGCCTGCAATTCTAAAATCCTACCCTTATTTTCAGGACAGCTACTGTTTTCCCTAGGCAAATCTGAAGCATTTGTATAAAAGCTTTTGCTTAACTATTTGCCACAGACAGTAATACTAAAGAGTTTAAAAAACTCTTAATGGACAATAAAAATTGGTTCTACACTTCTGCCTAAAAGCAATGATTGTACAGTAACGGCTTCAAATGAAAGACCAAAGTCTTTCTTTCAAACACCAAGGAGCTGATGTTCCTCTTCCATTTCATGAAATGACTGAAACCAAAAGAGGAAGCAGAAGACCTTATTCACAGGAGTTTCTGCCTGCAGATATTCCTTGGCACAGAGACTTCAGAGCATGAGGAAATTCACCATAAGGGATCAGAAAGGAAGAGCATTCCTGCCATTCTCTTACTAGTTCACTTAGGTGAAGTCACCAAGGGAATCCAACGCCTACTCCCATAAACACAAAAGCCCTAGAGTTCATTTAAATTTAATGCTCAGACTTAAAAGGGACTTAGCAGTAGGCACGGTCTTCAGAGGAAACGAAGGATCAGGAAAAAGAATTTCGAACTCTTTCATAGGGTTTACATAAAATCTAAGTGCATAAAATTTAAGTGAAGTGTAGCCGAGCTTTTACACAGGAAAATTTCATTTTCGAATGGATTCACCCTAAGCCTAAAGAGTCAGTACCACTACATGCTATATATTAGAAGTGATCATGTACATATGGAGTCATTTTACCTCTTTTTCCTAAGCAAGCCTTGCAGTGTTAACACCATGAGCGAACTAGAGTTACTCCCAGTTTACACTTAAAAAATAAACAAAAGGCCCATCAATGAGGTTTTCAAAACACTTTACCAAGTCCAGGCTCTACCCTCCATTAAGGTTACCTAAATAAATAAAAAATTATATATAATTATCTATTATATTGTTCTGGAAGACATTAACAAACATATTTTTACTAAACTTGGTGACATTAAATGCTATTTCCACTATGCAATGCAAGTTATGCTTCTTTATTTGAAAGATCTGTAGAGCTAAAGAATAAATTAAAAAGAACAGCTGTTATGGTTCAGACCAAAGATCAACAGACACAGCCCAATATCCCGTCTCTGGCAGCAAATTGAAGGCGAAGCTTAGGGAAAAAGGACAAAGCAGGTGGATATAATGCAGTTTTTCTCCTCCCCAGCTTTTAGCAGTCAGCAGTTTAAAAGCTGTTCTAGCAATCTAAGAACTTATATTACCAAATTCTTGGCTGCTGTACATGATGTTCAGCATAATACGTCTGTGTAGGAAAACAGATTTTCATTCAGAATTAGGAATATTTTGTTTGGCCTTATGTCATAAGAGTTGGGTCCTGTTTGGGTAAATTCTTGTAAATATGTCAAAGGAAATCTAAACAGATGAATAGGGAATTTAGGAGAGTAGGCAGGATGAAACATTTAAAAAAAAATATTTACTGACAGATCAGGCATTGAAAAAGCGTCCTGCATTCCTACTGTTTTGCAACTTTAAATGCTCAAACAGTATCGAAGCCAACAATTTCTATCAAAATGTATACATCGAAGTTCCTTCCTTTAGCCTTGGCTTTATGATTTCTGTATTTCATCCATATCACAGCGTCTCATTGCATAATTAGCCCTTGTAAAACAGAGGCTATTACATAATCTCAGGTGTAACACAGACATAATCATTAACATTTCTATCTGTCCTGAATAACACTTCTTATCAGCAATTACTTTTCAGGGCCTGTAGCCAAATGAGTAGAAATAACGTGAAGGCAGGCAGACAGAGATGGTAAGCGTGGGTCTGATATGTGCAGTGTTTTATGCTAAAAACTCAAACACATGCTTGTTTTGGAAGCCCATATTTATATTTTTCTTCAGACTTATCTAGCAGCCTGCCCTTGGGAAGTCGCTACTGTTGTCAGAAGAAAATGGCAAAAATAGCATGTTCGAGCAGCAAGTGACACTTATTTCCAAGGGTTATGTTATACAAAATACATCTTGCTCGTGAGCAGCTAAAGCACACGGCTTGACAACTGACTATCAGCACTACAATAGACTGTAAATGTGATTGCAAGGGTTGGTTCTGCAATATTTTAAGAGGGATGGCACCCTCAATCACTAATGGGTAGTTATATGAGTACCCGTATCATCTAGTTTAGTTTCACAGGCTGGATTTTATTACAGACACCTTCTGTCACTACAGTGGATCACTGCCAATCTAAACCATTGATCCTGCAGTAAGTACCCGACTCCTGCTGCAATGCAACTGTTAAAGTTTCCCTCATTCGTTTTTCCCTTCAGGCTGAAGAAAGCAGGCCATGCTGGAAGGCAGCCATACTGTTTGAGCTGTAGAGATGCACATCTGTAGTTTTAATTTTTCCAGTCAGACTTATTATAACAAAATTGAAAAGTATAAAAGTATTAATCCAAATGCAATAAAGACTGGGAATGTCAGTTTGGCACGGTGTCCATGTAATTTATCAGACCACTCAGAATGGCAAGCTACTGTATTTCAGTTTCAGTATCCTGGTTTTTCAGTAGAGATGGTGGATTCTGACAAATGAAAAATGATCAAGTCATTAATTTTTAAAAAAAAAAATGATCAAGTCATTAATTTTTTTAAAATATTCATAAATTTCCATATGCAGACTCCAAGCCCAAAGACTGACATAATCTTAATTTTTAAGATTAGAAACTGCAAGCTGTCTTACTGGTACGGAGAAGAACACATGCCCAATTATACATGCCTGGTAGCATACCTCCTGCTCCTTGGTAGCACAGGCTGACCTAAATAATTTAATGCTATAGTCTCCACAGACAAAATCTATGTTAAATATTGAAGGGTTCAAGACTGTTTGTAAACATTTTACAGCAGTTCCAAAACTGGTTTCTATCTGATCTTTTTTTTTTTTTTTTTTTAAAATGGACTCCAAACATTCCCAGGAAGGGGTATTTCTTTCCAACTGCCCCTCCACAACAGTCATACTCTTTTTTCCATTCTGGTTGTCTTCTTTTCTCTGATTCTTCTAGCACAACACCAAATACTTACATACAACTATTCCCTCTCAACCACTCCCTACTTCCTCTCCATATATATTTATAGTTTAGTAATTATCTGGATTTGGGGATGAAGAAGACAGTACTCTCCAAGATGACCTCAAACAGCTTGTGTGAGGATGTAAAATGTAAAACCCATGATCTCCCCGTATTTCCAACTTATCTCACCTGCCCTGCCCTTTCTCTTCTGCTCCTGCAGTTCCCTTTCTCCCCTCTGTCAGCCTGATGCATCCTATAATCCTGGCACTGGCAATGATGGAAGAACCCTATGAGGTAGAGAAATCTGTAGTAACACCTATTATAGAGAAGGGGATGCAGGAGTTGCAACAGGAAGAAAAACTAAGGAAAAAAGTTTACAATTCATCAATTAATTGTTTAAAGCACATTATTCTTGTTTCTCAGATTCTTGCGTCTGCAGAAAATAAGGGGAAGGAGATACCCATAAGAAGTTAGCAAGGTATTCTTTCAAAAGGACCCAAAGCCAAAGAGTCTGGAAAAGAGCTCCTTAATTTGGTGCATCATTCATAATAGATCAGCTTTGTGTAACCTCAACCTTTACACAGCGTAGCAACTAACTGCAGCTGGCTTATACCATAAAACCTTAGCCGTACAAAGGATACAAATTTTATTTGACACAGGAAAAGGAGTTCGACACCCGCCTTATCCTCCCCTCCTCCTCCTGCATTCCTTAGAAGAAGGGAGAAAGACAAAGTGAGGAAGAAGAATGTGAGGTTGCAATAAGACGTTATAGGCCAATGACTTTTCTAGCTGCCCATTTATTTTTTTTTGTTTTCATCTTTCCCAGTTCTTCAAAAATATACATATTGCTGTTAAGGTACCTTACTTTCACACATTGTGCCTCAACAGCTATTAGAAACATTTTCACTATAATTTCAAAATATTTTGGCCAGTTTTCTCCAAAGCAGAAACTGACAGGCTCCATTTATATAAAATAAAACCAAACCAAACAAAACCACTACATATATGGAATTTGACATGGAAACCGTTCCCCGTGGCAAAACTGTATCTTCAGCTCTCTTGCTTGTGATGAGAATCTTTAAAACATGATTTGAAATTAAGTCAGAGATTAATTTTGGAAGGTGAACATCCGACCCATTAATAGCAAATACAGAAAGTAAAGAAGTCATATCATCAACTACACTTAACTACTCCAAAAAGATGTTAAAAGTTTAAGACAATCACTGTAGATGCCTGATTTCCTAATGCCTAAAGGTCCAAATGAACTTTGCCACTAAACAGGTTCTAGTTTCCTCCCAGGACCGTCTAATTATGTAGTATTCACAGACAAAAATTAACAGCTCACTGGGGAAAAACTAAAATAAATAAATAAAATAATCCATCACAATTACAGGAGCAAACATAGAAATGCCAAATTATTGCACGGACTACATATTGGTTCTTTTTGTAATTACACTCAAGTTAAGCATGCTATTTACAGGATTAAATAAGGCCAACAGAATCTTAAGTCCATTGCCTCAGAGTGTAACAACACCTAAAACATGACATGAGGTCTTATTCCATACATCCTCCTGCAATATAACTGCAATTAAATATATCACAAAGTAAGTGTTAATTATAATTGCACCTACTCTGAGTTATGTATGCATTAATAATATTTTATCACTTAAACACTCTTTAGGGTCACTAAAGAGTGCAAATGGTGAATCTGTTTCAAAGTCATTTGGTTATTTTTTAAAATTCTACCCAATAACTGCAATGATGTTTAAAAAGCTCTGATTTAAGTTCAGTAATGAAATTGCATAGACAGATTTTTTTTGTCCAGTGCTTATCAGTCAGGTAACAAACAAGATTAACACTTTTTAAATATTTATGAGGCAGGAAGAAAAAGGAACTGTGCTCACAGAGAATGTATCACTTCTTTAAAAGAACTTAACGTTCCTTGATTTCAGCAAGAGTAATTTGACAAGGCTGACAAGGGAGAAAAGCAGGTGGGCAGGAAATCTTGATTCACAGCTCTGTCAATTCATCCTCAACAACCTTGTTATGTGGCTGAGTAAGTGACAGTTCAGGATATTTTAAATAAACACCCCCATTGACTGTTGAAAACTACTTTTCTCCTCTACAGCGAAATCATTAAAACTCCCGCGAAGAAGTTGTCAGATTTTTCCACCTGCTATCAGAAAGAGCAAAAAGTCAAGCTCTAGCAAGTCTTGAAGGGGGTGTAAATTTTTAATTTTTTTTTCCCCGCAGCACTTACCCAGGCTGCAGTGTTAGGAGATGGCACTGTAACAGAGTAATGGCTACCTACCACCGCGTTCTCGCATTGTCCTGCACGCCAGGTGCACTCCGGCGACCAAGGCAAGAAGCAGCAGAGACCGTAGATGCTTTTGTCTCAGAAACAGAAGTTTCTCCTTACTGAGCTAAATGACAGTCTCTGTTGACTGCTATTCATTTTTTGCAGGTTGGCATTTACAGGAACAGAACGAATCAAAGCAGAAAAAAAAAGAATGAAAAAACCACTTTACCAATACAAACAACCTAACAGAGTGTAACTAACTACATTAACAGTCTCCAAACATAGGCAGAAATAATTCAACCCAAACTAGTAGACTTCAGTCACAAGAAAAATCTCCCACTCAACAAACTCCTGGGAGAAAAAAATATAAACATAAAAAATAAATATAAACAACCCAAATGCCTCCCCTGCTTCCTTCAACAATCTAAGTAAAAAAAAACCAAACAAAACAATCTAGGATGGAATAAGCTCCTGTTACTAAACAAAAAGCAGGGATGCTCAGAATTAAATCTTGCTTTTTGAAAATCTGGCTTTTACACTTCTGTGTGTTTCTGTTTACTTCTATGTAAAGTAAGTATGACTAACAATCCATACAATCTTCTGGAATACAAGACAAAATGTAAGAAATATTTCTAACTTGCTTTTAGATGTTGAAGAGAAAAGCATCAAACTGTTTTGCCCAAATATACTAATAAAGAAGATTCTGATTCAGCCTGGTTAATGGAGAGCTACAAATATATATATATATATATATATACACATACAAATATACAAGCGCATTAGAATCACAGAATCATAGAATTGTCTGGGTTGGAAGGGACCTTTCAGATCACCAAGTCCAGCCACCAACGCAACACTGACAAACTAAACCATGTCTCTAAGCACCACGTCCACCCATCTTTTAAATACCTCCAGGGATCGTACCTCAACCTCTCCAGGGTTGGCCTGTCTGCCTTGCAAGAGAAATCACAATAAAAGGTGCAATAAAATTAGCGCAAGAAAAGCATTATTTTGCTTAAGTCTGGATGAAGCTTTGCATTAGCATTTAAAAGAAATAAGGAAAAGATTGGGTTAAAGGACCAAACTCACTTAGAAATTCAATTCATCTTCACTTTCAATGGATTGCAATACCTTATGAGTATGATAGGTTTACGTTATATCTTGTGTTACGAAAGTATAACAAAATTCTGAATTAATTTAGGTGCTGATAAAAGATTAATACAGACTGAAAATTAACTGTGGTAAACTTTTAGTCTCATAACTGACTCAGAGAAGTTTTTCTATGAGCACGTCCTATGCACACGCTGTGCCAAGCAGAACTCACTCGTCTCTGGGAAGCGGTAGTACTACAAATGCTACTTCAAATAATTTCAATATTTCATTTTAAAGCTGACTTCTTTAAAAAAATACTGGATAAATTACAGTTTCACACCCTTTTCCATATTTATGTCTTTTTCCAATATTTGTGTCAACTGACAAATATCAATTCAAATGTCATCATTCATAAAGACAGTTTCCAGTACTGTTCATACATTGCATGGTTCTCAGTGGAGTTGCCCTCCCTAGTTCTAGAAAATCAACTGCAGACCTGAAACACTCAGAAGAGATCACAGCAAAAGCAACCATCCTCACAAATACCTCAGTGAAATTTTCTTCGCACTTTAAATTCAACATGGGGAAAAGGAAGCAAATAAAACAGCGCAGCGGAGAAAGAGCTGTTACAAAGCGTTCACAACGATGCTTATGGAACATCCACAGCAAATTGCACCTGAAAAGCTCTACAAATATTAAAAATGTTAATACAGTGTTTATCAATGTACCTCTCAGGTGATGCATATGTTATCCCATTACATAAAGCAAAAGGACAAGGAAAAACCTAAAATGTTCAGTATCAGAGGTATGAATGAGGCAGCAGAAAGTATCTTTGGAGAAAGTGCAATAGCAAATGAGGAATTATAAAGGCCTTAGAAATCAGTGCATGAACGACCACGCAGGCTAAGTATGCTTCAGGACACTGTACTTCACCTATTGCTTTTGAAGTCAAATACATAAAAGAACCACACAAAGTAAAATATAAAAAATGTACAATCCACAAATTACAGAACTATGTAAAATCTCAGCAGAGCCCCAGTGAGTGCAGCAATACTGATAGCTCTTTTTTGATCTACTGCTAGACAAACGTATTGCTTGACAAGAAAGAAAAATCATGGTATGTATAAAAAGCATATTATATATTAAACTCAGCTGTTTAAGTGATAAAACACATAAAATCTCCCTGCAAAATCCACCTTCTCTTTGGACACCACTGTATGAAGAATTTTCATTCATGAAATACATTATTACTAACATAAGCATACCTACAGATTAAAATAGTCAACTATTGAGTTAAAACATCAGTATTAGCAGGATAGTTTTGATAAAACTTTGCACGTCGTTCCACATGGAAAAAAATATTGATGATGGCAGAGAATGATTTAAGCCAGTAGTAAGAGGTACAGAATGAGCTAGCAGCTGAAAGGAATTCAGAGCAACAACAGCAAGGGTACTGCAATGGTGGATACCTCTCCACATTTTTATTTTTTTTTCAATAAAGGAATGAAGTATTTACGTGAAGAATAGCCTCTATTTTCCCCTGATTACAGATTTAATGTAGCAACTATCAGATGAGATTTTTATGCCTTGTGTTATGCATAAGGTCAGACTAAGTTAAAATGATATTTCCTTGCTCTTAATATTGATAAATCATTTTCAATGGATGTTTTGGTCATTGTTATTTAGCACACTTTTATTCCTATTGCAGAAAGAAGGGGAATCTAACATCTCAATTAGACATCCTATAAATATCAATAACATGCTCAGTAAACGTTACTAAGAGGCAACCAAACGTAGGACATTACAGAGATGATAATAGAATTCTTAATTCAATTTATGTATAGACATTCAGTGCAAGGAAACCTCATTTTCCTGAACTGTAATCCAAAAAGTCTTGTAACTTTCAAGTTTCACAAAATGAAAAAGAACCACAATTCAGTACGTTCACAGTTAGAATTATGAATTATCATTCATAATTTTCTAATACCTTCGAAGTGTCAGTTAGGTGGTGCTATGAAAACGAGTACAGAGCCAAACCAAGAACTGTTCTGTTGGAAAAGGCAAGATTAACCTCACACATTTATACAATGTCACATTCTCAGCCAAAATCTGTGCATAAACCACCAGAAAAATCTTTCCATCTCGGGGGGTCCACTGTGCTACATAGCAGGTACAGTTGCAGCTCCCGCTCGTTTTGGCTGCTGGTTCACAGAAGCTAGCAAAGAAACAGGCAGAGCCATCAACGTACGGGCATAAATTTGTTTCTAACCAACCTTCACCATCTTTAGCAGGAGCCAGAAGCATGTCAGTTTGTCCATGTGACTTCATAAATTTGCTATTACAGGATAAATATTTCAAAAATTCCTAGGAATTCATGTGTTGTTGTTCGTATCAAACATCAGGTTGATAGCCAAAATCTGCAGGAGGTGCCTTTTGCTGGAATTCACCCCAACCAACTTTTCAGACTCAGAAATAATACACTGCACTTCCATTTGGGAACGGATGGAAACAGCCACAAGCCATAACTGCTTTCAGTAATTCAGTGCTTGAAAGGAAGTGTTTATCTCGTTTCATTTATAGTAGTTATAACAGTTTATATCACTTTGAAGGCGCAGGGAATATCCTAGCTCTTTTATCTGCTCCGAGAAAGAATCCTCCTCCCCTTGCTGCCATTTAGCCACCATCTCTCTTTTTCCTTTTTTCTTCAAGGAGGTTCAGAATTAAAACTTCAGAACAGTAAAATTACTTTTGCTTGGTTCTCTAGAATTTAAAACCATGCACAAAAATTGTGGATTTTATCTATTTATCCATTTGCAATGATGCATTTAAAAATAATTTGTTGTACAGATACATATTTGTTTTGCAGATGCATGCAAAATTGAAAAAAATACTTTCAGAATTGCTTAGGCTACAATAAAAAAAAGCTTTCATATTTAAAATCCAGAAAACTAAAAACATTTGATGATACTATAGGCAGCTGGAATAAATTATTTGTACAACTGTGTTTGTCATGCAGACCACTACAAAGCCAAAATTTACAGAAATTAACAGTTTTCAAGAAGAGAAGGTAGAGGCTTCATTTAATTTCATACACATTTTCTGTTCTATAATTCTAGGAATCTGTGCAAATATTTCAATACACAGAAGTAATCAAGCCTCGGAACACCATTTCATGGAGGCCAAGCCTTATCATACACAACACAAAAATAACACTCATCTTTCTTACATCTTGCTCCACACCAAAACCCCGGGAGCATGAGGAAATAAGCAGTAACCCGCAGCACGCTTTCAGCTCCCAACATCTCCGGTTTAGAACTGCACATACGTATGTTTGAGACACGGACTTTATTTCTGAATAAGAAATATATATAAAATAATAGTTACAAATGATACGAGGGAGACAGTATGGTTTTCTGTTTAAGCAGGAAACCACAAAGCAAGAAGCCTAGTTATTTGATTAAGTCAGGGCGGTCTCAAGTCTCAGTTTTCTCACCTGTGGAAGAGTATAACATTAAATTACATCATGTGCTTCTAACACCTTAGATTAAAAGCAAAGAAGTGCACTAAAGACAGCTATTCTTGACTCGGGGTTTACAGAAAGATTGTTCTATTATTTTTCTTATTATACTCATCCTTTTAGAATACACATAATTGCATTGCTCTGGGTGATGTGATCATGTGTAGGAGTAGTGCCTAGAATAGGCAGGAGGCCTGTTTTTAATGTACTTATTACATACTCAAATCTCTATTGCAGGTATAAATGTTTGACTATAACTTTCCCTGGATGTATCCGAATAATGGGTTTATTCATTTCATTACTAATAACCATAATGTTCTTCAACAGACAAGACGTTCTGTGGGTTTTGTTATAGGCAGTATAAAAAGAGAAGTGGACAGCAGATCCCCTATCAGGAACTCATAGAAAACAAACTGCTCCGTGAAGAAAGACAGCAATAGAGCAAGGTTTCTGAAGGATTTGTATACTTTATCCCCTATCTTCCAACCGGACGGAACCAAACTGTAACTCATTAAGTATTTAGCCTAATTCTATTTGCTGCTGACGTGGGCTTGCTTTTCAGTGGGAAAAGCATTGTTTTCCCTGCTTTAGAGAGATACAAAGATCCCACCACTTTCACTCACCTAGCCTAAGGTAGCTCAAAGTCTCTACGTGCCACGCAGGAGTGCTACGGGAGAAGAACTCGGTTCACTGCTATTTCAGATGGGTTTCCATCTCCACCACCTTGCGACAAAGAGCAGGTAAGCACAGGAGAACAGAAGCCATACCAAGAGGCAGACGAATGATTTACAATGTTTTCATAAGTAATGAAGTTTAGCAGCCGTAAGAATATTCTTTAAGAAAATTACTCATCAAGTTAGCTTAAAGCCAACATAAGTTAGGCTTTATTAGGTTGGCTCACAGCAGTAGTGTCAGCTACTGGTATTCTGCAAAAATGACCTTGATACAAAGTTCAAAATAGCCTATTACACATGCAGAAAGAAACCAATTCAGGTCTATTACATTTTAAACGATCACACTTAACACGGGACTGAACTAGCTTCTTTTTCAAATGGACACATTATGACAACCTTGAAAGAAGGTATTCACATTAATAGGCTTTTTATTACGTAATTCAACACAATTTATGTTTATATGGTGTCCTTCAAGTCTATAGAAAAAAATAAATCTTTGTAGTCATCAGTAAGTTGAAGACAAAAGCAGGCAAACACAACAGCACAAAGTGACTGTCCTACAGGGAAAAATGACTGTGTTCTAAGTAGAGAGCAACAAGGAGAAAAGGGAAAAAGTCCACACTACCTTTGATAATAGATCAACGCAGATGAATAATGAAGTGACCATATAAAATACATCATGTTCATTGTGAGTTCTGAAAACCTTTTCTTACGTTAATCCAAGACAATCAAGGAGTCAATCAGGAAGTCAAAAAGGTTAATGCGTAATGATAAAAAAGTGGAAGTGGAAAGAGCAAAAAGTTTTTTTTCTTTCCTCTACGTTTTTGTCTTTCAATAGTCCCTGGTGATAATCCGGAGGTTGAGCAGAGACTCTTTTATTGCCTAGCAGCTTCCTAAGTGAAAGAGGGGATAATCAAAATGACAGCTAAATATTGTTACTTCCTCAGGGAAAGAAAAAAGAACCCACAAAAAACCACTATCAAACTTCGCAGGCAAATTATTAAACAGCACAGTATTATTCTTTCTCTAAGTATTCTCAGCGGGAATGATAGATGACTGCTACAAAGTTGTGCTTTCCAAGAGTGAGACGCGACCTCACAAAAATAATGTGAACTACAAGTCGAGATGGGGAGAAAACTTACTCTTTAACTTAGAGAATGCAGAATCCACTGAGCCTCTGAAGTGCAACATTCATGACCTATAACTGTTAATTTAACCTACTTTCAACGTTCAGTTCTGAACAAACCCATTCCTAACACTAACTAACGATGCAAGTTTTAAAAAGTTCTCTTTTGTTGAAGTCTCCAGACAACACCTGCAGTAAATATCATTCGTGGCTGTGGTTTCATGTCTGAGTCCCTGCCGATCAAGGCTGTTACCCCAGACTGCTGTATCTGCACTTGCACGCATTTCTGTTACATCAGAAAGGACCCTTGAAAGCTCCTAACCAGCAGTGCACATAAAAAATACTTGCAATTATGAACAGAGAAGAAATAGAATCACTATCATGCTTTCTTATACTAGGCTGTGGTGTAATTCATTGGGATCTGACGCAGACACCAGCTGTTCAAGTCTGAAGAATACAACCAATGCTAAAGCACAAACCAGGAGCAGCTAAAATTGAGCATGAGGAGAAGTTCCTGTGGAAGCATCAGAGCGACTGAATCCAAACCAGCTCTGCTACAGGTCAGTTCATTATCTCTAAAGACTCTGATGCTTTACACTAACTCCTTGTGGCCTTATTTCAAACGGCAACAGCTTATGTAGTATCTTTGGAACTTAAGATCTATACTGTAGAGAGTTAAAATAGGGATCTGATCCAAAATCATTAACCACTTCAATTATTTATTAAGCATTTATTAAAATACTACCTACTGTCCTCTTCCTTGATCAGAATAAGATAGTTCGCTAATGGAGGGTTTAGAAAAATGTGTGTTTATGATATACTGAAATCATCACAATAATAGTAATTTCCAAATAATTTGGGAGGTTTAAATGCATTTTTCTTTCCAAAGCAAGAAAAAACAAGACATGGAATTAATTAAAGTTCTTAGCAACTATTTTTTTCATTTACATGAGCTCAAACTGTGAATAACCAAACTTATTCCACCGAGCTGTAAGAACTTCGAATTCCCAGGTTTTTGCTTCTAGAGAATTAAAGCACTAACAAGGAATTGGTAAGAATGTTACATATTTTTTTAAAAAAGGGCCTACTACATCTCTCCTTTACACCAGCCCATTGCTAGAAACTTACTGCCATGCAAGAGAGAAAACACACACACACAACGTAATGTCTGGCTCCCTGATGGAGCTACATGCAGAAATCCTGCGGAAGTCTCTGCAAATTACTCGTATCCTGATGATAGAAGTGGAGTGCACGTCACATTGAGCACCTCGACACACACAAGGGCCTCTCTTCCCACTGCCTTTACAGCTTATCTAGACACCCGGGTCAGCTGCGGTGATGCGCTGTAAAATGGTACTCCACCACCAGCAAAGGGAGAATTCTGAATTAACGGTTTTATACGAAAGACGAGCCTCAAGTCACAAGTGAAAGGAGCGGAAAATTTGGCAAATCGAGTTTATAAAGTCCTACTATCACCTCCTCCAGATACATGCTTGGACCTTCTCATGAGAAATACTGCGCATCTTCTTCAATTTACCTATCATCCAGCTTCAATCATGTCTCTCTTCAAAGTAATAAAAATTATGCCTGCACTAGTTAGCAATGCTATGCACCAGTTTAAGGTGCAAGCTTCTGTGATCAGGCTATAATAACTTGTGCCAGTTTCTCCTTGAATTATAGTTATTTCTGAAACAAGTTTTCCACATTCTTTCTGGCTACAGAAGGAGATGTAACAGTAATCTTTGTGCAATGCCATTTGTAAGCTAAATTTATGTTCCAGATTTGCATGTTAAGTGCCTTACTGGTAAAAGCAGCTCTCAAAGACAGCATGTTTATGCTTCCATTTGTGCTTAAATTTGAATGCTACAGCAAAGCCAAGTGAAAAAACCGGATGATTTTAGTTCTTTTTATCTTAAGTCAAACATGGATTGCTTATTTTAATTATTGACTAAGCCTCCTTTCTGGGTGGAAAAAAAATAACTATTAGCATTTGCAAGCTCTGCATGGATATTGTTATTTTACACTTGGGCTGTCTCCTCCACAGTTTGTACTCAGGACAAAGTACACTTCCGAAAATCATAATGTTTAATGCACTGACTACTGTCTCTGCAACACCCCAAAACCATATCTAATGAAGTGCATCCAGCTAGTCATATATTTTAATTTCTTTATTTGGATGATCTCTTAAATATGTTTTCTGTTTGTAATGGATAATCTCTAAGTATGCCTTCTGTTTGTAAAAGGAAGAGCCTCCCTATTAAAAGGGCGCCTTTCTCACAATTTGAGATTTTGTTGGTTTAACATGAAGGCATATTCTGACATATATTGCCAGGTTACTCTAAAAATCAAGAAATAATGAACTAAATTTGAGAGATACTAGTCTTCAAGCATAAATATTTACATACACATATACATATGAGCAGCAGGATTGTGCTCCGTGTCACACAAACTTTCATGTTTTGACCAGAAGCCCGTCCTACACACTTCTGCCATAATACTATTCTTCTGCCATAACAATATTCTTCTGCCATAACACTATTCTGCCCTCTTTTTTCCAAGCCCCATTATAATTGTAAGTTTCCCGTTCTCACAGTTGCAGAAAGGAGCTTGAAAATGGGGCCTCAGAAAGTCAAATCCCCAGCAATCTACAAAATTAATTTTAAAGCAGCCTCTGTACTGGTAGGTAGGGTCACGGATACAGAGAACCTGACAACTTCAGCCAGCAAACCTCCCGGGCACTAAACAAAACATAAATCGCCCACCTCAAAGGAATGAAGCTTTACATCATATGTACATTATTTATATTTAAATACGATTATATAGTTAATATATTATATTAAATGAACACAAAATGATACACAACGGGAAAAAAAAAATCTGTTTACCTTTCGGCTTACACCAGCGTAAAAGACTGGTTCTGTCGTTCATCCGCTCTCTCTCAAAGCAAGCTATTTCGCGATGCAAAAGCGTCCTAATGAACCTTCTGGGGTGGGTCTCGGGGGCCTGTGGGCCAGGGGGGCAGATGCCTGCGGGCAGCCGGGGCCACTGGAGGCCTGGGAAGGGCCATGCAGCCCCCACGGGGCAATCGAGGGACCCAGGTGTTTGCTCCCCAAACCTTCCAGCAAAACAACTTGCTTCCAAACAGCCTGGGGAGCTCTGGGCCTGCAGACCGCCAGGAAACAGCCTAAGAGTCACCTCATGCCTTGTAAGAATTCTCTTAAAAGTCCGGCCTTGTAATTCTTTCTCTGAGACGGTTTAATATTCTCGCTGTAATCTGGTGTCAAAATATTGAAGAAGAGGCACATGTATCAGAAAAATTAAACCCCAAAACTTCTCAAAATATGCTGCACGGCCTAATAATCCCGTCTTCCTTCAGGAGCCTCTTTGCAAGAATCCTCAGGAAACTGTTAAACTTCCCCAGAGCTTCCTATTGCCCCAGCACGTGTGCCATGGCCATACTAAGGTTAAAAAAAAAAAAATAAATAAATAAAACAAAGAGAGGAGAAAAAGAAAAAGGTGATTACCTCATAATTAAATGAAAAGTTGTACCGGGCCCAGCAGCTGGCGGAGGCTGGAGGGGTCCCCGTGAGGCGCTGCCGGGTCCCTGTGAAGGGCCGGAGGAGTCCCCGTGAGGGGCTGGAGGGGTCCCCGTGAGGGGCCGGGGGGGAACCTGTGAGCCGCTGCCGGGTCCCTATGAGGGGCCGGAGGGGTAGCAAAACAGTTGGTGTTGATCTTCACCAACTATGACTATAAATGTGGATAGTGATATCCACTATATGCACTTTTCAGGTCTATTTACTTTGGACTATAATATG
>JAOXJK010000012.1:57648524-57660614 GCA_025774025.1 Xenus cinereus | reverse complement strand
TGAATGTCTTTTCTATTGAAAAATAGTCAAAAAATAGTACATATGAGAAAAATGTGGCTATAGTTATAATTTTATGTAAGAGAAAAATTAATTTATTTTACAAAAGATGATTTACTGCTGCAGTACTTTGGAATGAAATATTTCTAATCAGCATTTTAAAATTAAAAATTTTATATTATAAACGGCTTTCAAATTCAAAAGTTTTGAAGTTAATTTAATACCTTAATGTTGGCAAAGGGAAATATTAAGGTGATTTAAATACATATATATATAATATTCAGAGAAATGTATTTCATTCCATTTTTTAAACAGGGGAAAAATGTGGTATTTTCTATGAAACAAAGAATGAACTTCTGTTTCTTTCTGGTATATATATACATTCATGCTACATAAAGTCTGTATATGATGCCTTCTACTTTTAGCAAATTGGCAAGGTTGTGATAAAGAAACATGTGCAACAACAAAGTCTTGGATGTCCTGTATATGGCCATGGATTATAACAAAACTCACAAAGATTTATTTTTTATTTTTCAAACTAGGTTTAAGTGGGTCAACAGATCCAAAAGGTATTAGCAGCAGACAGACAAGGAGCTGGACCACCTTATCTTCACTCCCTCAAAAAGGTAGGCTAAAAGCTAAATCTTGGTTTTGTCATGATTGAAGTTCCTTGCTGAAGTCAAAAAGAGTTGAAATCAGAAGGATTAGACATACCAATGAAATACTGGTGTTAGTATTAAAATCAAGTTCAGTTATCAATGCAATTTGCCCATTCACAGCAAGAGATCTAACTCTTAATTTAGACAAATGTGGCCTGTTTTCAGTTAGGTCTGAAGTCTTGCAAAATATTTAAATATGTGCTTCATTTAAGTGATCTCGTTGTCTTCATTTTGCTTACATTATGTGGTGAAAATAATTACTGAAGTCACAAGGGCAGAATGAACATTAAAAAGATATAAGAATAAGACAATAGTCAGTGCAGTTTTAAAATTTGTATGTCTGTCAGGAAAACATTTTAGGCTTCATTAGCAATAACTGGTTACGTGATTTTGCCTATCCATCAAATATATGTGTATGAATAAGCGTTCTTCCTTTTCAGAATGCCTGGTCAGTTATGCCCCTCTCAGGATTCAACAGTTGATGTTAAATGATTAAAATGTTTTCAAATAAATTCACATCTTTTAAAGCATAATAAAGAGGATAAGCCCGTGGTCTATACATTCTGTTGCTTATTTCAGGTTAATACACACTCGATTAGAAATGATAGCACTGAGAGTAAAAAGGGTTTATTATTTGCTGCAGCGTCTTCTTTAAAGTTAGAAGAACATTGTTCTACATTAAACATTAAAAGCTTTGAAAGACTTTAAGGAACCTGTAAATCTCTTCCAAATTAGAATATTATCATCCATCAGTAATCTCTTGAACAAATAAAATGCATTTATTACTTGTTTCATATTCATAAATGCCATTGGTTTAATTAAAATGTTTGAAAAGTACAAAGCATGTATTTTTTTCCACAACTAAGCTTGAATTAAACATGCAAATGTCTCCTAGCCATGACTTATGGTGAATAATTGACTTAAAGAGAAAAAAAAAATGGGCACTAATTTACATCTTATCTGGTTTTCCCTATCAAAAAATCAATAGAAGCCAGGCAGAGAACAGAATGTTAAAAGTTCCAGATTCCAAGGATTTTCTAAGTTTGCATAATAAATGTGACAACCCTCCCGAAGCATTCCTTTTATCACATTAGTTCCACAAACCAGTTTATCCGAGTGCATTGTTCACATAGAAAAAAATCTCATTTATTTATAATTGCCTAATCAACTGAAACTTAATTGCATTATGCTGTAAGGACCTTTGATGAAGCTTTAGAAATCTGCATAAACATTAATAATTTGAAGCCCTAATTAATAAGAATTAAAAAATAAACTTCAAAGGGAATGTAAAAGCTGGTTTTGATTTGCTTTGTAGAAATTATAAGGTATACTTTCATCACCTCTTCAGTTTTCTGTTTGTATATTCTTCAGTGAAAAACAGTAAGCACAGAGACTTTATTAGAAGGAGGAGTTTAATGGCATCCAATAAGCATAAGCATCTTTTTTGACATTTAAATTTCCAATAGCTTAAACAAAATCTGACAGTTAATTTTCCAGATAAAATGTTTTGTAATTCAAAATCACTCTGACATAGAGAACTCCTTGACACAATCAAAGATTTCATTACTAAAGTATTTTAAAAAAAAAAAAACAAACCACGGTCCTATATCTCCATGCAAAGATGCTGCTAGCGTGGGTTGAATTGTGAATCCTTTGAATTCAAATGAGTCATGAGAACATAAAGCTGAAACAAATGAGTTAAGAAATCACATGCAGCAGCAGAGAAGGAGAGAAATAACACTGGGTGAAATCAGCATTATCTGGCTCAGATATGAACTAGGCAGAACCGTGCACAGAGGGGAAAAAAACCAACAAGTCCCAATGTAAGACGAGCCTTTTGTGCCTGTCAAGACGTGGCAAGTATCAGAATTGCGTGGCATTATGTTCTCTGGTCTTCTGCAGAGCTACACCCAAAGTGCCGAACAGAAATAAAGCTTTACGTGTTTCCAAAGCCTAGGGGGATATTTGTACAGATTTCTACCTCATTAACTCTTCCCTTTCTCCTTCTCCTCTTACCCTGCACTTGTGGGGAATGCAGACATCAAGATGTGTAACATTTTCTACAGTTCTGAGTGGAAGCTGGTGAATCCACTGACCTATAAATATAGCCTTAGACATAGATGAGTACATTTACTCGTAGACGAATACATATAAGGAAATTGTCAGTTATTATTTTGGGGGGATTCCTAAACTCATTAAAACACAGAAAAAAAAAAAAAAAAGAAAAAAAAAGTAAAGGAACTCCAGCATTTATTTTTCTATGTGATTTCTACATAAAGTATATTTTGTGTGGTTATCAACTCCTGGTCATCAACTGTGAATTTACAATACTGAGAAAATCCAGTAGAGTGTAGATTAATTTATATCCCCTATGTGGCCTAGCATCCGAGAGCTCTAATATGCTACTTGCTCTATAAACTCAAAACAAAGAAATAGTTACATCTTTTCTATTTCGAGACCCGACACACTGTGAACTCAGCAAGAGACAAACAGCACACACTGTTAAACAGAAGAAGAAGCAAATAGGTCGGCACAGCAGTGCACAGCAGACTTAACACCGCCCAGGTGTTAGTAAGCATAATGGGAAGCAAAGTTAGAAAGAGCATATGAAGGTAGAAAATGAGGTGGGATAAAGGATGCTCAGAAATACAGTATTAAACTGGAGACACTGCAGAAGATGCTTGGTTTGGGGTAAAGGGAATAAAAAAGATAGATGAGGGAAGCCGATAAATTCTATTTGGGTAGGGAGAAGGGGATGAGAAGAAGAAGGAGAACTGGAAGTGTTCAAGACCAGGCTGGACAGGGCTTTGAGCAACCTGGTCTAGTGGAAGGTGTCCCTGCCCAGGGCAGGGGGGCTGGAACTGGGTGATCTTTAAGGTCCCTTCCAACTCTAACCATTCTACGATTTTATGATGAGACCGGGTGAAACACTGGGGGTGAATAATAATGAAAAAGAGAGACTGCAGCAAAAAGGAAATTTGCATAATGTGCCATACCGCCAGCTAGTGTAGGGTAGCATAATTTTATTGAAGTCAGTAGAGCTAAGCCTATTTACAGAAAATAAAGAAATAAAATTTATTTCATGCGTAGAAACCACTCCTGTTATTGTATCATTTTTTCTAGGGTAGATTTGGACTCTTAAACAATCCCACCAAATTAAGTCTAAAAGTAATGCTCTTAATATAAAAAATAATCCCTAATAACAAAAAAGAACTGAAGAAGTTTATCTGGCAGTATTTTAAAAAGCACCTTTATCTATAATAAGATAAGGAAAAGAGAGATTTACTTGGAATTTATTTGTGGCCTGCAATATAGCTAATATATGTGCAGTACAAAGATTACTGTTTAAACTGACTGTAACCCTTTAAATTAAAGGAGAATAATAAGGTAATTTCATATAGCATTGAAAATGTCAAAATAATTTGAAGAGATCAACAGAGCACAAATTCCACTAAGTAAATTCATGCCTATCAAGTAACAGGTCTGCAGGATATTGGAAAACACAATGAACTTCAACCGTAAATGATGGGGAACAAAACTATAAAACAAGATACTGTGATTTAGCAGCAATTGATTAAAATGAAAGGGGATGTTCACCTGCCTGATTGTTGTTCATTTCCATCAAAGACTACAGCCAAGTTTCAATCAATCAATCAATCAAAAATGACTGGTAACCACAAATGGAGGACCGAGCACTACTCCAGATATTTAGGATCAAGATTTGAATTTTTAAATTTATAGACTGCTTGAATGAGGGTTTAGAAAGGGTAAATGTATAAAGTCATACCACAATATGATTTTACTGTACATGAAAATGTAGCCCAACATTTAATTCATAGCTTCTATATCTCATATCTTCTACCATTTTTCAAAATCCAGTATCAAGCTCCTCAACAAATCTTGTGCACAACACTTAACATTTACAGGTGGGATCTTTTATATCAGTTATAGTCTTGGACCACATCTTTTCACAGTCTTCCCTTAAGTGCACTTACCATATTGTCTGTCTCTTCAAAGACTCTTATATCTTCATCCCCAGGAACCACTGAAACCAGCACGTGCTCGTGAAGGCTAAATTTGCCCATCGCTATCTGAAAACTACTCTATCTCATTGCAAAATACGCAACTGAGGACTGTGTTTTCAAGGCACAGTCAGTGGTATTGCCTTGTTTATGCATAAATCATCTAAAATTTAGGGGTATGTGAAACAATTAATTGAATTCTGCATGAAAGACTCATTGCAAAAGGTATTGCTGAACAAAGTCTGTCTTAACATGGCTGCTGTTGCTCTAATGAACCAAAATCCATCACAAATATGTGGAATAAACAAAGCAGGATGTCAAATTATTGCTAGATTTCCTTGACACTGCCAGTTCTGAAGGACTGAACCAATACTTGTCCCTCCTTGCTGAGAAGGCATTTGCAGAGAAACAGACCAAAACAGTTATCCCACAAATAAGAAGTTGTACATCTTTTGTTGAGTTTTAAAGGGCTAGTATAAATGTAGAAACCAGTATCTCTGTGTTCATAAGCATATATCTAAATTCATCATTTGGGAGCTTTGTTTCTGTGAGGTAATTCGTATCTTGAATCAAGGAGCCTTGCAGATGTGTAAATTAACCAAATACAGCACTTCTGGGTGCTAAAAGACTGTGATATGGAGGGGAAAAAAAAAGCTGCCAATCAACTAACCATCTCCCTGCAGAGATAACAGAAGTCAGAGGACATATAGAAAAAAACTTATTGTCTGGTTTGTGACCCAACTCATTTATTGTTCTAACTCCAGCTTCCTGGTCCTTCCAAAATACCAAGAATGGGAGAGTGGTGCTTGCCATCACTGCAAAAAAAAAAAAAATACTGCAACTGCCTGAATGCTTTTCCGAACTTCCAAATGATTTCACAAACAAACAAAGATTTTACAGGGTAATACCTTTCTCATGTGTTTGTGGATGGTCACTGCAGTTTAAGGCACTTCAGAAGGAGCTGGGCTGTATATTTGGCTCACTCATACTATTACAGTACATTTTGGAAAAGGAGGCTAAAGACTAGTCATTCCAAGCTCGTTTCATGTCAAATGGTTCATTCCCACTGAGATCCCACCCATTAAGAATTTGTAGGTAGAAACTGTGTCAATATGTCAAATGGTACATGGCACAGGGTAAGACATGTTTCACTCAGAAACTTCTCAGTGAACCAACAGAGAGAGAGGAGGGGCTTATCCTTTGCTGAAACAAGTTCACAGCCTTTCAAGAATGAAAAAAATGCTACCCAGGCCAACAAAGAGAGCTTTGCATCTCTAAGTAAAACCACACATTAATTCGGAGCTACGGTCAGCCTTATTTTAGAGGAGGAGTAAGTAGATTACATTTTGGGGGGGGGGGAAGGATTAAAACTTTCTGGAAATTGGTAGAGTTCAGAGGAAAAAGCGTCTGTAAGAAGTAAAATGTTACCCCAAGAAAAGTGTATTCTGATGAAAAATAATCAGAGTTCCGTTGAATAGGATGGCACCGAAGGCACAATCTGCTTCTCTGCCCGCCACCATGTTAGAGATCACCATTAGCTGAAGGAAAAGGAGGGCATTCTGGTTTATAAGTAATTTAAGTACATTTTTCTTTCAATTCATTGCCTGTCTGTTACCGAATTTCAATACGCTGTGTTGTCAGTTTACGGTGTTATTAATTCTTCCATTTGTGCATTATTTTACCCTGGCTGGAGTTTAAATCATCTAATGTGACTGGATAGCCACAAGGTATTCCTCACCGAAAGGCCTGGCGGAGGGAGGATAAGGAAACACTCAGCAAGATGAGATTCTTTTTATATGCTTCATCCAGTTTGGAGTCTAACTGAAAGTGGGATTTAATACTGAATGAGTTACAGGAGGCATAACAGACGCTTTAGGCAAAATAATTTAGAAACACATCTACTTAAAAGAGGAAGTTGCAATAAAACATTTCCACACCATTAACTGTAGGTTATGCACATATTATATAAAGAATCCACATGAAGAAACACTTGCTGTAATAAAACTGCGGATTCCAGATTGCAGCCAGGAAGCACTGACAGACTGTAGGACTCTTGGAACTGAACATGCTCCAAAGCTGTGTTTCAAATTCCTAAAGCTGAATTGAAGAGGTTTTCGAGGCAACAGAAATTACTCTGCGGTAAAACTACCGGTGCGTGCCCGTTTTGTACCCAGGGGAGGGAAGGAGGCAGCATCGCCGAGCTTAGAATGACTCATAGCCCAAAAAAAGGAAGACTACAGGAGATACAGCCTGTTAATGAGCCTCTCCGGAGAGAGGGGGAAGCCGTGATTCGAGAGGTAGACAGGAGTTTCCTGAAGAATAGGAAGAGCTTTGCAAGCCTTGTAGCCTTGTTTTGAAATTTGCATGAGTTAGAACTTATTTAAATGCGTAAACAACTGTCAAATGTTCTGAACTTATCATAGAGTTTTTGAAGCGCTGCGTTGACGCCGGTGAAGGAGAAGCAGAGCCTCTAATAGCTTTGGAATGTCCGTGCCGAGGGTTTTCACAATGCCTGCAGATCAGTGCTTGTCAAATTAAATTCCAGGCAATTCAAAGAATAAACTCTAGTGCAAGAAATGATACCTTGAGCTAATTATAACCTAGCGCAATACACTTCTAAACTTTCCGGAGACACTCTTCACTCTTTAAACTGGGGAAAATAAAGATAAAATAATAATAAAAAAAAAAGTGATCTAAACCTTATGTAACTGTGCCATCCTTTTTGAGTGATTGATCCATTTTGCCAACAATACCTTGAAGCCCATTTAAGAGGATACGAGCAGCACTGATGGAAAGGGGAAGAGAGGAAGAGTAAACAAAGCATCTACAATTAATTTCCTGTAGTTGATACAGCTTCTCATAATGTATTTCTGTCTTGGTGTTATTTTCTTCACTCAGTCACCCCGTAACTGGAAGAATAAAGGGTGTGCGAGGGGGAGATATGGAGTTGGCATAAAGGTGCAAAACACAGGCAGTTCAGGATGTATTCTTCCTTTTAGGCCATTTGGAGAGTTATAACTCTAGATGACATTTACAGCACTGTTTGTCTTAACTACTTAGGCTATAATAGCACACATTCTCATCTGAGCTGTATCCACACTGACCCATAAAGATGCCAGCTGTGACCAAAACCAAAACTGAGAGTGTTCTCACAAATTCTCTCCACCCCAACACCCAATCACTGCTGCTGCCGACGGATCTATATATTAAAAAAAAAATCCATACAGTAAAAAATTTCAATTAACCCTTACTCAAAAGCCAAGAAATCCACAAAGATCAATGATAATTTTATCTGCTGCACAATTATCATTGATTATATTACAGATAGGGACAATTCATAGTAGAATTCATTGTTTAGAATAAAGATCAAACCAAAGAATCCCTTAACCCCAAAATATAATGGTTGGTAACAGCAATTACTCTTTATATTGCACTGTAGTGTACGAACTCTCCTATTGCTTACAAAGTCACTGCTTATGAAGAATAATGAAGGTAAATTTCTAGGAACGCTTTACAACTGTGCAGTGTAAAGAAAATGTTTTGAGTTCTGTTTCTTAAAAAGAACCTAACAAAAACAGAAGCACAACATTGTTACTGAAGAGCGGTTAACAAATCCTAGTTAAATGTGGTGGCCGGAGTCAGCGTGAGAACGCTGATTAAATGGTTATTCCAGAAAAGAAAACACTGAAGGGATAAAAATAAGCAATCAGAAACCCAAACTTCTGTTGAGGGAGATCTCTTGTGGGCAGTCTCCCAGCCACCAAACAGCCATTTCAGAAACAAAGGAAACTGTTGTCTGTTTAACGACATTCAAATCTGCCCAGACCTCACGATCAGTTGTAAAATTACACAGCACAATTTCCGGCATGCTTTTTGTGACTAAAGTTTGATGAATCACGGAAATCTAACAGAAATATTTTATCGCCCCCCACGGAACTGTTATTAACTTTCATCTGCCAAGTCCCAATCACCGCAAAAATGCCTGACAGGCCAATGCCAGGGCAATGCCAACTCACTACTTCCAACTTTGTAGTGTTTAAGAAGTGTTTTTCGTCCTTTCATAGGTAAACAAAATTGATACAGAGGTTCACTGAAGCTCCCGCCCTGCAGCACCCTTCTCAGAAGTGGATAATTTTTTTCCCTACTGTCTTTTTTCAGATTCAGAATATTTCTATTCCTTTATTTGTTCTATGCCACCAAATGGGAAGGTTACAAGGAAGGTCTTTTCCTGGAGTTTAATTTAATGTTCAACAATGAATTGTCCTGATTTTATCATTCGATAGAAGAACTTAAAAGGCAGTACCTGTGCAATCATTGTGTGCTGAGAAATGTTCTGGTTGTATAGATACACTCAGGATTTCCTGTTGCTCTTTTCATCTCATTCACAGAGACAGTGGCTCTACCCAAAGACTTTTACCTGCCAGTCACAAAACTTACAGGATTATTTGACACATTTTAATGCCAATTTGAGATGGCGGTTAATTACTCTGACTCGCTGCTGACACTGTGTTGATGTGCTCTTTATTCTTAACCTGGTCTTCATTTTTAAGGAACAAGTTTCTAGGAGATTACTGTATTCATTATTTTTGTTATGACTTTAATGGTGGGACCAGTAAATTACTCAAAACATCACGACGACCAAAACGCTAATAGTAGTGTATATTCAGTCCTTAAAATTTCTTTCTCTTGTAGCTTATCAGCTAGTTGTTGCTTCTTACTTAATACTTGTACCATTAAAAAGATTATTAACTCCTTCCTAGCCACATTTTGCCAACATCCTCATATAGAATATATTCAGTATAGAGATATAGCCCTCTCAATCTCAACTTCATAGCCAGTAATAAGCAAAATACGTGTTCCATATATTATTTTCATTATCCTTTGAAATATTCTTCTGTTACTGCTCCAGACATTGTTCTCTGGATATTAATGTGTTAACCGCTCAGAGACATATGTATTGTTACTGTTGCTTTTCAAATGTTTATTAAGGGCAGTTAATTTATAGACTTTATTCCAGAAAAGGTATAGTCTTTCACCTCTTTTCAAAGTAGAACATGTGGCCATGAGTTTTTCTTGACGAAATATCCTCATCCAACATTTTTCTACTGGAACGGTTGCTTTGGGAGAAATGAATAGCAGGGGAAAGAGATTTACTTTCCAGAGATACTCATTCATCCTATTCATCCTACTCTTTCTTTTAGAGAAAAGGTAATTGTATTTTCACTTTTTTTTGGGGGGGGGGGGCAGGGGGTGTTGTGTTGAGGAAAACTCAAAGATTAAGTTCTGACTTGATTGTAAGCTGCAAGGGTGGGAAAAATTCAGATAATTTTAAGATCTGGGATGCTTAATGTAATCTCTCTGTGATGAAAATCAACTCTACAAATGGTGGGGTTTTTTCACAAATATATTTGTTTGTTCTGAAATTCTAACAAGGGCCTTACAGTACAGTTGGGAGGTAGTAGCAGTACATTACATGGGACTGTCATGAGTGAGACTGACAAATAATCTAGTACCAGCTGCTGAAAAAAAAAAAAAAGGAATCATGGGGAAGAGAAATGAACATTTTTGATATACCACAGTGCAGGGAGTTTCTGGTTTTGTCTGCCATGAGTCTGGTTTTTGCTTTTCAGAGTGTTATTAGCTTATATATCACTTTTGCTCCCTGGTCTCTGCAGTGTGGTCTTGTTTCCTCCGTTTTCTTTATGGATAGAAATTATCAGGATACAATCTATGCACATATTTCAATCACCATATTTCTTTGTCCGTCACATGCAATTGGTCAGTACATTTCCATAGAAGTCAAAGCTAAATGGTTAAGGTCTTAGGTCCTGAGTTTGTAGGCTGATCTGTGCATGTCTAAAAACCAGATTCAGATGCAAACTTAAAATATTCCAAACGAGGGGTTTCAAATCATAGGTTAAAAGAAACAACAATGTCAGGACAACAGGTTTGTTTACAGACTAGATGCAGAAAATTTTGAAATTAAAAACTGTATAAGATATACTGAAATCTCTAATTTCAGAAATCTGTAGCAGGATGTCTCCTTCAGTTTCTCCTGATCAGCTCCGCACTTTCTCAGAAAAAAGTCTTCAACTAAATTATAAATAAAGACCCCCCTCAGTTACGTCTGCAGTACCACGCACACTTCTGGGCGACATAACCAGGTGACTAGTGGACTACCGAGTGACCAAAAGAAAGGGACAGCCCGTCTCACTGCCTATAACCTAACACAACATAACACGAGAGAGGACAGCACTACGTTTTGCGATACATCAGGGAGAGGAAAGAAATACTCTTTGTGCTGAGCCTTAGGCAAACCCAAACCACCAGGACGACGGCTCTGCTCCAGGAGCTGCTAGCGTATACCTGCTGCTAGGTTATTTGGAAAGCTAACCACAGTCCAGTTGTCCAGGAAACCAAGCCTTTTGCTTTTCCTTTATTGAGCTGGCACCTCTGCATTAGGCTCTGGGGCAGAGATACCTTCTTTGGAGGCATGCCATTTGCAGCAGAGAGAGAGCGGCTGTTGTTGTGCTCTGGAGAGATATTATACATTTCCTCAGACGCCTAGCATCCCACAGCAGTTAGTTAACATGCACTAATGGTACTGCACAGAGCAATTATTAAATTACTTTGTTCTACTGTAATGACCAATGATTAAACTTCCATAACACTGACATTACACGCTTTATTTATTGGGCTCCTATACTTATTAAATTATTGGGAGGGTGGGGAAAGATCTTAATAGAAGCGAATTTGTGCAATTATCTTTCAAGGTCAAAAACTTGGTAGGTAAAACACATGGAAATTAGTTAAGAAGTTTTCAATGTTTAATCTTTGCCTTGTCTACATCGTCTCAAAAGAAAGGTTGCATTTGCATAGCGTGGCAAAACACCTGCATGCCACCCAAAGCAAAACACACGCACAGCTGGCTCATCAGGGGCTGAGATACAGTGTAGGAATAGTGAGCTTGAAAATAAAATGACCCATTTTAATTTAATTTTAAAATGACCGATTTAAGCCGACGCTGTAGGAAGGATCGCATCTCTGTACCAGTATGCATGCGCTCCAGTGGCCCCTCACACACGCGCAGAGCACATTATGTACAAACTGAGGCATGTCATATACCCATCTGGAGGAAACCATTGGAAGGAAATTCTCATACAGGAAGTATACTGCCCGGTATCAACAGTTCTGCTGAGATGTAATATTTAACAAATAACCCTAAAAATGAAATGCATTTGGTTCAGCAAATTGTTTTGAAGATTTTAGACGACAGATGTTCAGAATCTGCTGAAACTAAAGCATTTGGCATTTCATAGATTCATAGAATTGTCCAGGTTGGAAGGGACCTCTAAGATCATCTAGTCCAACCATCAACCTCACTCTGATAAAAACCATCACTAACCCATGTC
>JAOXJK010000012.1:57625529-57641762 GCA_025774025.1 Xenus cinereus | reverse complement strand
CACCCTCCTTTCAGGGAGTTGTAGAGGGCAATGAGGTCTCCCCTCAGCCTCCTCTTCTCCAAACTAAACGTGCCCAGGTCCCTCAGCCGTAAGATTAGTCATAACCTTAAATATTGCATAGTTGAATTTAGCAGAGCTTGCTTGCAATTCTTTTTCATTCCTAAAGAATTCCTTTAATATCGTGTCAGGTTATTAAGTCAATGGGTTGCTTCCTCACAGCTAATGCCAGTGGTTGGAAAAGGATGGGCTGGAACCCAAGGGGCTCTCATGTGACGTGCAGTTGATTGTGTCATTAAGTTTAGCAGTGAGAGACAACAAGGCAACTGTTGCCGAGAGATAACATATGCTTCGTGAGTGTTGTCAGAAAGAAGGTGTAGCCCTGTGCTTCCAACACGCGGTGTGTGTTATCACGCATTAACACAAGCCTTGCTATATCTTACAGTGATTAAAAAGCATGTAAATAAAAAAAGCATCTATTTAATAGTGGATAATTTGCTAATGAAATGCTGAGGAAACGAAACTTCTTCGGGAAGTGTTTTCCCTTGAGCTGCAGGAGAAACTGAGAAACACTTAGGCTTTGCGTTTTTATATCATGTGTATATATTGTTCTCTCTTCTATATGCTTCAAATTTTTATGCTGCTGCATTTATGGCTTTGGAATGAAAAAAGCACCATGCATTAATACCTAGATGTTAAAAATTCTACTTTCAAGCTACAATACAGAATAAATATAATATTCTACCTAATGAGTTTTAAGCTATTTTTAATCAGTTTGTATAATAGCGACTGACTTATTTTTAAGTGAGCTTGGACGAGAAAAAAACCCAGTCTTTATCTATCCAAATGTTTCTCCTTAAGCCTTCTCTTGCTCAGAAAAAGCAAATTTTAAAGATGAACAACTCTAACCGTCCCTAAATTTCATCCAGTTACATAAGCATGCTCCTACTCTGAAGACAAAGGTTTGGTAAAGATGATGAAAAACCAAGACATTATTCTAATGTTCATGTATTTATTTATTGCATCCCAATTAAGCATTTGTGTAATTTTTTTCTTATATCTAAATTGATGTATTTTACATTTTTTACACATATGCAAACAAGATTACCCATTTAAAGCATCTTTTTTCCCTTGCCTTTAAACCTCAAGTCTCAGAATGTTCTCACAAAGCACTGTTATATTTGTAATATTTTCAGAGAGTACGGTTTGTGAGAGACCACACAATGAGGCTGTGTACAGGGAAACGGCTCCCGTTAAACCCCTGGGCCAAGTCCAGCAGCTCAGCATGAGCCGCTAAAAACCAGGAGTTTGCGACCAAGTCCCAAAGCCAGATCACAAATACATTCTGTGTGAAATCCCGCATCATTGGAAACGTGAAATGTAACAGGAAAGGAAAAAAACATGGTTGTAAACTCAAGTTGTAAGCCAGAAGTGTTGGTAAAGTAAGATAAAGAGATATTTGAACTAAATTTCTGTCCTGCCTTACATCCCGTTGTCCAGCCACACCATTCCCGTGACATTCCGGGTTCATTTTACACCTGGCTGCTGCAAAAGCAGCTTACCTGACGGACTGGAGTGGAAACTGCAATTGTCCACATCGGAGTGACACATGTTCCACCAAATCCTAAATTAAAGCAAGTTGTAGTATTTCACCATTTCAAACTCTTTTCATCTAAGCTCGTTTTAGCAGTAAGTTACCAGGAAATGAAGCCCACCACGCGTACACATCCATTAGCCCGACAGCTGGCTCAGAGAACAAAGAGCAAATATATATTGACCTATTTTCTACTGGCAATGTATTAACGAAGCCAAACAGCTGTGGTTGTTTATAACACTCCAATATGCAAATGAACTTTCCTCATGCCTACAAATGTGTTTGATGTGCTACATAATGCCCAGAACATGCATTTTTAAAACTCCATACCTGGTGCTCAATGCTAAGCTTCAGTAATACGCACTGCAGCCTTAGCTTTCCCGAGCGAGGGAAGCAGGACTGCTTTTTATGCTTTCCAGGTATACATGAATAAAGCTTTTCTTTCATGAAACCAACTACACCCACTGCATTTCTTCCTCCATGTGTACATTTGGAGATAAGAGTGTCTTCTGCAGGCAGAAATCCGTTATGAGGATGCATTACAGCTCCGAAGTATCACAAAAATCACATCTCCCTCACCCCTTCATCATCATAACTCAGTGGGAGAAAAGAAAAATCTAATTGGCATTGGAGCTACGAACCCTGAGAGTCTGTCTGACAGCAAGATGATGTCTTCTTCGTGTTTCGATGCAATCAGGGTTGAAAACAAAGCCTTTACCTAAAGTTTCTCACTGGAAACATCAATCTGTTTTATGGAATCTGAGTGTTTCAAAGTTCCAGAGGTTACAGTTTGGTCATCAGACAGGTGTCCTGTTCTAAAGGTTAGAATAGTCTACCGAAATAGTGCAGTAAATCATTCTAACCTTTGCTCAAGACCTTAATGGTAATGTATGTCATAACTGTATTTACATGTGTGCAGAGAACTGCAAATTTAGCTTGAAACATCGATTCAGTTATTTTACATAGAGTATTTTATTGGAAACTCTACTACTTACAGAACATCCAAACAATGAGGGGATTTCTGGGACACCAGTTTTTTTTCTACAATTTTTAAAAAGTAATCAAAGATGTCCAAAGCATTCATATACGTCCAAGAATATCTGTGTCGATATTTTTTTCTTTGTTTAAGCAGTAATTTGTAACTGTTTCACTGTGGCAGACAGATTAATGATTATAGCACCTAATATGACGCGGCAATTAGTACATTTGAAAGTCTTCATTCCCCCCCCAAAAAAACCCTCAAAATAATTCAGTGATATAGCGAAGTTCCTCAATTGACACAGCACCTTTTCCTTCAGTAAAGCGGGTAGTGTATCCCGCAACCCCAACCTACATTTAAGTTGACAAAATCTCATCACTTATCCAAGGTACTCTTAATTGTTTTCTTGGAGTCTTTCACAGGGCTGAAGGTGCAGTGTTTTGTTCATTGTATAACATTTTCACATGCAAGCAGTGGATACAAAATTGCGTATATAATGTGATACTACATACATTTTATTTTTTATGCCTTTTTGACTGGAGCAGCTACACAACATGCACACAATGGAAAGAAAAAGAAGCAGTCTCTAGGAATTATGGAAGCCTCCAATGAGTTTTTATAGCATTCAGATCCCAAAGTTCTTCTAGTTTTCTCTGTACTAAAGAGGTTCTTAGAGTAAAGAATTCAAACGAATGTCCTCTAGCCTACTATCCTTAGAGCCATACATAGTATTACCTTTTGCACCATTAAGAAATCTCACTGCAGTGATTGCTTTTGATCCTTTCTCCTTGTTAGTTCCAATAGCACCGCTTTTTCTTTCCTTATTTCTTTTCTTCCCCAAAAGGGAGCTCAAGAACTCTCTGATCTGTAATTGCACAACGTTCAGAGCAACTGCATTTCTCTTACACAGACAAAGTTTTTACAATGACCTCTGTGACTGTGATATAATGGGATCATCTTCCCAGGTAATAATTTGTAGTGAATGTGATGGGTGAAGATACGGCGAATATTTTTTTCCTTATGAAAAGATATAGGTGCAAAACAACTCCCCACAGAGAGTTTCTAAAAAGTGCTGTGAAAAGCAAAATGATGTGCACTACTGAAATTGTTTGAAAATAAGAAAGCATATAGATCAACTGAAAGACATATTGAAAATGAATTAAGAAATACTGTAGAGGAGGAACAATCTACACCTCTGCTCCTTCTCTTGCGAGTCAGGCTATTAAATATTCTAGTGATTTTAGAAAAGAAGACAAGCCCAAAGGTCTAATAGATTAACTCCACTGTGACTTAAATGATGTAGAAACAAACAACAAAGAAAATAAAACAGATTTATGCTAGGCTACTTCGATGAATGACCTCGGAACAGCTCACATTATGGTCTCAGTATCTAGCAAGCAATTTCGATGGAGAAGTACTGTAATAGGATTTTTCTCCCACACACCAATTATTATTAAACAGAAACAATTCTGTGGGAGAGAGCATGGGCAAATAAGTCACAATGCACTTGTATTTTCTCTTAGATGTAGGTGTTTTGGCAATGCATGCATATAACAGCCTGTGAAGTCTATTGCAGTGTAACTAAAAAAACCCAAAGTTTCCGAAAAGATGAGAAAAGAGTTTTTTATCTTCCTCATCAGCATTTCAGGCATTTTTATATATATTGGTTTTGAAACTCCTCTAAGACTGAAATGATTGGCATCTTTATTTTATAGATACTGAATAAGATAAACCGTGTGACCGTGGCAAAACAGAAACCCTGTATGTGGCACCGCCGATAAATGGATCTCAAAATCTCCTACAACTCTACTTTATCATCATCTTAGTCACTGCACCTACATTTTCTCTCCTACTAAACTTACTTCTCCCTTACCCAAAGGCAATTCAAAATATCCACAGTGGCATATAGGCAGGATATCTCTGTCTCTCTTTGCGCTGAGAAGTTGTGTGACTGTGCCTGTACTAGGAAAGAGAATTCGCCAGGGGCTATTCATGATCTCAAAGGTCCCTTCCAACCATGAAGATTCTGTAATTCTGTAATTCTCCGGCATTGAGGCCACCGCACGGCATGGCTGGTGCTCACACACCTGAAATACCTCACTCTTCAAAATACTTTGGTGGCACCCAGTCTGCTTGCTGGGTGGGCCAGGTGGCCGGTGCCTGTGACCACGCTCGTGATTAAAGAGTATTTAACAGTGATCTGCCCTGACCAGCCCCCTTTACCCTGCTGGGATTGATGCTGCCTGGGACACCCACCCAGAGCCCGGTGACCACCCACCATTCATATCGTTAACAATAATGCCATGTTTTGGCAGATAATTGATTCCACTTAGGCCTATCTACTTCAGCAGATCACATCATGTTAGACTTGGTTGGCTCAACCTGCCATAAGTGACAACGCTAAAAAAAGCGAAACAAAACAGAAAGGCAGGAACACAACAAAACAGACATACGCAGCTCTGAAGTGTTTATTAATATCTTAGCCATATAGATTGCAATTGAGGAGAACGACTTGCTGTCCTTGTGGCGGAGATGAATTATTAATTCCGTATACGTGCAGCCCAGCCACTGCAAGGAGTAAGATCACTTCATAGCGTGAGCACAAGCGTGCTCCAAAATACCTGAAGAACACACATGCCTTTTTAACTCCAAATACTCTGGATAATATAATAATTTAATTTAACTGTGCCAACATATACTTACAATATTTTTTTCCTCATCAACACGTCAGAATTGTTATACTCAGGGATTATTTAGTCAGTCACCGGGAACACATTTGGCCATGTCCTCAAGAGAACACCAGTAACTCTTTCCCCTAAGCAAGACACCTGTAGACCTCAGTCAGGAATAAGATTGATTGCTTTTATAGAAGGTAATGGAAGAGAGCTCAGTCTTTTTCTAGATATTTGCATTTTGCAGAGAATGTTTCCTACTAAAAAAATCTCAAAAGGATTTTTGCAAGTGGTATTTTTGGCTGATTTAGGTAAACTAGGAGTTTATAGGTTTTCATACTTACCGTGCACGTAAAGCATTCAGTGTCAAATGGTGGCTTATCTCAAATGGCTCTGAATAATTTGGGAGAACCCCATTGCTGAACAGCACCTGAAAGCAGACGTTCTTCCAACAGCTCCTTTTCTTCCATTTAGTACCACATTTCCACGCATTCAATAGATCTAAAAAAAAAAAAATCTTCTGGGCTCTTAGTTTCAGTGATATCTTGGGACAGTAAGCTCCATAAATCTCATATGTTGGATGATTAGTTCCTTTCTTCAGTTTTGAAATGTATTGCCTTTCAATTTCCATGATTATTTCCTTGTTCTTATGTGATAAGTAGTAAATAGGAGCCACCATTTATCTTGTCAGCATAGTCCATTATTTTGCATCTCATGTGCCTTCTACTTGTCTTCTCTCTCAAAATATGATAACTGTTTAGTTCAATCTCTCTTCCCCCAGAGCTATCTCGGTGTCATTTAATGTTCTGGCACCTTCCATGAAATCCACTCTACCTCTGCTAGGTCCTTCTTGATTCAGTCTCTTTTGAGCTTTAATTTCCATGAAAATATAAGAAATGATTTATGTAAAAAAGCATTATAAGACCTTAGTTAACACTTTTGTGAAAGGCCTCCATTTATCTCGAATCTGGCATTTTGCAAGAACAATCATACCATTCCTTCCTAATTACATTATCTTGTACGTCCACCTTATTCAAGATACTTAATACTAACAGCTGTAATAAACTCGTGGTACTGCGTTAAATCACTGCCCATCACCCAGTTAATATCCCGTGCAGCATCAATCCCTCACTGGCAAAGTCAAAGCAAAATGAATCTAGTCATTTCTAGATAATTACCTTCTTCCCAGCCATGTTTATTCTGACGCCCTCCGATGTAATAACCGCAACTGCATTATTTTGCCAAAGCACGGTAACGGTTTTAATCCAGACCATAAATGAACACGTACCGAGACACCAGACCTAAACCAGCCCCCCTGCTGTTACCTGCAGAACCGGAGCTCATAGTCACCTCTTGCACTGGATCCTCCCACCGAAAGGGACGTGCCCACATTCTCCTACCCAAGTCAAGGGAGAAATTTGGTAACACCCTCTTCAGCTCCCAGAATTCTCATTGTTTTTTTTCCTGGTCTTCCAAAAATCACAGACCTATAGCCATTTCCAAGGGCAGGTGTCTATTTATGCAGGCCAGATGCTAAATTTCTTTTTCCCCCTCAAACCACGGCACCCAAGTGCCAGCTAAATATGAGACCCATTTGGCAGCTTCATCCAATAATCCACATCAGGTCAGCCGGATTTTAACCCCAGGTATGCTGGGATAGTCTTTCTGAAACAACTATATGCAACATCACAGGGTGTTGTGCTGTAGAGAAATGCAGATTAAAACAGCTGAAAGCTAATTTGGCACATTATACTGAGATGCTACTCGTACCTGCAGGAACTCTTACTTGATGATTATATTCTTCATTCGCCATTATACTTCTCCTTCAACTAACCCGGCCAGTTCTGGTTAAATCTGAGAGTTTTTCATTGTAAAGTGCCATTTCGGGTACTAATGTGGGAATGGAATAATGCATCGGTTTCAGCAAAGCATTCAAGATACTAATCAAGATGAAGCCTTTCACTTAATTTTCGAAGTTAACTTTTTTATTTCTAAAGAATTTTCTTTTCACAATTTGTAGCTTAAGGAATATGAAAACCAAAGCTGCAGCGCTGTTTTTTGAATTGGCATGACTCCTGTTTTCAGTGTTTTCATTCTAGGGGAATTGTTAAGCCCATGCTTAATACTTGTGCACATGCATTTCAGGTAAATATTTTATTATTATCTGGTGTGTTAATAATAAATTTTTTAATGTGGAATTTTCAATTTAACACATTTTGAGTACTTATGCAAGTTTATTGAAACTAAATATTGTATTATACTGTGATTCGGTTATTTTCCACTCTGCAAGTGTAAAGTAGCTCATTTTTTGTTAGATTGGAATATCTTACAGTAACAGTACTGATAAACTCTCCTACTCTGCTCAAGAATCCCTGTGATCACAAAAGAAATCTTTCCAAAGCTGTACACCATTCACAGTGACATTTGCGAATGCTTACAAACTCGTGTATCTGGTCACCTTTCTTTAGGTAAGAAAACCTGCCATTCAAAGCATGTTAATTATTTTAGATAACCTCTTGAACAAATACTAGCAAATACAGGTAAAGCTGTCTATTGTTAAGCTTTGGCTTTAACACTTATAAAAAGGACATGGCCACAGGGACAAGTTGAAAGGTGGACAGCTGGTGCATCTCAGTAAAGAAAAAAGAATGTGAACAGAGATACATTTCTTGTTGAGTATTTAAATTAGTGAGTAAATCAGTATTAAGAATCTTCTAAATATGCAGGTGTTATTAAATAAAACTCCACCTAAGGAATCTGTACAATGAATGTTTCAACCATTTTGTCCCTATACACTCCTATCTAGATTTTTAAAAATAGTCATAACTTTGTTTACACTGTGCAGTAAAATGTAAAGCACATTTTCTCTTCACTGTGGCTTTTTCAACTGCAAATATTATTCTTTGTCACCAGCCTCAAATGATAAATTAAAGCCCAGTAATACTGGAGTTCATGTCATTGACTGCCGTCTCTATCTCCATACCCTTCCTACATCCATCAGCAGAGCTTACGTCGTGAATATGTATCGTCCTACCTTTAGAACTCTATAACTAGGTGTGGATTTTTTTTTCCTTTACTCCCTTCTCCTTCCCCTTGTATGTATTCTTTTTTCACCCTGGACACTACAAAGAATTTGGTGTTTACCTAGCTCTTGCTACCAAAAGCAGTCCTTTGAAATCAATTCCATAATTATGCAAGTTGCATCTCTTTTTAAGTTCATGGGCTTCACTTAGATGTTTGAAGGCAGGCACAGTATGTTGCTGTGCACTCTAGAGCACATCACAAATAGGCTGTGATTTCCACTGAGGCCTGTACATGCTAATGCTACATAATCATAGGCTCTGTCTAGAAAATCAGGTTTTAGACATAATGTAAGCTGCAATTATCACAGGTGTGCTCATGACCAAGCACTTCAAGGCATCTAGAAATGGAAGTTAAAAAAGACAAATGACAGACAGGCAAGAAAGTTCAGTACAGGCTGACAGCAATCAAAAATCTCAAGCATGCTTCCACTAATGCAGAAATAATCAGAAGGATTTGGGAAAACTATTCCCTGTCCTACAAAGAAGGAGAAAAAAAAAAAATCCCCACCTTAATTAATAGGGGACACGGCATATTGAAAGCTAGTTTTTGAGAAGTTAAAATGACAACCTGCAGGACAAAAATCACTTGGGGGGGCGGTGTTCAGAAATGAGATTCACTCCTTTCTGGCGCTCTGGGACGGACTTTTCTCCCGCCGCACTGGTCAGTGGGTGGGAAGCAGGGAAATGCTTCCCTGGGCTATCCCGAGCAGCTGCCGGAAAGGCAGCAAAGCAGGATCCCTTATTCCATTTAAAAGTTCCTTTTCACGGGAAAAATCGCTTAACGCTAGTGACTGCCACATCCCAGCTCATCAAACGCGTTTGGTGAAATTTGGAGCAAGCATATTCTGCAGGGATTTCACATCTCTTGCCCACCGGACTGCAGTGTTTTTTACGGCTTTAGGTTACAGCTGCCCCTCGTTAGCTGGAAGCACTCATGGCTACCAGCTAAAATAAACCAGACGGGTTCCTTTCCAGGCATTGCATGCTTTTCGGTTTGCAGGAAAGGTCATCCCTATCAAAGGCTATTTCAAATAGGTAGGAGAACACCTATTAAAGACACATGAAAAAAAAATTTTACACCTAAATCCTATAGAACCAGCAACTGAGTGGATACTGCTGTTTGGCTGATTTCCTACTTGTTATACTAGGCATTTTCTGCATTAGTTTTTACATGTTATGTAAACAGATCAGCATCATCGTTTGGAGACTGTTTCCTGTGATGTTTTTGAAAGATGTTCAATTCCCAAGAGTAAGATGATTAAATGATGCAAACAGATGCAAAACACTGCATTCCTGGATATTTCATAAGTATAAATTGAAGCTCGGTAGAGTTCGACTCCCTGATACCTGAGCCCCATGCTGCTAAACAACATTTACTTCTAGTCTCTGGCTCTACTCTATTACCTCCTCTCGTTCTGCTAATTAGACAGAAATCTATTAAAACAAACCTATTTCTTTACAGAGTTAATCATGTTTAAAGGAACAAGATGATTTGTTTAAGATTATTATGCAGTTTTAGTTCCCATTTTAACAATTTTTTCAGATGATATAAACCTTTCTCTTACTGCAGTTTACAACTTTGTCAGAAGAAGAGGTATTCTTGAAAGCTTCCTTTTAATTTCTAAGTGGAAAATAGAAAGATAGGGAGATTAAGATCCTAATTCTCAGTCTAATATTTGAAGTTATTCCTAGCAGGTTGCACCGGCCATCCTGATTGTCTGGTTTTACCTTCTAATAAAGTTGATAGAAGGATGGAGAAATCATGTGTTATTCTATACCTCTATTGGAAATCAAAGGACATCAGATTTTATCCTTTTCTTTTTTCAATATCCACAACCACAGTCTCTCTTGTTTTGAGGCCCACCTTCCCGGTGCCTAGTGCTGACCTGATTAAAGGGGGCTATATTTTTGTTTACTTTCATCTTTCCATCTTATCTCTGACTCGATCAAATATTTTCAGTGATATCCTCCTTCTGCCTGAACATTTTGATGATCACAGACCTTATTTCCTGCCAGAAAGCACACAAACCCTTTTCCTTTGCTGCTCTATTCGCGCTATAAACAATAGGATTTACTGTGGCAGGCTGGCCATATCTGTGGTAACCAGATGGCTTTGCCTTAACTGAAGAAATAGATAACAGCCCTCCAAGCAGCTGCTGCAGTACATGTAGCACCTGTCCTAAAATCCCACAGGTTCAGAAAACAGTAGCAAGTACACAGGTATATATTCTATAAACATCCTAATTGTACATTCAGTGGATGTATGCCTGCGTGTGTTAATGTCCCTCTATCCGTGAGCTGTTCCAGGGCTTGCTTCCAAATTTCATCCCTGCTCAGGCATCACTAAGAGCCTGGGCTATTTCCCTGCATCACTGCACGCGGGTACCAGGACCGCCCGTGTGAAACTACGTTCCCGGGACGGCCAGAAGACTCGGTGTGGAAGCCGATGGCACAGCTAAAATCAGCATTTCTGCTTTTCCCTCAGTGGTAAGATGACTTGAGTTCCAATAGTTTTTGGAGGGTTTTTAAAATTTGTTTAGTTTTTTAATTTAAAAAAAAAATATTTATTTATTTAAAGCTGAGTTCTGAATAGATTTCCATCTTTTTTTTTGTCTTCCAGTACGTAGACGTCAGAGTGGCATATATCTAGGTCACAGCAAGTGCCTTCCTCATGAACATTACCAGCATTCTCATGGGACAGGAATAATTTGCAGGTGATGAAAAGCTGGAAGGAATCCAGGCAAATATGTGTGGTTTTTTCATGGCCTGATCTTTGTTATACAGAGCAAATGGTAGAGTTCAATCGCATGACACTGTACACATCAAGTCTGAGGGATTTCAGTGGCACAGAGATTATTAATAGTGCTTTCATATTGCTGGAGAATTTTTCCGTATTTTACACGTTAACAAAACCAAGTCTCTCTAACTTCATTTGAAGTAAGTAGTTACTGTACGCAGTTTAAGATGGGAAACTGGGACATGAAAGTCACACTTCCCTATTGTTCTCGGTCATAAAATAACTTCATCCTTTTTTTCCCTCAGTCTTGCACCTTGAACAAGTCAGATATAAATCACCTGGTTAAAAGTAAAAGGTAAGTCATTGGAGGAAGGGGGTTGGTTTTATTTTCTTATTTTTTAAGGGTTGATGGGCAGACTTTGCCAAAACAAGTCAAGGAAACCAAAAAGCCCAAATACTAATTACTCTTCCCATTAACACTAGGAAAAGCTTGTGAGGTACTATTATCTACTGGTTAATTGACTATAATTTACTGTTGAATCAAATCTGCAATAATCCTGCTGTCCAGGACATCTTGCCAACCAACGGAGGTAAAACTGTACAACTCCCAGCAGCAGGTGTTTAATAAAAGATCAGATGATCTCTGTTGTGCCAGGTTCTGGGATGTCAGGCTCTTCCACCTCTGGCCCCAAAGGTATCACTGCAACAATTTTAATTACTGATAATTTACTGGAGCTCAAGTGAAACATAGCCACTTGGACTGTTGGTTCAATAAAAATAAAAGACAACCTCATTTACAGAACCAGTGTAATGGAGAATTTCTCCTTAGGAGAAATCCCCCTGCCTAAACTCTGTGATTCCAGATCTCCATCCGAGGGAATTCTAAATGCACTTTCCTGCTGGGACAACTGACCTGGACATTCCAGGTAGCAGAGATTTTAGGTCACCTTTTTGTTGGGGATTACCATACCCATTTTTCATCATTAATCCCGAAAATGTTAAATTTATTAGCATTTAATTCTTTGCCTGTGGCATAACGTTCTATCACTTACTGAGCTATTTCAAAAGCTCATAATAGCGTTGGGTCAGGTATTTGTAAAATTTGGGACAGTCAAAATTATTAACGATTTTAGGCTGAGTTGAACAAATAGTTTTGTCATCAGAATTGGAAAAAAGCCTCCTAAAACATCAGAACATTCCAGTTTTTGACTGATTCAACATTTATATTAAAGTTATTCTGCATATCTTTGCAAAGATGACTTTACATTTCTAACCTGAAGCAGACAAGGAACTTATATCTTCTTAAATCTCTAGAAGTCAGGGTATTTTTAGGGGGTGGGAGAGCAAGGTGGGAGAGGAATGAAAGGTTGATTTTTTTTTTTTTTTCAGTCATGCAATCATAATCACCCAAAATTGGGATAAGTCAACCCTGTTCCTCCTTGAAGAAGTACTTAATTATTTTTTTTAATGAAACAACTTCAGCAGGACAGTTTCTAAGAACATGTACGTGGGGAAGAGCCAGGCCCTGGACCCCTGTTTCTCCTCTGGAAAAGGGCAGCATGATGGGGATGGTAAACAGAGGGTGGCGGGCAACAAAGCAAGGCATATTCTAGTTGACATGTTAGCATCGGGAAGTGCTATCAGGCAAAAAATAAATTAAAAAATTACTGTAAACAAAAGGCTACTGAGAGTTGTTTTATTATTTATGCTAACTTCTATGGGATTTGACACATAGAGGTTTCAAAATGCGAAGTAAGGTAAATATCAGCACGGACTAACACCAGCACGTTGGGGTCCCCCATTAGACTCACTCAATGCTTAGGATGAAAATGAATAGAAGATGCCCAATATTCTCCCACATGCAATTAAATCATGTCTTTGTGAAAGCTATTACAATAATGTACATAGGTAATTTATATAAGGATGGATTTAATTAGATTTCAGCATCTTTTAATAAAGTCTAGAAACTAGTAGGATGGGGTAAAAGCCAGTACGGTGTAACTACAAGCTAATCCCCTGTGAAGCACACAGTTTTAGGAGCACTCTCCAATTACTGCACAAACTTAATTAAGTTCCTACCAAAACTGGTCTCTCTAGCTTGATATTCCATTTTCAAAATATGTTATGCTGTATTCCTTAAAGAATTATAGGAGTTATGAATAAATTCTCTGTACAGAAGCATTTAGACAACAGCTGCATTTTGCCACTCTTAAAAACCCAGAAAATACATAAAAGAGATAAAGTAAATTTTATTTACTCATTTATTTATTTATATATTATTTATTTATTCCATGTATTAATGAAACACCATTTGCTTGATCAGCCACACTGCAGTTCAGGTCTTTTAAGTGGCACTATAAAGAATTAGAATAGGAATAGGAATAGGAATAGGAATAGGAATAGGAATAGGAATAGGAATAGAATGTCAACCAGCAGCCCCAGGCCTGTTTTGCTGGGCTGCTCTCCAGCCACTCCTCTCCCAGGTTAGACTGGTGCCCAGGGTTGCTCCATCCCTGGCGCAGAATCCGGCATTTGTTCAATTTCATACCATTGATGATTGCCCAATGCTCCAATCTACCCCTCGGCAGATACCGATAAAGTATTTTCTGCTTTTATCAGGGTCCCATCTACTGAACTTTCATAGGCGTAATCTTAACTCTAGGAATCTGAAAGCACTACTTTGTCATTTGCATGGGGGCAATTGTGTTTAGGGCATCATATTTTTACTGATGTTAGAAGGAAATACTTTTATTTTTTGTCTCCCGAGATATATTTCAGAAAACGAGGACTTGTAGAAGGACTTTATTCCTTCTACTATCTACTATTCAGATAAAACCTATTCTTCAAAATTCTAACATCTTCAAACATTAAACATCCTCTGTTATTTACCTTGTTCAAACGAGAATTTCTGTAACACATGTTGCATAAGCAACTGTCAGTAGGCCAAGGTCCATTTAGAGGAAGGGAAACATTCCTCCTCTAAAATATTATTAATCCAGCTCCTCTTAGGTCTTAATTGTTGAAGGAACCACTGTAGCCTAGCTGCTGTTGTGCTGTTTGACCAGGAAATAAGGGAGTTTAATGATCATGCAAGACCTGGCAGAAAAAGAATCCCAGGCAAGACCTACAGTCCTTGTTATTCCACAGCACTTCCAGCTTCATGGAAGAAACACCACATCATAATCACATTTCAGGTGCAAATAATAACTAGGCCAATAATATATCTCAAAAAAAAAAATGAAAAGAACCTATTTCATTTAGGTCTGAATATCAAAAGTGAGTCATTCAATTCACCTCAAAATACTTACATAAGTAGTACTCTGGAAAAAGTTACGATCAGCAATTTCTGTGGGGAAAGAAGCCAGTTGTGTTAAATTAGCCCACAATTTAGCCAGTTTTTTAAGTACTGCATGATCCTTTCTGACACAAAACTTTAAATAAGTTCAGCTTGAGTTGTACAGTAAAAAATATTTTTGAGACAGATGTGGTTTATGTTCAATAAGGAAGCTGTTACAAGTGATATTTTTTTTGAAAACGATGAAGACCAAACAAAATGGGAAAATATAATAGAAAATGCAACAAATCTTTAGTGTTTTAAGAATAATGAAAGTAGGCATAGAAATAGTTTCTGGACCACAGCTGAACTGTTATGCATTTGAGTTCATTCTCATAAATGAAAATAGCTAAGCCTGGCTATGATGTTGACTACTGCTTTTAGGGACATTAACGGTATTCAATCATTTTAAAAGACTTTAACAGTTTACAGTTAATGTCTGACAATCTAGTTTCTCATTTAAGATATTTTATCTAAAAGGACTGGAACAGGCATTCAGTTTATGAAATGACACTGAAATTTCTGCCACGTTTCTTATAAAAATTTTTAGAATCCTACATCCTTCTCCATGTTTCCCAAGTAATGGGGATGAAAGTTTTTCCCTTTATTTGTTGGGGCAGGAATTCTCACCCACCACAATTTATTTTCATGAGTCTACTTTAACAACAGAAATGAAATAAATTATTTTTAATGAAATCAAAATTATTTTGCGGAGAATGACCATCTGAAGACAAATGATATACATAGTTTCCCTCATTGAGGGCATTGACCTTAAAGCTTCGCAACAGAAGGCTTATTGAGAATTAAATCACTGCTAAGTTTGGGTGACATTCACTAAGGAATAGTAAGCTACTTCCTAATAAGATGTGATTATTGCAAGGAAAAATCCTATTACAATGAAATACTGTTAGCGTACACCAAATGTTCATTTTAAAGCCATCTAAATGCTATGTTTAGTATCAAGATTCTTTTCAGTAATCATCAAATTGCAATCTGTTCGACCCTGACTTCTGCCTGAATGGTTGCTTTTTGATACTGCGCTATGGGCTGTGGAGGACAGACCCGTGATACGGCGGAGCACATAAATCACGCAGGCACCTTCTCATTTTCATCAATATCATTGGGAAATACACTTTTAATTTAACATGGTTTCAATTTCCACAGTTCATGCACCGATCAAACAGTACTCTGTTGTCAAGTTCTGCTTTGTGGAACTTGGCAATGCACCCACTGAAACACTGGCCTATACACATGAAAATAACGTTTTCATTTCCATCCTTTTAATGAACAAATCTTACTTGGTAGTACCAATGCAGAGCTAAGAACTACTTCCAAGTCACAGCAGAAACCTTTTAGCTGTGTCAGCCTGGTTTGAACCATCTTTTCTTCTCTCTCCACACCTTCACGCATGCTTACGGACGCTACCTACCTACCAGCTACGTTTCATGAATATCCTTTCATGACAACACAGGTTCCCTTTTAGGAATTCCAAACCTAGCTTACATAAAGTGATCCAGCACTCCTGGTTTTATTCAGAAAAATCAAAGATAAGCAGAAATAATCGTCTATTAAGAACCTTGTTTCCCTGAGCGTGGTTGATGTTCACCTTCCCCACAAATGCATAGATTGTTCCTTCGTAAGTTTATCAGGGAGTGGAGCGATAGGATGAGCGGTATTGGTTTTAAATTGCAAGAGGGGAGATTTAGACTAGATATAAGGAAGAAACTCTTTGCCGTGAGGGTGGTGAGACCCTGGAACAGGTTGCCCAGAGAAGCTGCGGCTGCCCCATCCCTGGAGGGGTTCAAGGCCAGGCTGGATGGGGCTTGGAGCAACCTGG
>JAOXJK010000012.1:57605025-57617330 GCA_025774025.1 Xenus cinereus | reverse complement strand
TGAACCCCTCCAGGGATGGGGCAGCCACAGCTTCTCTGGGCAACGTGGGCCAGTGTCTCACCACCCTCACAGCAAAGAGTTTCTTCCTTATATCTAGTCTAAATCTCCCCTCTTGCAATTTAAAACCATTACCGCTTGTCCTATCACTCCACTGCCTGATCAAGAGTCCCTCCCCATCTCTCCTGTAGCCCCTTCAGATATTGGAAGGCCGCTCTAAGGTCTTCCCCGGAGCCTTCTCTTCTCCAGGCTGACCAACCCCAGCTCTCTCAGCCTGTCTTCATAGCAGAGGTGCTCCAGTCCTCTCATCATCTTCGTGGGGCTTTGCTGGACCCATTCCAACAGGTCCATGTGCTGAGGACTCCAGAGCTGGACACAGTGCTCCAGGTGGGGTCTCACTAGTGCAGAGCAGAGAGGTAGAAATACCTCCCTCAACATGCTGGCCACTCTTCTTTTGATGCAGCCCAGGATGCAGGTGGCTTTCTGGGCTACCAGTGCATGTTGCCGGCTCATGTTGAGCTTCTCATCCACCAACACCCCCAAGTCCTTCTCCTCAGGGCTGCTCTCTAGCCATTTTCCACCCAACCTGTATTTGTGCCTGCGATTGCCCTGACCCAGGTGCAGGACCCTGCACTAATTAAATTACTCATCTGTTAGTTCTACACCAATCATGCAAGCTTTATTCTTGTCTCCTTTCTGGATTCAGTATCCCTCTCTTCACTGTGCACAGTTTGGTTTTGTAACTATCAGTTACTAGTAATGTATTCTAATCAATTTATCCAACCTCGTTTCTGTCTCTCTTCTGCTCTCATCTCTACAGCAGTGTCTCCCCAGACTGTGGTTCCTTCCAGTATGGAAGAAGTGCCCTAAAACCTCACTCTGCTCCCTGACCACTCTGCCCAAGACACGTCCTGACAGTCAGTAGCCGAGTGCCATGCGGGGAGTTCACCAAGAAATGCGTCAGTCACATCACTCTCTTGCCTTTCCCATAACTCAACCTGAATCACTGAAAAATTGTTATGGGCATGCTGCATGAACAGCATTGCTTCCAGGAAATTAAAGAAAGCAAAATGTATGTCTAAGTATGGAGAACAGGATTTAAATTTTCTTTTTTTAAACGAGAAAAGTGGACACCAAGACTTTTCCCCCTCCAAACTTTAAATGACTGTTTTTGGACACCTGCCCAGTTTGGAAGATTTAAAAAAGTGTTCTAATTTCATCATATATTGAATATTCATCTCCTAATTCAGGCTTGCTGTACATGAATATGGTATCTCAAATTCTTTGTTTATGTCTTGTTGAGGAGAAAACTCCAGGCTAGGAGAATTCAGAGTAAGGATAAACTTGTAAACCTTGAGTGTGACCTCAACAAAATCCTTTGTATTTCTTATTTTTAAAAAAGCAAAAGAATATTTCAGAGATTGTCCCCTGCCTAGAGGTAAGATTTGCATGGTTGCAAACAGCATGTCATGCATACTGGGAAGTCAGATATCTTCAGTTATCTTCATAATTGCCTAAATTAACCTTGAAGTTTTGTACTTGGTTTTTTTTTGTTAGGTTTTTTTTTAATTTGTTTTTGGGGCTTTAGGGTGGGGTTTTTTTGTGTGTTTGGTTGGTTTTTTTTCTACCAGATAGCCCCTCACTAACTGGCTGTCTTAGGACACTAAACTACTCTTCAGAGAACACAGAGTAAAAAAAATCCCGCTGTTTATAGGGAAAGGACTTGGGCAGAATATAGGCTGTCTGAGTACAGCTCCTTGTGGCAAATATTCAGCTATTTAGCAAATGTGCTCTGCAAGAGGAGGGACTACACAAGAATTAGAGGAGATGCCACAGGACGGTTGATCCACATTACTGCACGGTACCTGAGGAGAAGCAGTTGCTACACAGCCCTACCTACACCTTCAGGCTTTACAACAGCAAACGCACACGCTCCCTTTTTAGAATAAAACTGGGCAAGGCAGCCTGATCATTGTGTTAATATTTAAATTAGCCCAATCAATAACCTGACAGTAATAACTTCTTTCCCCTGGTAGCGAACGAGGTTTAGAACCAGGACCCAGACTATTAAATTCAGTGACTAGAGGTGCAGCGCCGCAGGCAGTCAAAATACTCATTGGAAAAGATTGATTCTGTACAAGTAACACTGCAGAGGTAATATCTGGTGCTCTGTAGAGATGAAAAGATTTTCTCCCACTCCTGCTCTCCCTTCTCACTTGTTTGTAGAAGTTCACTTCAACGCTCTGTAAAAGGAGGTTGTTTGCTAAGTCTTACAAAGGCTTTCTGAACTCAAATGTAAATAGGTACTTCAAGGATCTCAGAAATACTACCATACTCCCAATAGATTCTTGAAGAAATAATTTTTTAGGCTTAGAGTGCAAGATGTATTTAGGGCCTTTTAACTGAGATATAATTTCCTTGGGGGAGATACATCATGGAGAAATTATTCTAGCCTCATATCTTGAATAGTTTAATTCAAAGCTGGGAAATATGGGCCGTGGGACACATTAACATTTTCTGTAGGCCCCTGTGCTGCCCCAGGGGAATCCTCACCGGACTGTTGCTGGAGTGCAGCCGGAGCTCAGCTGTCCATGTTTTTCTATGGAGCTGTACTCCACCAATAGATACCGCGTGGAGTCAAAGCCTTCCCTCTGTCTGCACTGGAACCGTGTCTTAGAGATTCCCCCTTCTTTCTGAACCCTCCAGCAACCGCCTCTTGAAGACTTAAAAGAAAACACATGATGAGTTTTAGAGCATGAATGTCTATTCCTACGAGGGATGTTCTTATTTTTTCCCTCTGAAAATTATCACCTTTAATGAAAAATATCACTCCTGTTCAGACAAGTAAAAGCTAGTAAGACCTCAGGTCTAGGACCCAATCTTCCCTACCCAGTTTTAAACCTCAAGAAAATACATATGGTTTCTTAGCCATTTCTTCTTCTTTTGTTTTCCCTTCCTTATTTAACTAAGTAGCAAAGGGAATGCCTCTTCCGGACAACTTCAGTCACTGTATTTTCACCACTGGAACATTCACAACAAAACTCAACTTCAAACAATGGAGCAATACTGTCCATATGCTACATAATTACATGGGAATTAAACAGAATAGACATTTGAGACACAAACAGCCAAAGGTGGACATCTGTAGAATGGTTTCTTTCTTTTTTACAGTTTCATTTTATTTCATTTTTTTTCTAAGATAACCTTCTGATAACTCTTTTGACATTTACTCTACTAGAAGGCCATTGAAATATGCTCAGTTACTGCAAATACCATTTCCAATTACAAATATTTTTGAGGACTAAACTGAAGGAATACTTGAATATGAGCATCATTTTGTCTATATTTCTTCCATAATATCTTTAATCTCCAACAAAGACCTAAATTGTTCAACAATACTTAAACAAAGTAGGTCTCTTTCTTGGCAGTCAGCAATACCAAAGCCTAGGTCCTTACCCGGTTGAAGTTTGAGAAATACATCTGCTATCAGAAAAATATCTCCCTTCCTTACTGCAACCCCAATATAGTATTTCTCTTTGATTACTGTCTTGAAGTCCTGAGTCTTCTGGATACTTATTAAGTAACATATGGCACAGTTCATCTAAGGTATGGCAATACATATTTTTGTTTGTTTGTCTACAATGAAGGCAAAGTGCTGGAGAGTTGACTAATATAATAATACTAACAGTATTAGGCAGCACCTTCATTTGTGCCTGTTTACCTACTTCATAATTAGCATATGTGCATTACAGGAAAGATATCTGTGCCCGTGAATTAAATATTTGACTCTGACATGAACAATCCCTACTATGTGCAGTATAATTCGAAAGGTTATGTACTTTTGAGGTCTACAACATGCCCCCAGAATACTAGCGTAGGGGTTTTTTTTATATACAGGGAACAGTCCAGGACTTGCAGGTTAAACCAGAAAAATCTCCTCAAGGCAGAAAGAACACCCCAAGGAAACTACTTATTTATCAAAGAGAAAGTGTAGGCCAAGTTAAAAAGTTGAAAATATTGGCTGAAATACAACTGTTGGCCCAGCAGAAGCTAGGAAGCCTTCTGGCAACAGGACTCCAGCCTCCAGTTGGGCTGAAGGCGAGTAGAGCAACAGGGCTGGAGACACAGCCTCCCTTGGGTGCCATTTCCAGCGCCTTGGGTGAAGGTAGTCAATGAAAACACCTTGAAGCTACCCGCACTGCGTATTCCAGAGCTTGTGATCTATCGGTACGGGTTTTATAGATATCTTTACAATCGAAATAGGGAATACCTGTCTTATATTCTCCGGAAAATCAAATGAAGGTTAAATGTTGGACTCGCACATTGTTCCAAATAAGAGGCTGCTGAAGGTGCCGTGGCATCAGCAGTTCCACCAGCGACGGAACATAGCACTGCTCTGCAGCAGGAGGAGCCTTCAGTTTCTCTGCCAGGCTTCCTAATTCAGCAGGTATAACATTAAAACAACTAAGATTAAGACAACGTCGTGTCATAATTTCCACAATCTTATAATTAAAGAATATGACAATAGCAGCAAGCTCGCCAGAGGAAGGAAAATATAATTGAAATATTTTTGAACCAAACATTTTAGATAAGCAGCATACTAGCAATAAAGGTCTCCTTCCCGAGGGAAAATGCCTCACTAGTATTTCAAAAGCACGTGAAATATTCATAATGCTGCCTTGAAACCCAGTATTTACACGAACAGTTGTAGAATATAAATTCTGCATTAATGAACCTAGGTAGTGCTACCAACTCTGCGAGTACCACAGATGCAAATTTAAGAAAAATAAAGCTGAACATAAGTATGCTACCAAAATGCTAATATACAAGGCTATGGAGGAAGACTTAATAGGAAAGAGCTTTCTCTTTGCATACAGAAGCTTTTAAATCACAATTTGGCTCCATATTTTGGCTTTTCACACATACCACTTACTAAATGGTTGCCTGGTTTTGGGTGAGCATTTGAGCAATAGGCGATGTTCAGCTTCAGTGTCCTACAGTTTATCTCAATACGTTATTACCAAGAATATGCAGATTAAATGTCCTTACTTGTTTTCTTTTCTGTGCCTGCAGTTACAGTATATAATTACCAATTCATCTGTGCTTGTATCTGACATTTAAAGCCAAAGCGGCTCTGGCAGTAACTTCCATAAAACTTGCAAGATTTACCCACACATCTCCCACCCTTCATTTCATATAGCCTACTGCATTCCCTCCCTAGCCCAAAGCCATGCCTATAGACAAACCTTCCTGCCTCTACCTGATGGGCAAGTTTCGTGCATAAATTAGTTCATAGGCAGTTTATCATTAATTCCTTCTTTTTTTTTTAATTTTTTTTAATCTTGATCTTGAGCTTCTCAACAGTGAAAAACATTCCAGGAGTCATACTTAGCTGAAAGCTAGGTTAACCGAAGTGAGCACATCTGGAATTTTCCACCTCTGTAAATAAAGAATTCTACCACTTCCATCTTCAGCCTAGGCAATTAAGAATCCTTGGTTCATGCGCTTCTAGACCTAGCTAGTCATTCACTGGGGCTTTATAGAATTAAAATATCAGCTTCATGTTGTTACCGCAGTTACTGCAAATGCAGTAAGAATGACTATTTTTCATTAATTAGTCTCTTTCTTTAAAGAGAGTTCACTTGATTGTGATGCAACCTATCCAGCCAATTTGACAGCTCATCTACATTCATGTCATCCCCAATTAAACTCCAAATATATTGTTATACCAATGACTTAAGTGGATATATGCCGTAATTCACTACACAGCCATACAGGATTTGACTGCTGTAGCCTGCAGGAATTAATACAAATTGGTCTGAGCCAACATTGAGTTAGGAAAACCCTGTTGGTACCCTGTCCTCAGAAGAATACTCTTTGCTGTCACATATAAACTCAAGCTGCGGAAAAGGGTTCCTTCCTTTGTTAGTCTCCTGCTGAAACACGAATAATTGTTATTTCTCTCCTTCTCTCTCTCTAAATGCTTCCCAGGGGCTTCCTGTGCTGTAGCCCCTGCCCTTCAAGCCCAGAGAGGCAAGTACACACTGCTCTCTCCTTCCACAACCTGGTCAACTGCCTGCAGAATTTGCGTGGTTTTGTCATAGGCTAACAAAGGGACACTCGGTCTGCAAAATATAAGGTAGCTATAAGGTACCTAATTTATCCAGAAATTAGGAGGGGGGGAGGGAAAGTCATAAACCGTGTCCTGACTTGGCCTCGCGGCTGGATCTCAGTCCTGCCTCAAAACTTAGGGACTTGTCTGTCGGTCTGGGCTCTCAGCTGAAGCTGATTGCCACCACTTGCTCTGCTTGCCCCTCTAGTGAGACTGCCCTTCAAACGGGTCACTAGCCCTGCTTAAGTCACTGTCCCTGCTTGCCTTGGTGCCACACGCGGCTCCCAGCTTGCCTCCCCTTACAGAGCAGTGCCCACCATCGCTGCTCCCTGATAGCCACTGGGCTACTACCAATAGCAGGTGGTCAAAAGACATTCTATGGCTATAGAGGTTCGAGGAAAACCAGCAAGTAGCCTGAGCAAGATGTTTCTACTGGTAGGAAACCCACTGCACTTTCTCTCCTTGAAAACACGAGTCCCTGTTAAACAATCACAGTGATCGCAGTCACAGTGGTCTGCTAAAAGCCTCACTGGAATTCTTGGAAACGGGGGAAAAGGATCAGGGACAGTGGGAGGTCCCCATTTAGCAGCGGGGTCCAGATGGGAAGGTGGCAGGACATTGTGGAGCAGCTGTTTTGGAAGTGGAACAGCTGACTGTGCGGCTCTCCGATTGAAACAACCATCAGTCTTACACAAACATCTTTAAATTTACAAAGTGCGTAATGAAAAAGACCATTAGATGATTTTGCTCTTCGAAAAAATCAAGATAATCAAAGTCATAACCTCTCCCACCACCTCCCTCTTCTTCAGTCATTCCTGTTGCTTCAAAGGAAAGAAAACGGTACAGTTGATAAATGCCATTCCCTAAGTGATCTTACAGCATCGTATTATATTTTAATAGTTTATAGAATAAAACTATTAATATACAAAAGTCTTCCTGCATGAAAAGATGATCTTTTCCTCTGATGCACAGGGAATTAATCTTACTAGCTAGCATGATAAAAATTCTACAAGAGTCCCGCAACCATCCTGCTGACTTCTGTGATGAGCAGCCGTATCAGCGTAAACAGAAGAAAGTATTAATGGAAAACAGGAGAAAAAAGAAATCTCTGGCTGAACACTGTCCCTGCCTTTTCCAAGGAGACTGAAATATCTTTCTCTGTAAGTATTTAACATTGCAGCTTGCACTTGCTGCTACTTAAGGAGTACAGAAAAAAATAATTCAAGTCATGCTAACATACTGATGCAAATGCAAACCTAGTCTAATAAGGTATTAGAATAATATCAACATAAATAATAGCTTCTGTGTAGCCCATAACAATGATAGGTAATTTCATTTTAATTAAATGTCAGTGTGAAAACTCTCTCTGAATTTATCATATTAACTCTTCTGACCATAAGGGAAAAAAAGGAGGAAAGTGGCTGAACTGTAGTTTTAATATTCTATTGTCATGCAAGGTATCGAACCTGCTGGCTTTCTGATTAGCACTGACTTCTTCTGGCATTAGAAAAAACAAGGTCAACTCTTCTCACACAAGACAGTGTTATCAGCATTGTGTAATACAAAGCATATAAAACACATCAGAGCCGCTGCTTGCCAAAATGCTCGAGTCCCTCTTAGCTCTCCTATCAGGAGGAGCTAGAGATATACTCTTGGATATCATCAGCACCCAAGAAGGAATTCGGTCCGTATCTCCTCACTAAGCTTTTTAGCATCCTTGCTTACACTTTTGTGAGAAGGATGAGGGAGAAGAACCCCACCGCACTCCAGATGAGAAAGTCAATGAGGCAGAAAAATAATGTTCCAGTAGAAATCCGTGAGGAGAACAAAGCCCAGATTAACCATGGAAACCACCTCACAGAGCCAATCTGCAGTTTCAGTCTTGGCCCGCGCTACAGCATTTCCAGGGAGAGGGTTCATTCCACTCCGAGTACGGCAGATGTTGGACGCCACCAGAGAATTCTGCCAGCCATGCCTTTGGCCATCTCTCTTTCAGGTATTTATACGTATGGATTGCACCTGACAACAAATCCAGGAAAAATGAGAGCAAGAGGCTGCAGAAGAGCACAGTAAAAATGTAAGCACGAAAAAGCAACAAGAAACCCTCGTTTTCCATCAGAACTCTCTAAAGCGTCCTGGCTTCTGCACAAGGTTTATCCCATAACCTCATTTATCTCATAACGTATCTCATTGCTGTGGTAGAAGTGTAGTGCAACATCAAAGTACAAGAAACGGGACCCAGGCTATAAAACAGGTACAACACATAAAAAGATAAAACACTTGGCAATCTGACCTCAGCATCAAGGGATAACTTTTAAAGCTTCTCCTAATGCCTTAACCCTTTTCAAAGGCAGCATGAATGATACAGTCTTTCTTTTTTTCTTATAGAGCTATTTTGCAGAATTATTTAAACTTCCTGGTTTACTTAAAAAAGAAAAAATGCAAAAAACGCAAACCAACAACCTCCCCCATCTTAGTAAACACATACATTTTCAAGAATAGAAATGGATTTGAAGATATATGTTGTTATGCAAAAAAATGTTGATTTGATAAAGTAGCTCCAAAGGAGTATTTCATTTTCTGAAGTTACGCATTTTTCAATAAAACATAGTATCTGAAATAATGATGTTGAATGAACGTGTTGATCACAGGACCGACTCTACAGTGTTCGTATGGTTCTTTAATATGTTTAGACATTGCTAATGATCGAATTAATAGCTTATTAAAGTGAAAGAAACACTTACTATTATATCATTACTAGCTTCTAAAGACCTAGAAGATAACAGTCTTAATTTCATCCAGTCAACTGCTGACTTCTATGAAAAAGATTTAAAAGACATTTTTTTCTCTGAAGAAAGAGTTCATTAATGTTTAAACTTGCCAATTTAAAAAGAAAATAACTTTCAAAGAAAAGAATAAGAAAAAGTTTAAATAAAATATTCTTTGGAAAAGTCTAGCAAATATACATATGGAATACGCCTTAAGCAGACATGCAAACCAGAACCTATATGGATTACATAAGGGATTAAAGTTATGAATAAGACATTAGGAGGAAAAAATTAGCAACCTGTGTTCTGATTTAGAAAAAAGTGTTTCGTGATGTAAGAACACGTGGTCACACCAAAGACCTTCTAGCCTTTTTACGTCCCATGCCACCAGTTAAAAGTATCATATCAGAGAACGAGTGTAAGATAAAGGTGAAGAAGAAAGTGATGTGATCTTTTTTTGCAATTGCCAGTGCATTCTGATGTCTGATTCTTGGGTCCATGTCTCTAAAAGGTTCTCAGGAAGGTAAAATTAAAAAAAAATTAAGACAATGAAAACTACCTATAGGAACTTTCTCTTTTCAGTGCAGAAAATCGACTGTTTAAGATGCAGGCTGCCATCCTCAATTTTTCCATAACCTGGTTCATCTGAAACAGTCTTCATTCATTCTACATTCAGAGAGCTGCTACTTGAAATCTAAACTATTTTTTATATATATATATATATATACACACACATAGCAAAATGACTACTGAACATCTTTAAAACTAAATCAAAACCAAAGAAAGTTTTATAATCTCCAAAATAAAGTTCAGGGTAGAAAACATTTCTGCAGGAGGGGGAAAAAAAACCTAGCACAAAAACATCCCAAACCCCCCACTGTTCCAGAAGGGCTGGTGGGTTTTGCCTGCATTATTTCCCCGTAAGACCTTATTTCAGATTCTCACAGATGAACCAACATTAAAATGTTAACGTTGGTTGACTAACTGCACTGAGGGAAAAGCTAATGAGGGGTGGTTTGCATTTGGCTCTCCAGGCTGATAACACGGGCTGCTGAAACTTGTAACCAGACAGTTTCTTTGGGCATAATGATTCAGCCCATTATCTTAAACATTCATTATCATTAGAATTCTATTTTCTTTTTAAAAAGGTTCTGCTAAAATAAAACCAGATCTTTCTGAAGAAAATGTTTGTTGTTTTGAGAGCTCTTTTAAAATGTACTGCCTCGTAACTACTGATTGCTGGGCCTATCATTTTTAATTCTATTTTAAAATCCATTTTAGATATTATTATATAATACATACTTTGCTTGAGCATTTCTTCCTTGCCTTCACTGAAATTTACTTCTAGTTAATTTAAAGGGAGTCCTTCTTCTACTATAGCATATATTGGGAAAAAATAACCCCACCTTATTTGATTTTGTTTAAAAAAAATAAATAATATATGAAAACCTACGTACTGGATTTCTGTTTGAAGGATAGATATGAGGCTGCTCAAAGCAGCTCAAATGACTCTTCCCCTTTACCCAACGAATCATTAACCTGTAACTGGATTGCTCTGAAAATTCTAGCACAGCATCACAGGCATCTCCAAGAAAATCCCCTTTTTTTGCCCTTTTTAGCCCAGCTGGAGAAATAGCCAACAGCGGGAACTCAAGATTTCCTTAACCAGCTCAATCAGAGCATTCAGGTGAGACTGATCCTTGCGGCGCTTAAAAGGTTTGAACACCACGGTGCCCAGGCGCATCAAGCCCCGTTCCCTGCTGTGCTTGTACCACCAAATGCCTTTCCTGGGTGGCTACAGCCTGCCGTGGTCCCCTCGGACACAGCTGACAGCCTCTGTGCTGACCCCCAGCCGGCAGCACAGGCACCCTTGTTTCGAAACGGCCAGAGCTCAAACAGCTTCATCACCTTCTGAAAAGGGTAGCAACAAGCTCTGGAAGCGCTGACGCCGATACCGCTGCCGTCCGCGTGCCGAGGCGAAGACGACCAACCTTCATTCACAGCCCTGCTCTACAGAGGCAAACCACTCCCGGCCACCAGAAGGTTGGTTGTCTGTTTGCACATTTCCAGTGAAAAAGGAATCATGGAATCATAGAATTGTCTAGGTTGGAAGGGACCTTTCAGATCATCTAGTCCAACCATCAACGTAACCCTGATTTAAAAACCATCACTAACCCATGTCTCTAAGCACTACGTCAACTCGTCTTTTAAATCCCTCCAGGGATGGTGCCTCAACCCCTTCCCTGGGCAGCCCAGTCCAAGGCTTAAGAACTCAATGAGGTAGAAGAAAGCCTTGACACAAGCAGATGTTGGTTGAGAGGACCTGGGGTGACGGGACAGACCGTCTGCAACCCAAACCATGACAAGGCATTGTTTTGGGACTGTACTAGTGGGCTTGGACCAAAACCTCACCAAGAGTCACCCTCACAGCTTGGATGACCACATCTTGGTGCTGCCAGCCCAAGCCCTGGCCCGTGTTAACTTGCCAGCACAGACCTAGCCTGGTGCTGCCATCTCACCCGGTCTCTGCTGTCAGCAGACATTGATGAGACTTTTACGCTCCTCGCACGCTGATCAACACAGAACATACTGTCATCCCATCAGCGTGAAAAATCACCCCAGAGTGGAAGACCAGCATGAAGCTCAGCCTTCGGAGAAAAACCAAGCAGTGTAATGACGTCCTGGAGACTCCCGTTGGCCTCTGCCGCAGGGAACATCATCCTTTTAGTGCTGCTGACACTTCAGAATGAGGTCCTGAGGTATTTTACCCCCAAGGGAGGAAGCAGATATAAAGCACACAAAGCTTTTTGCAGTACCTTACCAGAATCTCACAGAATCAGACCCAAGCTGTCACTCTTAGCCATTACACCACGCGTGCTATTTATAATACTTTGATACAGGAATTTCCACACTGAAGTGAGGCATCAAAAAACATCTGGAAGTGGAATATCAATGTCTTTAACAAAGCTTTCATGGACATTCCACTGTTTGAATGGACTGTATACTGCTTTTGTAGAAGTTTTATCTATTAGACATATGTATAGAATCATGTCCTCAACACAGGAAGGACATGGACCTGTTGGAATGAGTCCAGCAGAGGGCCATGAAGATGATGAGAGGGCTGGAGCACCTCTGCGATGAAGACAGGCTGAGAGAGTTGGGGTTGTTCAGCCTGGAGAAGAGAAGGCTCCGGGGAGACCTTATAGCGGCCTTCCAATATCTGAAGGGGCTACAGGAGAGATGGGGAGGGACTCTTGATCGGGGAGTGGAGCAATAGGATGAGTGGTAATGGTTTTAAATTGCAAGAGGGGAGATTTAGACTAGATATTAGGAAGAAATTCTTTGCCGTGGGGGTGGTGAGACACTGGAAGAGGTTGCCCAGAGAAGCTGTGGCTGCCCCATCCCTGGAGGGGTTCAAGGCCAGGCTG